>CM034151.1:47900334-48294557 GCA_019776745.2 Taxus chinensis
AGGTGATTGTGCCCATACCAGCTTTTGATTTCAGCTCACTCAAGGCTCCTACTGCAAAGTCAGCCAAGAAGCCCAAAACAGTTTCAAGGGTTTTGGTGGATGCTTCAGGAGATAAATTCGCAGAGATTGCCACTCCCTCAACTGACAAAACTAGAGAGGATATAACAGCTGCTGATTATCAGGTAACCAGGGTGGCTCTAGGGAAAGTGACAGCAGAAGGGGTGCAACAAGATGCACGGGATTCCATAAACGTGTTGTGCCAAAAGTTGAAAGAAACAAAGGACAGCAGAGATGAGCTTAAGGAGAAAGTGGAGCAGTTGACAGAGGTTTTGCTTAAATTCTCAAAACCCCTTGAATCCATACCACCTTCTTCTGTTCCTGTCGGATTCGATTTCTCATCAGTGCCTACAATTGAGAAAATTGCTAAACAAGGAAGGGTGGTTGATGAATGGGTCCAAAGGTTGCCCCAACAGGGGAAGGAAGTAATACAAGGCATTGTGAAAGTTCATCAATCTGTGGGAGACATTCAAAAAGATGGAGAAAAGATGGATGAGGAGATTTCTCAAGAAATTGGACAGCTTGATTTGACATATGAAGCTCTCCAAGTGTTAAAGAAAATACCAACACATCTCTTGGTCGAAGAAGGTATTCTCCCTCATACGGATAAGCATTTCCAGCTGACCAAGGCCATCAGATTTAGGGTGAAGATTCTCAACGAAGCCCTGCGCTAAGTTGAGAGAATCAAGGGATAAACTGATTGATGGGAAAAGTGATTTATAAGAAGAGTTGCTGAAGATTTGTTCAAAGGTGTCAGTAGGAAATTCAGGTATACTATCAGCGGATGATCTCTTCAAACAATTCCAGGAGTCTGTTCAGCATGAATCAATGCTCGGATTTGACCTTGAAAAGATGGATCGGTTGGTAAAGATTGAGCATTCTTTGGAGGCCTTAAGAAAACTCAGCAAAGGATTGAAGAAACTTCCCGGCACTGCCAGCGATGTTCATGAAACCTGCGAAATTTGGAATGACCATTCCACTGCACCTGATGAGAACGAAATGCAAGGCATAATTCGAAAGTTCCAAGAATTTCAGAGCAAACAGTCTCAGCAGGAGGAAGAAAAAGAGGAAGGAGCAAAAGATGATTATTCAGATTAAGTCCCAGCGTTTCATGTCATTTCAATCTTGAAATCGACATGTCTTTTTCATTTCTATTTCGTCACATTTTTGAATCATGTTTTGACTTGATCTCCTGCGTGAGAATCATGCAAAACAGAACTCTTGTTAAAGCGCTATTTTTTAGGATCTGCCCTATTTTATCTCTACTTCTTTTGTTATAAATAAGGGATGCTTGTGCATTCCAAAAGGGTCGATATTTTTTGGAATATTTAGGGGCTATTGGAAAGAAGAAAAACTTTGTGTTTTCATTCAATCATTTTGAAGAATAGGAATCGATATTGTTTTACAGACTTTGTGTTGTGGAATATATCTTTCTTAAGATAGTGTTCTTATGTTCATGATCTTAAAGCTATTCTTTGCATAGCATCTTAGTGTTTCTGATTATTTCAGACATTATATTTGTGGTCTAAAACTCGTATGATTATTTCGTGCTTTGTGTTTACTCGAAAGAAAATACGTTTCTCCCATTTCCTTTCTATTGTGCTTCTTTCATTGTAACAGTTTCTAACCCAGTTCATTTACGAAAGAAATACCCTTGAATTTATGAATGTGGATTTCAGGATTTCATTCCAACCCCCAATGGTTAGATTAGTGTGAATACTGTATATATTGTTTACCGTGTTTTAGATTAGAATTAAACAGGAAGCCTCACCTGTCTTTGAGGAGGGATTTAATCCCATGTACTGTGGTTGAACCTCATATTTTGGTTTGACAAAATATCCAACCAACACTAACCTAGGTTAGGGTTCAACCTTGGACAAGTGGAATGAAAGGAGTCAGTGAAGACCATTCTAGATAACAGATGAAGTGGGGTGAAGGACGTATTCCGTTTGACAAGTATGCCATCTAGGAATATGAACATGAACAACATGTGAATATATTTGGCCAAAGTATCGCAAGCTCCTAGTTGTGTTGTCCTATGTCACCTAATTTAAGAAGTAGGATTTCAGATGAATATTGGTAACAAATATTTAGATAGGCCTCTTAAACAAAACACTTCAATACCAAAAAAGGGTAAGAGAACCAAGTATACTTAGTATACAATACATTGAGTTAACATCTTAGATCGGTGGTACACCGAGTCATGAAATGAGAGATCGATAGTTCACTGAGTCATTTATAGGTGCATATGGTTATCTGTTATGAGATCGACTGACATGGAATATGTATTCTAATTATGATTATTTATAAAAGAGAACATTATTCAAACAAAAATTCCCTTGTTTCTAAGGTCTTAAAATGGGAATGTTACATGCGGACCTTGTCCTAGGATGGGGATAGATCCTGAACTGGAAATTCCACCAGGATTTCCTCTATGCGGTGGATAACCTAAAAATCTTGAGCCTCTCTCCATGACCTATGGTCACATAGATGAACTTTCTTGTGACCTAGTTGTTGTGTTGAACTAGAAACCCACTATCTGTACTATATGAACACATAAAGGATTTCTTCCAATAGTCTACGTGCCAACACTCTATTTTGATGAAGTGTTTGTAAAAATACATCCAAAAGTACTCCTAAACACTAGTGCATGTTACGTGGCCATGTGTGAGTCCCTAATATATTGTGCTTCCTGGGATGAAACTAAAATATACCTACCTATATCTCCTTCACTATGATGTTATTCTACAATTACTTCTAGATTCTGAACACCTTTTTCAAGGGATAGGTGGCCAGGTTGGGTCACATGTGCACCCAAGTTTCTCACTCTTTCCTTAGATATGTTCACATTATATGTCAATGGTTCCTCTATACTGTGCTTCCCCAATGTTTGCAGGACATGACATTGTGCTCATTTTCCTTTTGCGGGGTTATCATCACTTCCATTGTTCATCATTCTTCTTGATCTCAGCTCCTCATCAACTACCCTCTGTCGCACATCATTATACCCGAGCCACCTTTCCTCTCTCTTTATTTCTTCTATGAGGGCTTCCAACATCCTTCCCAAACCTACTCCTCCATGTATTCACAAAATCATGCACTTTAGAAATTTTAGTTATCTTGGTCTCATACTACTATTTATAAGGTTCTTGAGTAAAGAAAGTACTGATTAACCCCTATCCTTTGGCCATCTTGTTTATTTTATTTTTTAATTTCTAATTTATTGCACCCATATACCCAACCATTTCTAGACATCCCGTGTTATTTAAGCCTCAGATGGGGTGTTGAGATTTAGTACTGAGGCACCCATGGGTTCCCTAGTGCCACATGGGAGCACCCTAATCCTTCTAGTAGTTTCTCACCACTTTTTGGGCCTCTTCATTCATATTTATCTTCCTTAGGTTCGGCCTTTTCAATGTTAATTACAAAATTATAAGAAGATAACCCTATAAATATAAAGTTATGAGACCATAATGAGGGACCTAGAATCATACACTACTATTAATTCATCTAGAGTTAGATCCATCTATTACATTAGCATCTACATAGCCCCATCATCAAGGCACAAGCTCAGACAATCTACATAACAGTTTATAGGGGGAGGGATTCTAGTTTATTCCATGCACACATACTATTACATTTTCTACATTTAGCTAGTGCACACTAGTTCAAAAAGTGTGACTGGAACAAGAGCACATACAAAATAACATAAACACACACAAGAACTACATCAGGCTACAAAATGTAGTGCAAGGGTTAGTTAGTAAGCCCACTTTTGTGGTAGCTGAGGTCATTCTGACCCATTCATTTTGCATATTTATTTTTTAGGGTTTTGATATTTCCTTTTGATATTTTGTAGGGTATTGCTTCCTCTTAGAGTATTTGGAGTATTTGGTGCAATACAGATTAATTAATGTGACAGGTAGGAAGAGTTTCATATCACCTTCCAACCCTGTGAGCACCAGTTCCAAACACTTTTTCCATACCAAGCTACCCAGATTTCTTACCAGAGTTCCTGTGGGTGCCCTAGTCCTCTTCCATGCACCCCAGTCCAGACACAAAATCTTGATCTTTCCTTTTCAGCACTCCTACATAGTCGTTCCTACTTTTTGATTTTATGTGCATCACTGCAACACAATCTGATAGCCATTCATCATCAGCTGAGTTCTTTCCTTTCCATTCTTACACATTATGGTTTTAAATTTCATTAGCTTATTTAATTATCTCATTTACATACTATTTTAGTGCATTTACTTATTGCATTATATGTCCTCCTAGATTAGATTAACTATTTTTTACTACATAAGTTTAGTCAATTTTAGTTAATCATTTTGGTGAACCTGACTCTTATCATGGATAAAAATTTTCCTTATAGATCTCCAATGATCTTGCAATTTGATATCTTTGGTCTTATATTTTTTGATACTCCTATTGACCCTTCTAGCTATAGCCCCTTCCCTTCCCTTATTCACCTTCCATCTTCTGGTATAGATCATAAATATTTAGATGATGCTATAATTACTTATATGTGTACCATCAATCCTAACATTCTCACTCATATTTTAGAATAAGCTCAAGCTCCTCAATCTGACCACATAGTTGTAACTCCTCCCATTGTTGACTCAGAAGACATTTTTCATTTGCATTCTCTCATTAGTTCTCCCATGCCATATATAGCTAACTCTCCTAATATAATGTTTGTTCTGACCTCCCCATATTCTACTCTTGGATCACAATCTCTCAAAGCTCCACATGACTCTGATGCCACCATTTATATGCTTGATAGGGTTCCTCCTTCTCCATCACTAGTCCTTGATATCACGAATGCTTTGAAACTCTATACGGGGTCTACTCCAGAATGTTCCTTCACTTTACCTACCCCTCCATCACCTCCAATTGTGAACAAACCACCTCATTCATCACCATTTGAGGGTGTCATTTATATGATAGATGCAGTTCCCTCTATGTTTCCTATTACTAATATTCCTATTATCCCATTTTAGGGGCCTATCTAGTCCATGGACGCCACTTTATCATCCACAATGCGACCTATCATATCCTTTTATAACATTGATTATCATGCCAAATTTAGATCTAACTATTTTCACATTCGCATATATATTGGCTCAAACTTTGTCAACAACACTAAGGTTGACCCATCATGGCCCATTTGTGTGTGTTCTATGTCACTCCTTAAAGCTATCCACTATCCTCTATCTCAAGTCATGCACCCTTTCAAATAACCTTTTGGAATTTTTAAACTACATGTCACAGTTGGACCTCTTACCATGCTCGTGCCTTTTCTTGTTGGCAACACAGTTGAGAGATTTGACATGCTCCTTGTTCTTAATTATATTCATCACTTGCAATCTATCATTTCTATGAATCATCCACGCCTCAAATTTATTTACAATAATCAAATAATCTCTATTGATCATGTCCTTCCATATACTCCGTGGCCATCATTTTGTCACATGGTATCTAGATCACCTCTTACTTCTTCCACCACATAACATACTACGTTACTCCTAGAACAATATAATCCTAGCTCAGCTACTCCCACATCATCTCCATGACCACATTCTTCACTATCCCTATAAATCAGTATAGGCCTATTCCTCAAACAACTAATACATCACGACATAGATCACTACCTCATTTTATTCCACATGGATCTTCTTCACCTTTGTATTCTATATTACACACATATCCATCACCAACACATTTTTGACACCATGAACTCCCTCATACATTCATCCCATGCATGCTCATAGGATTCATTCATTTTTATAGCATTCACCTACCATACCTCCACTATTAGAGCATGGTAACACGCTTTCATCACCCACATCAGATGAAGGACCTCCATCCTTCACCCTCATTGGATAGTTAATTTATTCACATGGTCTTGGGGGACATGACACCTCACCTCTCCCCTACCTTATATCATCATAGTCAAAATCATCATCTTTCACATTCTCATACATTCATACTAGTGTCATTACCTAATGACACACTCTTGTGATTCAGTTCACACTTGACTGTTGAGGGATTATTACTACACTGAACCCCACACAGTGCACCATAGGCATTACACATTACACTTCGTCACACATTATGTGTTAAAAATTCTACAAATTTTTTTCATTTGCATATATTCACCTCATACACCAGGGTATTTGCATACATTTACATACCATACATACTACACGTATTTTCACACATATTCTACGAGGATTCATCATATAGAAGGATATAATTACATTCCTATTTTTAAACATACATTACAGGTTGCTTTCTACATTACACTTTACACATTCTACTCATTACATCCTTACATATACCACTCATCATATGGTTGATTTTTATCCCTACGTATACTACATTGTCTTCTATGTGCTGCATTCATTACCTGATGATGCACTTTAGTTCTTCAGTCCATACTCGACTAATGAGGGTTTACAAATAAAATGGACCCTCCCTTCACCACACATTCACTATTCCACCTTTCATCATGCGACATTCCTAGTTTAGTGATATATGCTTTAGGATATACCATCACCTATTCAATCATTTTGTAGTGGTATACACCTTAGGTTACATCACCATACCCTCCTTACACCTTATAGTGATATCCGGTTAGCGTTAAATCATCACTCATCCATTCATCATATAGTGATGTACGCTTAGTGCTACATCATCACACATCCATTCATCACACAAAGATATATGCTTAGGGTTAAATCATCACTCCACATTTCATCTCATCGTGGTATATGCTTAGGCTACTAGGTCTACACACATCTATTCTACATATCACATATCATCACCACTACACATATACACATTCATCATAGTGTTCTAGACACGATACACACTACTCCACCATCTCCCAATGACACATGCTCATTTACATTTCATTCTTGATTGCTGAGGGGGAAAACAAAATGAACCTCATTGCATACAATTTCATTCACTCAAAGGGCATGCAACTCCTATCATTCTACCTTGAATTCCATTCCATCCATCCACAACATATTGCATATTATTGGTGCTTATATTCTTTCTTACTTGTACTTGTTCATGGTCATTTTATTACACATGCTAGTTTGATTACTTGTATGTCATCTATCTATATCATACACACATATGCATTCACGCCTTCTTCAAGTTGTGATCACAGATACAAGTCTCTTACACATAGAATGGATGCTCACCTTCTACCCTTCCTATAATGGTACTGGGGGCATCCACACATTCATCTCTTTCAGGTGTTATTATTTCATGTTGTACTTAGCACTTTACATTACTTGCTTATACACGCCTATGAAATATTAGCTATATTTCGAACATTCTAACGAGTGCTTCATGTTTATCATTTGTTATGTAGGGTTATTGGTTTCCATACTTTTTTGTTACATTACTTTCCATTGTCTGGTATTATTTTTTATTTTTTTCGGGCCTTTCTCTATGTTTGGTGTGCACACTTGTCTATTGTTTGCAAAAATGATGGCCTTGTATGTCTTGTGACATTGTGAGGGATGTCTCATGTTTACAACTCACTTTATGCAGCATACTTTTCTTATTGTGTGATTACATTACTTTTCTTGGTATCTTTTACACTATTTATGTAGCTTATACATTGTTTTCTTCATGCATGTGTGTTTACACTTGTCTTTGACTAGCCTTCTTGTTAGTGTGTGCCTTGGTTTCTACCAATAACATTTCAGCGTACATGCGATCGGCCCTCTTTTGGGGCCACATGTCTCTTATTGATGACTTCGCATGCGACCCGAAAGAGGGGGTATCATTTGGCAGTTTTACATACTAACATAATGCATTTACACTGGTTCCGTTGTATTCAGTGAGTGGGTTCAGACCATTCTACGAACCCCATACATAACAGATTTTACAGGACATGGTGTCCTTATCATTTCTAAGAATTAGTTACAGGCTTGGAGGTTATAGTGGGTGTGCCTCTACACTACTTTGGCTAATGGAATTCGATCACCAAAAAAACCATAATGGTACTGATATCTCTTCACACACATTTCAGCAGAAGCAGTTAGATCTTAGAGGACACAAAGCATTTCCTCCCTACACTTCTTCAGCTAGGGTGGTGTGAGATTACCCAGAAAACTCATAGTACATGATATCCTTCTAAAATTTCTCTCTCGACATGGATCAGGTGCACATGTTCCATTTACCTTTACATTTATATTTTCCATTTACATTATCATATTTTACATACACATGTGTCTTTTACATAGCATCTTTACACTTACATACATACATATTTGACTACTTGATCTTTTTCTCCTTTCAGGTCCGGCCATATGAGAAACAAGTAGTCAAATGGGGGAAACAACAACGAAAACAACACTATGTGGTAGCACACTATAGCACAAACATCACACTTTTATGTAGGTACACTACACTATGCAGTAACTACATACATTCATTTCACCCTAGGTTCACTCTCATCACTTTTTCTTTGCACTTTTTCATCTATAGTTTCCATGCTCCTCCATATTTTTATCATTCCACACTTTTGTCTGCTCCTTCGGCATGCTTCTAATACACTCTTCATGGACATCAGGTACACATCTCTATCTATTTTATGTTACTAATCTTTTCACTCACTAATATAAAGTGGTAGAAAAATGTAGTCATAAAATCATGCACTTTAGACATTTTATTTATCCTGGTCTCATACTACTATATAAAAGGTTCTTGACTAAAGAAAATACTAATTAGCTCCCGTCCTTTGGCCATCTTATTTATTTTATTTCACAATTTGTGACCTATTACACCCATATGCCCATCCATTTCTTGACATCCCACGTTATTTTAGCATCGGCTGGGGTGCTCATGGATGTCATGGTCCCACCTTGGGGTACCCTTATCTTTCTAGAACTTTCCCACCACGTTTTGGGCCTCTTCTATTTTTTTTTCATATTTATCTTCCTTGGGGTTAGCCTTTTCGAGGTAAATTAAAAATATAGAGCAAGAGAACCCTATAAATATATGTTATGAGACCATAATGAGGGACCTAGCATCATACACTACTATTAATCCATCTAGAGTTACATCCATCTATTGTAATAACATCCACATAGCTCCATCATCAAGGCACAAGCTAGGACAATCTGCATCACACTTCATAGGCACGCCTTTGCAAGGTTGTTAGGAAATAAGAGATAAAATATTCAGAATAATCCCTTACAGAATCGCAACAGTAGAAACTAATATGCAGAAAATATTACAGATCTCAAATAAAAGTGCAGAATAAATAACACAACACAAAGAGACATTATTTAACGTGGTTCACCCAATTTGGGCTACGTCCACCAAGAATCACTTGCTCATATTTTATTACAAGCCTCCAATTTCTCAATAAAATACCCAGATTCATTTGGAGCTATGCTCAACAAACTCTACAAAATTCACACCCGAATTCAAAGCACATCTGCAATGCATTTGCTTGTATATGTATCATATGCATAAGACCATATAAATAGACAATTTCTTAAGTAGTTTCATACAAAACCGTGGGTATCAAAACCATGGGAAAAAAATTGTGGGTATTAAAACAATGGGTACCGAAAAATCATGGGCCCAAAAACAACCCATAACGGTTACCCATTACCCATGGGTAAATAAACCACCCATGAAAATTTGCTTCGAGGGCTTCGCCCCCTAACCCCCTTTACCTGCTATAAAATAACCGAGTGTAACACATAGAAGGTGTACCACACTCTAACATGAAAATAGGCTCCACAAACATAACAAAGGTTGCATGAATATAAGGTCAGACTCGATCAAAAGAAATGTGTGTTTAGTGTAACTTTAGGAAAACTCTTCGGGTTCATTGTCTCACGAAGAGGTAATGAAGTTGACTCACAAAGGTAAAATATATCATGGAAATTACTCCTCCACATAATATAAATCATTTAGGATGTCTTCAAGGAAAAAATAAATCCATTAGATGTTTCATCTCATAACTAGAAGACAAGTTCCATCACTTTAATCGTTTGCATAAAAAATATGTATAGTTTAAATGGAATAAAAAAATGTTAATAATATTTCTCCAAACTGAAATAATATCTATCAAATCATTAAATTCCCATACTACATATTCTATAAAACTAATTATTATCTGTATGTATGCCAAAAAATATTCAATAGGGGCATTACTAGCACAACTTAATGATTAGGGAAAATAACATGTTGTTTACTATCTCAGTAGGACCTTGATTGATGATGAACTCAAATATTCTTAGGTTGATAAGGTATGTTTATCTGTGGCTTTCAAATTTCACAAGCTACATCATTATTTACTCAATCATAAAGTTAACCTTATCACAAAATTATATCCACTCAATTAACTACTATCCATACTTTTCTTAATAGGAAGAATTTCTAGATGGGTTGTGCTACTCGGTGAATTTGATATATAATTTTGTAATAAAAAATCCATTAAGGCATAATCCTTTGAAGATCATCTTGCTACAACACCTTTACCAAGATCATAACCTCTTCACTTTGAATTTACAAATGAGGAACTCTTGTATATTGATGCAATTCCCTCTTAGACTCTATTTTTTGATGGATCTTATAATACACATGGATCAAGATCTGGAATTCTACTACTTATGTCAGATGGCAATGCCATTCTAAAATATTTCTGCATTGGATTCCCATGCACCAACAATATCACTGAGTAAAAATATCTCATAGCTAGTTTTAATTTCACTATTTCATATAATCTCAAGGAATTGACAATTTATGGTGATTCCCTCTTGGTCATCAATCAAGTCACCAATGAATATCAAGTTAAGGATGAAAAATTGGTGCCCTATAAAATCATGGTTGATTTTTTGAAAGGTTACTTTCATCTTATCACTTTTGAATAAGTTCCTCACATACAAAAAAAATCAACAGATGCCATGGAGATTATCAGATATCTTCTTGAGTTCATCCTAAATCAAACACATAATGAGTTTCTTTTAGAAAATATTTTGATTCTGACCTATTATTTTCCTGAGTTAACCATCATATGTGAAATAGTTGGTCCTGAAAACCCTTGGTATCATGATATCTATACATTTATCTATGATAAAATGTTTCCTAAAAATATGAATTAATAATTTATATTAAAAGGGAATTGACCACCTTCGAAAGGAAGTTTAGTATTTCCTGGGCCCAAGGAAGTTCCCTTACTTATTGTCTAACTAAAATCTGGTGGTCTTGTATTCTTATTTACAGGTAGTCCTTCCTAGACAAAAAGGATTTCTTCATAATCAGTCTAATCTCTCTACGGTATGCGCACACCTTCCCAACACTCAACAGGTATTCCTCCTAACCCTAATCCCTTATCGGTTTCTCAAGAGAATGAAAGGATAGAAGCAACTCTATTTTGGAACTAAAAATTCTGCGCGACAACATTTTGGCACGCTAGGTGGGGACCCTATTCGGGTTTCTTTATTTCTTTCTTGTTTTCATATAAGGAGCATCCTTGCCGTTTCTTTCTTCTAAATATTCACAAAAATATTTTGTCATTTTGGTAAAAGAATTTTTATTTCTTTCACATCTTTGCATTAGTGAAAGTCATCTTCTTTGCTTCATCGAATATCATCTTCAATTTGGGTTTAAAACACGTGCATCACATTCTTGCAATTTGGGTTTTAAAACACGTGCATCACATTCTTGCTTGTTGTTTTTAATTCTAGTGAATGTAGATTAAGTAACAGGTCATACACGTGGGGGTGATATCCATGGTATTGATGAGAAATTAATCTTACTCTCATTACACACTTTTTCCTGTGAATGTTTATGTCATTACACAACACATACCAAATCACATCATAATAATACACAACATCTCAAACATCCCCCCTTTCCCGCGGTATTCCTCCACCTGATTAAGGTAGCCTTACAAGCCAAAACAAACTTGAGTGTATGCATCTCCCTTAGGTCTTTTGTTTAGGATTGACATCATTTGGCTTCTAAGGCATAAGCCCAAAAGTGATTAAAACTAATCCTAGGGTTATTCTCTTGATTTGTTTGTGCATCTTGCTTGTTTTCTGTTTTTCTTTTCTATTTCTCTGTTATACCCTGTCTCAGTTATCACTTCAGACAGTTTGGTGGGTATACTAAGCCTTGTTATCCCCAAACCAGCAGCCTCTTACATTCTCTCTTTGCCTTCACAGTGACCAGCACCCGGTCCTATTCTACCGACATCGGTTACCTGACTAACGCCGGTTAAATTTTAACCGACATCGGTTACCAGACTGATATCAGTTACTGTGTTTTATAGTTCATGACAAACCAGTAACCTACCAATTCTAACATTTTGTTGCGTTTTCTTGTTCCTCGATTGACCAATTCTCTGTTGTATCCTCTTGTCCATGGTTGTTATCACCCAGAAATAAGCTGCAGCCATGGTTTCACATGCTTGTTCCGTGTCTTTTCCTGAGTCACCCCCTTCACATCTTATGGGGGAATCCTATAGACAACCAAAGCTTTTCCCAAGAATCTCTGTCGGAGATCCGGATTTTGCTAATTTTTTAGATGCTAATCTTGGCACCGTATAGTATTATTTGTCTCATACCCCTGACCATACACCCGACAGTCAAATCCTCTTGGGTATTCCTATTAGTATAGCCACTCACTTAACTCCTTCCCCACCTAATAACTCTGCGTCACTGTCTTCATCCTTAGCCCCGTCTCCTAGCTCAGTGGATTCGATGGTCCATACTGCACCAATTGGCTTTCCTTTGGTTAATCTGGGGACCCAAATATCACTACCATCCACTGCCCCTACCTCATCCCTCTCGCAAGTTGACTCTTTCATAACTTGTTCTCTACCACCTATCCACACGAGTTTTCCCTCTCAGGATTTGCCCACTTTTTCATTTCCGCAAACACATCCAGTGGCCTCCAGATATTATATAGGACACCCTTATCCGGCCACCCCAACACATTCATCATTTATATCTTATCAACATTTAATCCCACCATTTTCTAGTAGCGGCTCTTGGCCTAATCCTCCTCCGTTTACGACGACAACACCATCATCTAACCCAACCAATGATTTAATTAAATAGATGATGGACAAGATGCAAAATCTTGAGGCTTCTGTTTCAGGAAACCATAACACCCTGACATACGAGCAAGTTTGTCAGGAGCCTATTCACCCTTCTGTCCCCCTTCATACATATCCTCCTCAATGGGAATTACCGAAATTTACTTGCTTTAATAGTGTTGGCTCGAAAATCTGTCACTTGGGCAGATTTATGGATAGACGAGGCAACAGTGTGCAGGGCATAGCCCCTCTTTGAGTCAGCAAAGTGAAACTGGTTTATTGCTATTCTACCAGTAGGAATCTGTGCAAGTCTCACAATATTCTGCCTTCGGGGGTTTGGGATCTCATCCCAGTAGGGTTGTTTCCGATTGCGGAAAGAAAGGAATGAAAGAGAGGATGAAGAAAGATCAGGTCCGAAGGGAGAAAAGAAATGAATTCCAAAGCAGAAAGGTCAGAGGGTTTATGTTTTGGGATTGGTAGTAAACAGAGCCAAACCTACTTGCATAAACGAACAAAGAAATACTGATGAATAAATGACAATAAAATAGAAGTAGATCTAACAGAATAAACACACAGATCTGACATAAGAAAAATCTGATGCATATAACACATGTATTCAGCACAAAGTCTAAATATTGTATTAATATTTCTTTCTGTTACAAAAAGCTCAAAGTCTTTTCTCCTCACTTCTATTTTTCATCTGAAAGATATCCACTTTCTTGAATACAACAAGTATTCAAGTATTTATAGAAGAAGAGAAGAAAAGAAGGCAAAAACAAACCAACCACTTACAAAATATCTAAAAAGTCAATAGTTGACTTGGGCAAGTTTTTGGATGGCAACATCGCATGGTGCAACATGGATGAAGTCATCGTGTATGCCAACATGCTTTTTAAATATCTTACAAAAAGATCAATGGGTCCCAAGAAGAAACCACTCTTTAGTGTAAAAGGGTGCACTTTTCATCATGTCAGCAGGAACTTATCAGCGCCTTGGCGCACCTATCAGCATGTCGACATGAACTTATCAGCGCCCTTGGCACACCTATCGGCATGTCGACAGGAACTTATCAGCGCCTTTGGAAATGGGCGCACTTATCAGCATGTCGACAGGAACTTATCAGCGCCCTTTGGCGCACCTTTCATCATGTCAGCATGAACTTATCAGTGCCCTTGGCGCACTTATTAGCATGTCGACAGGAACTTATCAGCGCCCTTTGGCGCAACTTTTTGGATGTCAACACGACAATGTCAGCGCTTTTGGAAATGGGCAAAAATGGCTAAGTCTTGAAACAACTTGATTTTTCGAAAGGGAGTTTTGGGCTATTGCGAACATTATCAGAGTTCTTCAGGGGGACCAAAATAAAATTTTTGGGTATGGTTACCTGTAAATTGCCCTTGACAATTTTACAGGATAACAGCTGGCTCTTTCTGGGGACTATCTTTGAGTGAAACTTAAGGGTAGAGAATCCCAGATCTTCATGTGCCTATCCATTGGGTTGGAGAGAGTCAAAAACAAGGGCGACCAGAGGGTGAACAAAGGGAACACAGGCAAACTGAAAGCAAACACATCAGAAACAAACACACAACTAAAGCAAACTGTACAAAGAAGAGAGCCAAGCTTTACTTTCTGAAGATCTTGCAGATGTTGCCCGCTATAGGGAAGCTTATGAGCTTAGTTCTGATCCTGATGTACGAGAGATAGAAACTATTCTCAAGAAAGCCGTTCAGCTGTCTTGATCCTTGAAAGGCCCTCTCCACAGAGAGTCAAATTTTACGTGCATGCCCTTTGGCTCTCTTCGCTTGTCCCACAAAAGGATGAGATCTCCCACTTGAAAATCCCTCTGCTTGGCCTTCTTATTGAACAGTCTCTTAACTTGATTCTGATGTTGCATTTTGATCCTGTCAATCACCCTTACTCTCTTTTCTTCAAGTTCATATTAGATACATGATCCTCTTTTCAAGAGAATTTTGGAAAGTTTCATCTTCAATTGCTCATGCCAAGCGTAGAGCAGGAAGTTCTGTGGAGATAGGGATATCAACGTTGATTCCATATAACACTTGAAAAGGAGACATACCAAGGGACCTCTTGGGAGTGATACAATCTACCCACAAAGCATCATATAATGACTTGTGCCAGGACCACTGATTCTCATTGACCAGCTTCCGTATGATGGTCACTAGGTTTTTATTGCTAGATTCTGTCTGACCATTTCCCTGAGGGTAATAATCTGAGGCGTGAGCCAAATTTATCCCATATTCATAGCAAAAACTAATAACTTCCTGTGAAGAAAAGTTAGAAGCATTATCAGCAACAATCTTGTTGGGAATGCCAAAAGGCACCTGACAATGATATTTTCTTTGATAAAACTGCAAACAACCTCGGAAGTGGCATGTTTGACAGGTATGGCTTCCACCCACTTGGTGAAGTAATCTGTTGTTGTTAGTACATAACTATGTCTGACGCTTGATTGGGGATTGAGTGCACCAATAAAATCAATTCCCCACTTCTTGAATGGTTCGTTGATAATGACTGGCTTGAGAGGAAAAGCAGCCAACTTGGGTTTGCCGACGAACTGCTAGCAAGGCTCACATTTTACTACCCAGGTAGTTGTATCTTGGAAAAGCGTCGGCCAATAGTACCTGGCCTGGATGATCTTGTGTGCTGTCACGGAAGAGGAGAAATGTTCCCCACAAGCTGAATTATGAAAACTTTCGAGCAACTTCACCTACTGTGGCTTATCGACACATCGCAAGAAGACACCATCTATCCCGCGTTTGTATAAGCCATCATCCCAAATGACATATTTGGCTGCTCTAAGCTTTATAGTGCGCTTCTCCTTTGCAGTTAGGTGAGCCGGGGGCATTCGCCGTAGGTGAGGAAGAAAGCAATATCAGAATACCACTCATCGCTGGTTGCAAAAAAATAGGACTAGAGGCAGAGAATCGGGTTTCTCCAACTGGCTTTGTGCTTCATTGGTACAATCATCCTTTTCCTCAGGGTTTTCTGAATATTTTTTTTCAGCCATAAGCTGACATAGGCCCTTGCCTCTTACCAGCTTGGTTGGTTTTATATCCAGGTCGTACTCCTAGACCTTTGCAATCTAATTTCCTTGCAAGTTTCCTAACTCCTATTGAGTTATAATTGATTTGACTGCTGTGTCAGGGACCAGCACCACCGTATGGGAATTTAAAATGTAATACCTAAAGTTTTTGACTGATTTGACAACGGCGAAGGCATTCTTTTCCAATTAAGAAATTTTTAATTCGTGAGGCTTGAGGGGAGAGCTCATGAACTCAATCGGAGATTCAACATCCTCCGAAATTCTTTTGCATCAAGATGGCAGACACAGTATGCTCAGATGCATAACTATACATGATAAAATCTTTGGAGAAATCAGGACATACCAGGACTGGTGCTGGTGAGCGACAGAGGCTTTTATTTCATCGAATGACCTCTTCCCTTCCTCGACTCCATCGGAAAGTTGGTGACCCTTTCATCATGTCCAATATATGATGAGTCTTCTCAACAAAGTCGGGAACAAAACGCCTAAGAAAGTTCACCTTTCCGAAGAAAGAATGAACGTCAGTCTTTCTTGTAGGCAAAGTAAGGCTCTAA
Source organism: Taxus chinensis (assembly GCA_019776745.2). Lineage (NCBI taxonomy): Eukaryota > Viridiplantae > Streptophyta > Pinopsida > Cupressales > Taxaceae > Taxus > Taxus chinensis. The sequence goes on from CM034151.1 coordinate 47,917,097, forward strand.
ATAGCCTTAACTCTTTCGGTATCTATCTTCATTCCTTCTTTGCTAACAACATGCCCTAGCAACTTTCCTTCTGTGACCCCAAAAATAGACTTTTTCGGGTTTAGGGAAATTCCATGCTCTCGGCATCTAGCCAATACTTGCTCCAGATGATCACAATGATCACTTCGTTGTTTAGAGAACATAGTTAAGTCATCTAAATAAACCACAATGACCTTCCCCATCATACCTTTGAATGCAAGGTCCATGGTCCACTGAAAAGTGGCGCCAATATTGGTCAGACCAAAAGGCATCCTACTGTAAGAAAATGTTCCCCAGGGAGTAGTGAATGCTGTTTTAAATTGATCTTCAGGAAAAACTTCAATCTGATTGTAGCCTGAAAAACCATCGAGCATGGACAGCATTTCTGATCCAGTTACTGCTTGCAGAACTTGATCCATTATAGGAAGTGGGTAGTTGTCTTTTAAGGAAGCCTGATTCAAATTTCGAAAATCTACGCATATGCGTATTTCTCCGTTCTTCTTGCACATTAGCACAATATTCACCACCTAAGTACTATGATGGATAGGAAAAATGATTCTCGCATCTAGCATTTTCTGAATTTCAGCCTGGATAGTACCTGAGATCTTAGGGCTATAATGCCTCTGCTTCTGGTGAAAGGATTTGACATCTTCTTTCAACAGGATGTCATGTTGGACGTCCTTTGGCTTAAAATACTTTAGATCAGCATAGGACCATGCCAATACATCCATGTATTTCTTCAGCAGTTTGACAAACTTCTGCTTCTCTTCAGGCGTGCAACATTTTCCAATGTTCACGAATTGTGGATGTTCTTCTGAACCTAAATTAACCGGTTCGGTTTCTGGGGATGAGCTAGCATCATCTCGCCTTTTCTTTTCTACAAAACGGTCATGCCTGTCGAACAACCATTCCAGGGAAACTAGGCCCTTCAGAATTTTATTTCCTTTGAGATGACATATGTCATCGTTCCCTTCGGATTCATTGTCTCGATCGGTGACTGATTCGCGGCACATGGAAGTGGATCCTTCAAAATGCAATTCCTTAAAATTTTCCGCCTTTTCCAAAAAGGAAATGAGTTGATTGTCATCGTTGAATACTTGCTAATGCTGAGAATTGTCTAGCACACTTGGGTAGAAAACCATCTCAATGGTGTATTTGTTTGTTTTCAAACCTGGGTGAGGGAGCATGAGGGATGCTGAAATGGCCAATGAATCAGCCATGTCATTATGAGCTCTTAGAATGGCCTCAATTGAAAAAGCGTCAAATTCTTCAATGCTATCCCACAACGCATTACGGTAGTGCTTGAGCCTCTCATTCTTCACTTGATATATCCTTTTAACTTGATTCACAACTAGCTCTGCATCACCTTGTACTTTCAGATTTTTGATCCCTCTCTCTCTTGCGGCCTGCATGCCGAGTAACAGAGATTCATACTCAGCAGTGTTATTTGTGTTGAAAAACTGCAACTTAAAAGAGAGAGGAATAATTTCTTCCTTGGGAGATATTAGCACGGCTCCGGCGCCACATCCACTGGTTGCGCAACTACCATCAAATTGCAAAGTCCAGATCTTGGTAAGATCTTCTTCTTAGACAAGAAGAACCATTTTGTTAGACTCAGTAGACAAGAAATAGTTCCCCATCCCTGATGATTCAAAAAAATTTGAGCTTTGGGGTCCTCAGAGTTAGTAACCAAGTACTTCTTTTGTGATTCTGGCCCCAATGTCTGCATTACACCTTTGACGGGGATTCTAGCCTTAGACCAGTCCATATGAATCTCTCCACCAACTTCACTACAAAAGCTCCTTCCTAGCAAAATTCCATAGGCTGCTAGAATATTGGCAACAAGGATGGTCATTTTTACTCTTTTCTCTGGGAACGCCACAAATGCGAATTACACGTCTTTGATTTGACCAATCAACGGAACCTGCTTGGTTTCCAAGGAATAACATCAACCGAAAGGCTTGGTAAGGGTGAGGCCCAAAGCATGGGTGACTTTTGCCGGCATGACATTATCAGAAGCTCCAGAATCAATTATGCAGTTACTTAACTTGTGGCCATTGATTAGGAGGGAGAGATAGAAAGGTTCTATCTTACCTGATGCAGATGTTGAGGCAACATTTATGCGGGATGTAGGAGGAGTGGAAAGGATTCCTTTTGGGGGAACCTGATTAATTATGACAACTTGAATTTGAATATACTTGGTCAATCTTACAAGCTATTCGGGATTTGACTGAAGATACTCAGCTTTAGACATTTGGATCTTGGTCTTTTTAGCATGGTCAATTATGTCAAATGCGGCCAAGGGTTGCACTGGTGAAGGGATGAGTCCCTCACTTCGTGATGGTAGGGTAGGATTACTGGACTTCATGGGAATAGAAGAAGGCTGATTTGGAGGAGATATAGGAGTAAAAGCTCTCTTTGAAAAAGACTTATTGACAGGCTGAGTGGATAGGGGATTACCTCTCTTTGTAATGGTTGGGTGCGTGGATGACGCAGTCTTCTCTTTTTGCATATTGGCAGCAACCTCAGCTTCTTTTCCTTGCGAGCGGGTGAAAATAGCGTATGATTGTCCACTTGCATATCCTTGTGTACCCTCCTCTTCATCAGATTCCTCCTCCTCAAATTCCATATACCCGATAGTAGAGTCACCAGTCGGCTCACCGACATCTTGATCATCTTCACCTTGAGATGAAGGTTCTTCATAATCTTGCTCCTCTTCTTCAATTTCGGCTAAAGCATTGATCGGAGGAGCCTCAAGCGCCAACCGTGGAGCAATTGTAGGTAAGTGTGGCCTTTGTGAAACATTGTTGGAAATGAAATTCCTCTGTGGAATATCCCAGTATGAGGAACTGGGGGAAGCTTGGGCTAACTGCTTCTTTAATGCAAGCAAGTCATTCGCCATCTTTTGAAATGCCGGATCAGACGAAGTAGTGGGGGAAGGGCCCAAAGATTTAGGCTTGGAGGATTCCCTTTTCAATTCACCAGATATTATCAAATTATCTTCAATTCAAATGGCAGTGGCCTGGGTGAGAATCAAGGTAGCCACTTGTTCTTGCAGGAGCAAGCAACTTACTTTCAAACTCATAGCATTCACGAAGAAACACTTCTGATTTTCCGGTGTTGGAAGCATGGCAACAGGCACATGGTTGATTAATGCATTGAACCTGGCGATAAAATCGTGCATGGTCTCGTTGGCCTCCTTCTTCAAGTGAAAGATCTGTGATAGTAATGAAAATGCATCTTCTGAAGGCTTGTACCTGTCTTCAAAAGCATCCCGCAAGGTGGCCCAACTGGTAATGGACCCGGCTGGCAAATGCTGAAACCATTCTACCGCGGGCCCTTGGAGGGTCTCCAAAAAGAGGTGAACTGACACATCTTTGTGGGTCACATCAAGGATACTACATGACATGATGAATGCATATATGTGTGAATCCATGCTTTGGTTTCCGCTCCCATCGAATTTGGGAAAATTCTTTCGGTTTCCATGAGGGAGCGCGTGAACTGGATGTGGTAATGCGAGAGGGCCCATAGCATTTCCCCATGGCACTACCATTTGAAAGGCTGGAAAAAGAACACGGGCTGGAAGTGCGGTTCCGCTGAGCAATAAAGCACTGCAAAGGGATGTGGATGTTCCTTGTGAAAATTGGTTCTTTCGTGGAGGTGAGGTACTTCTGGCTGACCAATCAGCTGAACTTAGTGATGAAAAGCGCGCTGGTGTTATACTGAAATTGTGCCTTTGAAGTAGATTAAAAGTAGGATTGAATTCTCCACAAGCTCTCCTGCTACGTTTAAATGGCTCACCTACCAGCGTATCTTCCATATCTGCGATGTTGTGGAGCAGATTTAAAATTTCTTTTTGGTCATACTTGCTGATTTTCTGGTTTTTCTGACAAAAACCAGCAGCATGTACTTTTCTAAATATTTAAAAATTATCCTCTTCTAAAAACCGACTGCATTTAATGATAAATAACAGCGAGGATAAAATGATAGTGAAGATTAGTAAGGTGATTTTCTGATCTAAAGTTGACTTTTTCAAAGATTTTGAAATTTTTGGTAAACGGTCAAAAACTCAGATCTACGGCAAAATACAGATTTTCATAAAAACTCAGCAAACTAAAGATCTCCAACTAGGCCAGTTCTATGGATCTCAGAAGAAAATTTTCAATTTACAGCACTTTTGCAAAAAAATTGGATTTTTAACAAAAAGTTAAAGTTTGCAAACAGATAGTGATTTTCCTGATTTTTCTTGATTTTCTATCCTACCACTATCATAGATCTGATAGATCTGTTCGTTCCCCAGCGGAGTCACCAAAAACTGTTGGTTCAAAAATATGTCGCTTGGGCAGATTTATGGATAGACGAGGCAACAGTGTGTAGGGCATAGCCCCTCTTTGAGTCAGTAAAGTGAAACTGGTTTATTGCTATTCTACCAGCAGGAATCTGTGCCAGTCTCACAATATTCTGCCTTTGGGGGTTTGGGATCTCATCCCAGTAGGGTTGTTTCCTATTGCGGAAAGAAAGGAATGAAAGAGAGGATGAAGAAAGATCAGGTCCGAAGGGAGAAAAGAAATGAATTCCAAAGCAGAAAGGTCAGAGGGTTTATGTTTTGGGATTGGTAGTAAATAGAGCCAAACCTACTTACATAAACGAACAAAGCAATACTGGTGAATAAATGACAATAAAACAGAAGTAGATCCAACAGAATAAACACACAAATCTGACGTAAGAAAAATCTGATGCATATAACACATGTATTCAGCACAAAGTCTAAATATTGTATTAATATTTCTTTCTGTTACAAAAAGCTCAAAGTCTTTTCTCCTCACTTCTATTTTTCATCTGAAACATATCCACTTTCTTGAATACAACAAGTATGCAAGTATTTATAGAAGAAGAGAAGAAAAGAAAGCAAAAGCAAACCAACCACTCGCAAAATATCTAAAAAGTCAACAGTTGACTTGGGCAAGTTTTTGGATGGCAACATCCCATGGTGTAACATGGATGAAGTCATCGTGTATGCCAACATGCTTTTTAAATATCTTACAAAAATGATCAATGGATCCCAAGAAGAAACCACTCTTTAGTGTAAAAGGGTGCACTTTTCATCGTGTCAGTAGGAACTTATCAGTGCCTTGGCACACCTATCAGCATGTCGACATGAACTTATTAGCGCCCTTGGCACACCTATCGGCATTTCGACAGGAACTTATCAGTGCCTTTGGAAATGGGCACACTTATCAACATGTCGACAGGAACTTATCAGCACCCTTTGGCGCACCTTTCATCATGTCAGCATGAACTTATCAGCGCCTTGGCGCACTTATCAGCATGTCGACAGGAACTTATCAGCGCCCTTTGGCACAACTTTTTGGATGTCAGCGCCTTTGGAAATGGCCAAAAATGGCTAAGTCTTGAAACAACTTGATTTTTCGAAAGGGAGTTTTGGGCTATTGCGAACATTATCAGAGTTCTTCAGGGGACCAAAATAAAATTTTTGGGTATGGTTACCTACAAATTTCCCTTGACAATTTTGTAGGATAACAAATAGTAATGAGGACCCTCAACAACACTTACGATCATTTAGACATTCCTGCTATTTGATTGCTCATGAAGATGTCTTATTACTCTGTACCTTCCCCATGTCCTTATCAAGACTTGCCTTAGAGTGGTACAATGCTTTAGCCCAGCACTCAATCTTCTCCTTTAACCAGCTAGCCCAATCTTTCTTGGATCATTTCTCCATCAATATTGCCAAGAAAGTATCCATTACCGATCTCTATGCCATCCAACAATTTGAAGACGAATCTGTCGCAGATTTCGTTGGACGATGGTAGGACCTCATCAACCAACTTACTTATGCCTTACCTTAGGCCGAGCTCATCGAAATATTTATGTGGGCCTTTACTAAACACATTTCTCCCACCCTCCAAATTCAAACTTTCCACACCTTTGATGATGCCTTTACTATGGCTCAGAAACTAGAGATTCGAGCCTTAGAGGAGGAGAAATTGAAGTTGCGCAACAAAAACTCAAATTTTTGAACCCGGGACTCCATGAACAAACCCAACACCACTAACTCTCACGCATCAGCTGCTTCAAAATCAAAAGGGGTTGTACACGTGGTAACGGTCAAATCTCAAGCACTATCTTATACCCAGCTGAAATCCACCTATAAGTATAAAGCTGAGCCCATCCAATACACTCCCTTGGGAGAAACTTATGAAGTGATCTTGGAAAAATTACTTAAAGCAGGAGCTCTCACCTTGCCTCCTGTTAAACCTCACTCCAGGTTTGATTCTGCCCATGCTATACCTTCTTGGTATAAAGAAAATGACTTCTGTAACTTCCATCACGTGAAGGGACACAACCATGAAAACTATAAGATGTTGAAAAACATAGTGCAGGAAATGGTTGATGTAGGGGATATAACCCTCGATAATCCTAATGCCCCTGCTAATCAAAATTTAAAAATCTTCAACAAACCATTTCCAAACCATTCCTCTAATAGTAACACAAACCAAGAAACCTTAGCCGAGGAGAAGAGTGTGCATGAGATCCATGTGGTTTTCAACTCCCAACCAAGGGATTCCATGGAAGAAATTATGAATCGAGCCTCTTCACTGACGCAAGAGTCCTCGCCCCATTCTCCTTCATCAGGACAAGAGGACAGCCCCACTATTCCTTTACCCATAAAGGAACCAACCGTCCAGAGTTATTTTCTCCCAGAAGAGCCTTCTTACACCACATCCCTACAAGACTGTGAGTGGATGTTATCCAACTTATCTATTGCCCAAACATCTCCTTCCACCGCTCTTGCTGCAAAAGAAGAAGTATCACCACTTTTTCTATCGTCCTTAGAAGAGAAACTCATCAAGCCTACATCACCAAATTCCTTAATCATGACAGATCCTCTAGAACATGCCCTCCTCCCTATCAGTTCTTCATCACCTAAATATTTCCAACGACCGGTTGACCCTTTAACACTCATTGATACAGCGCCTCATTCTCCCCCTGTATCACACCCCCAGTGGACCGGAATCAAAACCCACTTCTCTTCCATACCAAAATTCCCATCCATAAGTGAAGATTGTCATCCCCCTAGAAGATAAACGACTCTTATGGGCACGTTTGAGAACACCATGCTCTACTCAAATGCAAATGACTAATCCAGACACCTCTACCATATACCCGAAGTTTTTACAAAATCTCAAAATGCCTATGTCCTCACCTCCACCCCCCTCATCTCCACTGAATACCTCATCAACCTCTATCAACCTAACCAAACCTTCCCCTACACTTGGGACTTTACCAATACCCAGCCTGACGCATCCACCTAAATGGTTAGACTTATCCAAAGATAAGGCCATCAATCCACCTAGGAGACAGACCCAATCTCTTCGAGTCCAATATATGCCTCCGCCACAACTAAAACCCTCGCCCCTGATCACACCAGTACCGTAGGCACGGTTTCAACCCTCGCCGTCACACCTACCTTCTATATTGGGGCCTCACCCCTCCACCTTGCCTTAATACACCATGCCTCCCACATCTTCTTTAACACGACTAGTACCTTATAAACCCATAGATAAATCCACAGGCATCTCAACACCCTTGCCCCAAGTATCTTGCCTACCTACCAGCCCTAAGCAAACTTGATCATCGAAGGACTTGTTTGCTACTGCTCCTCTTTCCCCATGGTTGTTTTCTACCACCACGTCATCTGTGGCCTCCTCATCTAACCAGCTAAACATGAATTCTACGCAGAAAAAGCCACGCCAAGTTCAACCCAATCATCAAAATCCCTGGCCTAAACCACCACCCGTACGAACCACTCGTACCCAACCATTACCAAAATAATCAATAATTTCACCCACTCAATTAATAGCCTCATCTTCATTTGACCCGCTCAAAGGATCTTATGCCAAGATCCTTGATATGCTGGTAGGTGATGCGACCATTTCCCTACCCCCACTCAGACCCTATGATCCATCTAAACCTCGACCTATAGGTTATGATGAATCTAAAATCTGTGCCTATCACCGCACACCAGGACATAATGTAGAAGGATGCAAAGCTTTGAAAGCCATCCTTCACCAGGCACCTATCTTGGATATAAAATCTCAAAAAGATGACTTACAGAAGAACAAACCCTTAGCTTCGATCCCTTCTCCTATGCCACCTGTCCCTGCCTCACCAAAATATATCATCATTACAACCCTGCCTCTCGAGAACAATGACTTATCCCTACCATCTTCCTCCTCTCATATTCAGGAGATCAACATGATTAGTATTGCTACTCGAGGTCAGAAAAACAATGGAAAAGCTAAAGAAAGCACACCTGCAGCCTCTCTTTCTTCTTCTGCCATCCCGATTTCACCACCACCTAAAGTGGTTATTCATGGACCTACCTATCTAGTCTCTGATGGAGTTTCCCATCGTACCATGATCAAACAACTTCACCAATCTCCTGTAAAAATGATACTTTATGATCTCATTCAAACATCTAAATCGCATCAACAAGCTCTAATTGAGATCCTTTAAGGGATAGAGGTCCTACCTAATGAAACCTTTCCCGTCGCCTCCATCTTCACACCCAACCACGTTGCCTCTCTCACCAAACAACCTACCTCCACAACCACCTCTGTCCCTGTACAGCAAGCCGCTGCTGTCAATTTTTTCGAAGAAGAAATTGTCGTCTTTGGTGCAGAAGATCCTGACCCTACTCTTTTCATCTCAGCTTACGTCTGGGACATCTGGGTACATCATGTTATGATCGACAGGGGCACTAGTCTAAACATCATCTCTTCCAAAGCCTTCCAATAGATGAATATCCCTCCTAGCTACATGTGTGCCAACCCCACCATGTTGCGTTCATTAAAAAATGCTATTACTTCTACCTTAGGCATCGTGATCCTTAACATTCATGTAGGGCCACGTACCTTACCTGAACTCTTCTATGTCCTTGAGGGAGAATTCCAATACAACATGTTGTTAGGCCACCCTTGGATCCGGGCTATGGGATGCGTTCCCTCCACCTTACATAGAGGCATCAAATTCGAGTATGAAGGGAAGTCATACACCGTCACAGCTGACGCTTCCCCCTTCAAAACCTGTAATATGTTATACCACCCTAATGATGTGCTTGTACCCATCAAGACACCCATTGATCCAACCCAACCATCTACTTCAACCACGCCTGAACCATCCACCTTAGCCGCACCCACACCTTCGACCAATGAAACCACCGACGCAAATACTTCTTCCTTTCCCACAAACAAAATCCCAACCTCAGATCCCTTGGTAGGTTTTTTTCAATGCCTTACGCTAGGGGAGTACCACCTATACAACGTTAGCACCTTCCATACCCCACAAGAGTATGGACAGTTACATGCGCATCCTAACTACGACCGTCGTGTGGGGGAGGTGATCTCCTACGGACCACCTAATTGCCACACCAACCTAATGTATGGGGGTGTTGATGCATCCTCTATCACCCCTGAACCTCCCCTTGGTGTGGTTCCCTTCCAATCAGATTTTCAATATCTAACCAACTGTCATTTCACCCTCACCTTCCTGACGGTTGTGCTTAGAAAGGTTTTGGTTTCGGGCTTTATGAGTAAGGATGACATACGGTTATTCCCATAACAACACGCAAACACAAAGATCGTAGTGGTCTTGGGTTTTCTGAACCACCTACACTTAAGAAACCTCGTGTTAATTGTATCCAGGAAGACGACGAATTCACCCATTCTGAACAATTATCGCCCATTTTACCATCTTCACCCACAGAGTCGATAGACCCTGAATCTATCCCTCCTAACTCTTTTTTTCGTGAATGCTATCTTCTAAGTCCTCTCACTTATCAACGTGATGGTGAGGACCCATCTTCTCTCCCCCTTTTACATCTTGACATGATTGAAGAAGACCTGCCTTCAATTAATGTTGTGGAGTGTCAGGATAATGACTCCATCCTCACCTACCTTGGTGCGGATGACTCTTATATTCAATGTGCCTTACCATCTAACACCCAAACCATGTTGAATGAGTCGACTATAGAAATCAACATCCACATGGAGGATGATCCTCACATTGTAAAGATCAGACAATCTCTCAACGCATCAGAATAAGCCTCCTTCACTACCTTTCTCCGTGCCCATAATCAAGCTTTCACTTGGTCCTACGCCGACATGCCAAGATTCGATCCTGACATTGTTGTCCATAACATCACTCTGAAACCAGACTCCAAACTAGTTAAACAGAAGTTGAGAAAAATTCATCCACGCATTGCTCTCTTGGTTAAAGAAGAACTTCATCGACTTCTTTCTATTTCTTTCATCTTACCTATTGACTATCCGCAATGGATTTCTAATGAAATACCTATCACTAAAGTGATGGGTGGACTTCGGATATGTACGGATTTCTAAGATCTTAACCTCGCTTACCCAAAGGATGACTTCCCCCTACCTAGTATTGATCAACTTGTCGATCTCACTGCAGGCCATGAGATGCTTTCTCTCATGGATGGTTTCTCGGGATATAATAAAATTTTAGTAGCCTCGGCCGATCAACATAAAACTGCCTTCATTACCCCCTGGGGCACCTTCTGCTATCGTGTCATGCCATTTGGCCTTAAGAATGCTGGTGCAACCTACCAACAGGCTATGACTTACATTTTTCATGACATCATGCACACTATCCTTGAGGATTATGTCGATGATCTTCTTGGAAAATCCAAACATTGCAGTGAAATCCAAAAATGTTTCGCGCAGAATTTTTATTTCCAGAATAGAGTTACTTCTATCCTTTCATTCTCTTGAGAAACAGATAAGGGGTTAGGGTTAGGAGGAATACCTGTTGAGTGTTGGGAAGGTGTGTGCATACCGTAGAGAGATCAGACTGATTGTGAAGAACTCCTTTTTGTCTGGGAAGGACTACTTGTAAATAAGAATGCAAGACCACCAGATTTTAGTTAGACAATAAGTAAGGGAGCTACCTTGGACCCAGGAAATACTAAACTTCCTTTCGCAGGTGGTCAGTTCCCTTTTAATATAAATTATTGCTAATGATAATAAAGAAGCTATTGCGAAATCACGATTTAGGTACCTCGTTACTAAAAGCAATAGAGACTAAACTACCCATAATAAAACGTAATTCTATTTGTTTGGTCATTGGTTATTGATACATTCAGATCAAGTTACAGGGATAGACCAGGCTAAATCTGAGGTTGTTAGGAGATAAATAGGTGAAAGGTTGGTTTTGGTATAAGTCACAATGACCGATGCCTATCACTGGATAACCGACCGTGGTTATAAAACCGCTACCACTAGGGGATAACCGATATCAATAGGGGCAGTGATTCAGGGGCTTCTAGGTAGAGGTTGATTATAGGATGGTTATGGATTTTTTAAGGTTGGTAGGTGGTTAGGGGGAATAATAAGGAAATGGAGAAGACTCAGAGAGTGAGAAAGCCATCTTCTGGGCAATATAGGGATAGATGAATGAAGGTTAGGTTCAGGGTGCTGCCGGGTGTTAGATCCAAGGGTGAGTTTATAATTATTATCAATCAAAAGTTCACAAAGTGGAGCCTAAAAGCATACAAGATATTACTTACTATTTTCTAAAGAGGATAAAGGTATGAGAAATGTGGTGACGAAGGCAAATCTCAGGTGGGATGATCCAACAATCAAAAGTGAGATGATGAAGCTATCCTCTAACTCTCCCAATGCTTGGATGAGTGTGAAAGTGATCTCGTTGATCAGTTACAGTCTTGAACTCAATGCTCTTCTCTGCAAACTCTTTTCTCCTTCTCACTTGTCTCTTTCTTGCAAATGGATTCGGATCCTTCCATTTTGGTTTGGGTAGGTAATTTACAGGGAAATGATGGTGGTTGCATAACCAATAGCGGTTGAGTAGGGACCAACGTTGGTCAAGTCAAAGTTGGATATTTTTACTAAAAATAGCCAACTTTCCCTCCTTTTCTCCTGAGCGGGTCAATTGTGGGCTTGGCCAAGTCATTATTAGGCTCGTTTTGATGCAGGTGAGGGGTGATGAGTCATGGGTGTGGGTCTGGACCAAGTCATAGGTTTTTTATTAGGTTAGTTTAGGGTTAGGGCTAGGTCATAGTGAGGTGGCGAGGTGAGGTGACAGGGTTGGAGATGTGGATTTATTAATTATAAGGTAATTAATAAATAATTCAGTGTGTAAGGTTTTAGGTAGTGAGGTAGGGTTAGGTTGCGGGACGAGATACGGGGTACAGGGTGTCGTGAGACCCAAATTTGGTGTCTACACCTCTTCACTTTGAATTTACAAATGAGGAACTCTTGTATATTGATGCAATTCCCACTTAGACTCTATTTTTTGATGGATCTTATAATACACACTGATCAAGATCTGGAATTCTACTACTCATGTTAGATGGCAATGCCATTCTAAAATATTTCTGCATTGGATTCCCATGCACCAACAATATCACTGAGTAAAAATATCTCATAGCTAGTTTTAATTTCACTATTTCATATAATCTCAAGGAATTGACAATTTATGGTGATTCCCTCTTGGTCATCAATCAAGTCACCAATGAATATCAAGTTAAGGATGAAAAATTGGTGCCCTATAAAATCATGGTTAATTTTTTGAAAGGTTACTTTCATCTTATCACTTTTGAATAAGTTCCTCACATACAAAAAAAATCAGCAGATGCCATGGAGATTATCAGATCTCTTCTTGAGTTCATCCTAAATCAAACACATAATGAGTTTATTTTAGAAAATATTTTAATTTTGACCTATTATTTTCCTGAGTCAACCATCATATGTGAAATATTTGGTCTTGAAAACCCTTGGTATCATGATATATATACCTTTGTCTATGACAAAAAATTTCCTAAAAATATGAATTACCAAAACAAACGAGCCCTAACACAACGTACTTTATGCTACAATATCCTCATTGACACCTTATATTGATGAGCCTATGATGGAAATATCCTAAGATGTCTCAATCAAGTTGAAGAAAAAAAACTCTAGTCAACGTACATGTTATTATATGTGGTGCACACAAAAGTAGCAAGGTTCTAAATAAAAATATTTTACACATGACTTATTATTGGCCCACTATAGAGTCTAATTCCTTAAATTTGTTAAAAAAATGTTCGACATGATAACAACATGGAAATATCATTAATACCCCTTGACAATATCTTCAACCCATAATCACAATGTGGCCTTTCTCTCAATGGGATCTTGACCTTGTAAGAAAAATTAAATCCACATCTTCTGATGGAAATACATTCATAATCACCACAACCAAATACTTTACCAAAATGGTAGAGGCCATGCCTCTTACTTTTTCAATGGTACTAAAATTTTTGTTATCTAAAAAACTCTCCTAGTTATTTGGATAACTTATGGTTTCATCCTTACTTTGATGTTTCACATTTCAGGTTCCATGCACTCAAGATTTTCCTTTTGACACCTTGGCATAGTTGCAGTTCCTTCATGTGTTCCCTTTGTGCCTTACTACTTATCCCTCTGCATTCTATTATCTCCTTCCATTTCCCCTTTACGCATTCCTCATGCATGCCCGATTTCTGTCCTATCCTATCATGCACTCTTTGCGTGTACCTCTACAGAATTTCCTTCCAAAATGGCTAAGTCACTGGAATTCCTCTAGCATGCTTGCATATACTAAGCTCACTCACACACCACTTTTATTTCTACCATCGTGTGCCATCATTTAGTTGAATACTCATGCCCCTAACCATACTTATCCCCTACAAGTATTTTCCTATTCCTCTTACACACGTACCTCTGCATGCACCTTCCATATATTTCCCTTGCACGCATCTGCCTCTTGCTTCCATGCCTTATGCCTTCTTTCACGCTAGTCACTTTGTCACATCATCTGTTAGACTTGAGTGTGCAACACATAACTTTTCAAAATGCACTAATAAGGGGTCAAATCTGAAAAACCAACCAGTGTGTGACATGCAGTAGAAGAGACAAAACAAATCAACAATTGGTTGATTTCCTCAGTCAATCAGTGTGCACCATGTGTCATTGAATGTCAAAGTAACATGTATACTTCTAATAGTCATAACTTCTATTCCAGTGATCAGATTCCTGCATGCCTGATCTCATTTGAAAGCTGATGACATCAGCTACACGTTGGAATTTTCAAAATAAAATCTAGGTAGGATTTGGTAGGTGGAAAATAGGGAAACTTCCTTCTGATCATCAATGCACACATCTAATATACCTCAACCATTATATTTCAATTAGATCTTTCCTTCTTCCTTCTTCTACCTGCCAAACAGACATAGGGAAGCACATTTGATAGCCATATAGGTGTTTATCACTTGTTGTTGGTGGTTACATATTTGAATCATAGTTTCCCTCTATTTATCCTCCTTTTCTCTCCTTCTTCTTCTATAAATATCATAGTTTTGCTTTGTAGAAAGGATACCTATATGTTGTAACAACACCATGCCAAAATGGTGTCCAAATTCCCATGGGTCTTAGACCTTGGCATGGTCTCTACAATGTATTCTCACCTCCTACCGTGAATGTAAATGACTGTGCATCCCTTAAGAAATTAAATCATATTTTTTGGAATTCTTTTCTTCCTTTTCTCATTTTCATTGCATCTCACCTCTTTGTTTGCGTTTTCTAGCATGGTGTGCATATTCCCACTTGTAGTCCCCGCATTCATGTGTTATGTGTGCTAGAATGTTGAGCCATCATGTTGATCAATGGTATGCGTTGTCCTCCCTCTTCTCTAGAAACCCCTCTATTTCCTTCGTCACTCGTGGAGAGAAATCATCCCTTTCCCTGGAACTATCACCTTCCTTAGCTGAGGATTTCCCCTTTCTGCACATCCTTCTATCCATGGTCCATTGGCATGTTTAGTCTAGGATTTTATTTCTAGATTAGGAGTAGCAGTAGCATTAGAGGTAGGTAGAGGAACTAGTCTTCTCCAAAGATCTATCCCAATTGTGCAAGGTCCCACAACTTGGGGATGGTTCAATTGTTGTCTCAAACATCTTGGCTCTTCTGGATCCGAGACGCGGGTGTAAGTTTGATGACCAACAGTTTCTAGTACTCCTGGTGGGACCATTTTTAAGATCTATACATTGTCATCTCAACAATTTTGATGTGTTATTGTTGAGATCCATCCTCTAAATGCATATTTCAATGCATCTAGTGACTCCACTGATTCAACGCACCCATTATTTCATTCACATATTAGTCTCCCCTCCTTATTTTATTCATTTTTCCTTCTTCCATCATTCCAACTTCCTCTTTTGAAGTTGTGTAATCATGAATTCTTTCCCTTCATGGAATTATCATTTGCAGTAGCAGAGCTATTTTTCTCCCTCCACACAGTTTAAAAATCATCCTACAAATCATTTTTATAAGCCCCATTATCCTGAAAATGCAGACAACTCACTTTTTCCTAACCTGAATGTTTATGAAGAACATGTTTATGTAGATGATGGTGGTGACTCCATGAAAGAAGAGGAATTTGAGAGGTAGGTGCAAAATATGGAGATGGCCATGATGCAACTTAGAGTCAAGTACTCCATAAAGGAAGCTAAAGTTGGCTACAAGGTCCCTTATCCATGGATCGGCCCTATACTAGGCTGGTTTAGCACCCATCATAGGCTACACTTTATCACTGAGATGTTAACTCAAGTTATAGAGTGGGAAGAAGAAATAGAGGCTCAAAAATCTAGCGTGCAGAAACCCTGTTAATGGGGCAACCCTGCACTACCATCTTACAGCCCTCCCATTTCTCTGTGCTAGCCTACATCATCTCATCCTGCTGTACATGTTCCCATCTTCTTACGCATTACTCCCATTGAGGATTCTATTATTCCTCCCTTCTCCCTTCCACCCCATTCTTAGTTCACTTCCATTCCCCCTTTCGTGCCTCTATTCCTTTAATGTGCATGCCTTCCATCCTTTCTGCATGTACTTCTACCCCTCTTGCATGCATGCCTTCCATGCATTTTGTGCCCATCCTCCCATTTCCTTATAAGTCCCCTCTACCTAGTTGCACCATAAATGAATAACCCCTTACCAACGTGCCTTTCCTAAAAAATATCATCATGCTCGATGACTGCAGAATAATTGAACAATGACATGAATCATGTGAATCCAACTGGGAAGAGTAAATCATATGGGCACCTATTCCGGAAGAAAATTGGTTAGTTCCATAGGGTACAATTTTGGAGGAGACCAAGTTGTTTGTAGAGGAAAAATCACGTGTTCCCCAACTTTTTGCAACTCAACCTGTAAGCACTCCCATTCAGAAGGAGAGTATGTAATAAAATCCCATCTACAGGATTGAGGTTTAAAGTAATGGGAAAATCAAAAGGATCATATCATGCCCAATAAGATACCTGGCTACTCTAGAGCCAAAAATAGAGTTGCCACCAGTCATACTCATTTCAGAGCATGAGGTAGAGCTTTCGTGTGCCAAACAAAAGCAATAACACCTCCTAGATCCAAGCACAGAACAACTTTAGGAGGTATATATTCTATTTATTGATACTTTGAGGAGGGTGAAACACCATCAACAAGTTGGTTTTTCACTCTTGTTTCTGACCATGTTCAGCGCCAAATCAATTACATGGTCACAATTTGTGAGGAAGGGAAACTATTTCTCCATGCTTGTAGTAGGTTTTAATTGAGTTCCCTTTGCCTCTTGTTAGAGTAGGCTAGTTTAGGTTTTATTTCAATAACACAATTGATTGCACACACTCTGCATATACCCTTTTGGACATGTATGCTTTTCATATTTTTTACATAATGTTGTGCTTTTGTTTTAGCGCGCTCCCTCTAGCACTTTTCCTTTCCTGTTGTGTCCACGTGCCCCTTTATGTTGCTTCCTAGGATGAAAGTTCAATTTTAAAAGAGGCGGTTCTAAAAAATCCTTGCATATTTCATTCTCATCAATCCAATTCAAAATATCTTCATATGAGAGTAGCAATTCAGTTCAAAGTTTAGACAGAGCTTTAAGTGACTTCAAGGATGATCTTCAAGTTGCAGATTAGATCTTCAATTTTATCTATTGACTCCATGCACAATAGACTTCTATGGATACTGGTCTCTTCATCTAGAAGACAGATGGCACACGAAAGTTGCCAAAACTGTTATCCAAATAAATCTCATAGTTATTTGGATAACTTATACTTTCATCCTAACTTTGATGTTTCACATTTCAGGCTGTACACACTCAAGATTGTTCTTTGGACACCTTAGCATAGTTGGAGTTCCTCCACGTGTGCCTTCCTTCATCTCCCTCTGCATTCTGCTATCTCTTTCCATTTCCCCTTTGTGCCTTCCTCATGCGCACCCACTTTCTATCCTATCCTATCACACACTCCTTATGCACACCTCTATAGAATTTCCTTCCAAAATGGCTAAGTCCATGGAATTTCTCTGGCACGCTTGCATACACTAAGATCCCTCATGCACCGATTTTATTTTTGTCACTGTGTGCCCTTCTTCATTTGAATGCTCACGCCGCTTTCCATAATTTTCCCATGCAAGTATTTTCCTATTCTTCCTACACACGCACATCAATGCTTACCTTCCTTCTATTTCCCTTTCACGCACTTTCCTCTTACTTCCATGCCTTACCCCTTCTTCCATGCCAGTCACTATTCCACATAATTTGTTACACTTGAGTATACAACACACAACCTATCAAAGTGTGCCAACAGGGCACCAAATTTGGTCAGATAATTGGTGCATGACATGTGGCAGAAGAGACAAAACATATCAACAGTTGCCCGATTTCCTCATTCAATCAGTGTGCGCCATGTGTCATTGCATGTCAGAGTGACCTGTAGAATTCTGAAATCCATAACTTCTACTGTAGTGCTCAAATTCTTATGTACCAACTCTCATTTGAAAGCTGCTGACATCAGCTACACTTTAGAATTTCAAAATCAGATTTAGGCAGGATTTGGTAGGCATAAAATAGGGAAACATCCTTCTGATCATCAATACACACATCTAATCAACCTCAACCACTAGTTTTCAATTAGATCTTTCCTTCTTCTTCATGCCAAACAGACATGGGGAAGCACATCTAACAACATTGCATGTAGATTTGTAGGCATTTATCACTTGCTACTGGTGGTTACAGATTTGAATCTATGTTTTCCTCTCTTTCTCCTCCTCTTCTCTCCTTCTTCTTCTATAAATGGTAGAGTTCTGCTTAATAGAAAGGACCCCTCTCTATTGTAATGACACCATGCCAAAATGGTGGTTGATTTCCCATCGGTCTCAGACCTTGGTGTGGACTCTACAATGTATTCTCACCTCCTGCCATGAATGTAAATTAATGTATGCCCATTAAGCAATAAAATCATGCTTTGTAGAACTCTTGTCTTCCCTTTCTCATTTTCATTACATCTCGCCTCTCTGTTTTTGTTTTATGGCATGTTGTGTTTATTATCACTTGCACTCCCCACATTCATGTGTTACGTGCACTGGAAGGTCAAGCCTGTGTGTTTATCTATGGCATGTGTCATTCGCCGTCTTCTCCCACACCCTCTATTTTTCCTTTTCTCCTCATGGAGAGAGATTTACCCTCTCCTTGGCACTATCACGTTCCTTAGGTTAGGATTTCCCCTTTCTGCACATTCTTCTACCCCTGGTCCCTTTGCATGTTTAGTCTAGGATTTTATTTTTGCATTAGGAGTAGCAATAGCATTAGAGGTAGGTAGAGTAATCATCCTTCTCTAAAAATCCATAGGTAGAGTAATCAACCTTCTCTAAAAATCCATCCCAAGGGCATAAGGTCCCATAACTTGGGGACAATTCCATTGTTGTCTCAAACAGCTCAGATCTTTCGGATACGAGACGTGGATGCAAGTTTGATAACCAATAGTTTCCAAGTTCATATTTAACCATCTCATATTTAATTTTGACATCCCTTCCTCCCTTGTTATAGATAATGGTACATGCTTTAAAAATAAAATTGTAAAGATTTATCCAAAAAAATTCACATCCACATCAATAGGTCCTATTGTTGCAGGCTCACAGCACCCCTGGATGCAGATCAGGCTTCTAGGTTGATCACTCTAGCATCCAGTGTGATTGCACAACATGGAAACCTCTCTCCAAGTGTGGTACTTGTGAAACTGAGAGAGGAATCTCCATATTAGAGGTTGGTTCCTCAAACTCCTCTGATTAGATCTAATGCTTGCACAACTACAAAGGTTCAGATCCTAATCCTATTCTAAACTGTAAGGAGACAGGGATAGAAATGCAAAAATTGAAACTAACTAAAGATGGTGATGCACCAAAAGGAGTGGTGAATATTCTTGTCATGCAAATAGACACAAACCAAAGATTGCAACATAAAACATACACAGGATGATAAGATATAATTTGGAATCTGAAATGAAGCAAATAATACAAACAAAGGACTGAAACCCATTCACAAAGCTTGCATTATCATTTCCAGTATCGAAACCACTACATTACAACCTCAGAGAGGTAGAAAAACTATTACAATCCTTGAAGAGGTCTGATTCTTCAACAACCACTTGCTAAAGGTGAAAGAAGAAGTCTACTATGCCAAAAAAAATGTTCCACCTTTGAAAATGAGCCAAATCTAGCTTTTTCATTGCATGGGTCGAGCCCAGGAGAGAGAAAACATACAAAACATGGGAGCCCATTCCTCCTTGATTGCAAATGCATTAAATCAGCATGGAGGACCTTACAAACCCATACCTTTCCATTTTTGACCGAATTGGAGGAGAATGTGACCCATTCTATATTAAAATTGGTCGATGAAATGTCACTTCTGGCCATGAACACGCGTAAGAGCTGTTTCTTAACTTTCTCTCTCCAGACTACACCAAAATTCAATATTGACCCCGGAATCATGTAGAGAATTTTATAAGCTTTCCAATGATATAAATAACATGCAAATCTGAGCTCTGGATCGAAAGATATGGCGATATGAAGATTTAGGGCACAAAACAGGCGAAAATGGGTTTTGAAATTTTTTCCCGCGCTTTGCCACCTGGATGACACGTGTCGGGCGCTGATTGGATGAGAAATTCTCTCTCCTTCCCTTACCTGTGGGTTTTCCTTGAGAGTTTTGACCTTTTGTGATTTTGGAACATTTTCCATTTTTCCCCCGCGCTCCCGCCACTTGGGACACGTGGCATGATCTGGTTAGAGGACAGGGGCGCGGGGTTATCCTTTACCTTTTAGTTTTTTTTTTTTTTCCAAAGCTTTTGCCAAATTCTCTGATTCCTCCCTAAGCTGCACACTCCCTTTCTCCTTAGGACACATGTCCTTTTGTTATTGGCTCGGGCCAGCGCTTCAAACCTTGCCCCTTTGAAATTTTGGAAGTTTTCCCTTGTGACACGTGGCGTCTCCTGATTCGTCTGCGGGCCTGCCGGCTTTTTGCATCCCTCGTGTCCCTTTGGCCCGGTTGTCCCAAACTGTCTGGGACAAAAACCTCTGATCCGCCTGATTCGGGCCTCCCTGTCCCTCTTTCGGCCGATGACACATGTCGCGCTTTCATTGGCCCTCGGCTCCTTCGTGTCTTTTTGGCCCAGATGTCCCAAGTTGTTCCAGTGCTGCGCAGTTAGTCAATTTTTCCTCTGTCCTTTGGCTGGTTCACCTTCTCGCATCCTTCGCATATTTTTGGCCCAGATGTCCCTTCGCTCTGCGGACCGCCTGGCGCCCTTTTGGCCGATTCGCGCCCCGATGTCCCAACTGTCCCAAGGACCGCCTGGACTAGGACTTAGTGTTTCGCACGGAATGTCTCGGCTCTACGGAATAGACTTGCTTCTATCCTTTCATTCCTTTGAGAAATAGATAAGGGTTAGGGCTAGGAGGAATACCTGTTGAATGTTGAGATGGTGTGCGCGTACCGTAGAGAAAGATCAGATCGACTGCGAAGAACTCCTTTTTGTCTTGGAAGGACTACCTAAGTAAGAATACAAGACCACCAGATTTTAATTAGACAATAAATGAGGGAGCTGCCTTAGGCCCAGGAAATATACAACTTCCTTTCGAAGGTGGTCAGTTCCCCTTTTAATACGAATTAACACAAATGATAACAAAGAAAGCTATTGCAAAATCACGATTTAGGTATCTCGTTACAAAGCAATAGAAGCTAAACTATCAATAATAAAGTGTCACGTTGTTTGTTCGGTTACTAGTCGTTGATACATTCAGGTTGAGTTATAGGGATAAACCAGACTGGATCTAAGGTTGTTAGGTGAAAAATAGGCGAGAAAAGGGTTTTGGGGTATAAGTCACAGTGACCGACGCCAGTCACTGGATAACCGACCGCGGTTAGAGAACCGCCGCTGGTGGGGGATAAACGACACCGGTAGGGTCAGCAATCTAAGTGCTTCTGGATAGAGGTTGGTTGCAAGGTGATCGTGAGGTTATTAAGATTGGTGGATGGTTGAGGGGAATAATGGGAGGACAGGGAAGGCTCAGAGTGTGATAAAATGGTCTTCTGGGCAATACAAAGATGTATGGATGAAGGTTCAGTGCAGGGTGCTGGTAGGTGGTAGATCTAGGAATGAGCTTATAATTACTATCAATCCACAGGCTCAAGAAATGGTGATTAGAAACATACGAGACACTACTTACTCGTTCCTGATGAAGATGCAGGTTCCAGGACTGTGATGACGAAGACAGGGCTCAAGTGGGATGATCTAACAATCCAAGATGAGCTATCTCCTCTTCTGATGCTCGGATGAGTGTCACTGGGCTCTGGTTATTCAGTTGTGATCTTGGGCTTGATGTCCTTCTCTGCAAATTTATCTATTTTCTTCACTTGTCTTTGCTCGGCCAAGCAAATCCGGATCCTTTCAATGATCTCTCCTCTTTTCGATCAAATGAAAATCCGATCTTTTGTTTTTGGTTGGAAGTGGTCATTTACAGGGAACCGACGGTGGTTACGAAACCGACGGCGGTCGAGTAGGAAACGGTATCGGTCAGGTCAAAGTGGGCTATTTTTGGTAAAATAACCAACTTTCCCTCCTTTTCTCCCGAGGGATTAGTTGTGGGCTTGGTCAAGTCATTATGAGGTCAATTTTGGGTGCGGGTGAGGAGTAATTAATCATAGGTGTGGATGTGGACCAAGTTATAGGTCTTAATTAGGTTAGTTTAGGGTTAAGACTAGGTCATGATGAGGTGGCGAAATGAGGTGGCAGGTATGGCGATGTGGATTTATTAATTATAAGGTAATTAATAAATAATTGTGTAAGGTTTAGGTGATGAGGTTAGATTGTGAAATGAGATGCGGGGCACAAGGTGTCGTAATGACACAAATTTGGTGTCTACATTAGCCCCTTGTTGTCGTGTGGCTTGTCTTGTTAAAGCTGCGCGGACAATAATGAGAAGTGGTTACCCCTGTTAAGGGTATAGGTAATCCCCCTCAAATCTATCACAGATTGAGGTAGCTTGAAATCAGGGATAGGGTTGATAAAGGGTAAATGGTGTTTAGATGATGGTAATATGGTGGGGTAGGTCCAAGGAATCATACGCACGTTGAAATGTAGTAGTGCGACCAGGGTACATGATTTGAAGAGCAAACAAGCAATTCATAGGCAAAGGTCGATAGTTTATCCAAACAAGGGTGATATAATCCTGGTATCCAAGGCATAGGAAGTAGCTCCAGGGGATATAACGGGTAAGGTACAGGAACGTTTAGGCATGTTCGGCAGTACCAATGGTTGGTTTGGTTGAGATAAACCTCACGGTCTTGGTCTAGGAAAATTTGGTTGACTGATCAAGTCAAAGACCCTAATCATGCTAAAATACGAACATGTGAGCTCGATTGAACAAAAAGTGACATGATGGGTGGATAAAAGTGTATTGTGTTGATGTTGGGCGAGGTATTTAATTGGTGCGGCCTTAGGTCGGGCCAAATGGTTGGGTGCGGTCTTGGGTCGGGCCAAATGGTGGGTTACGGCCTTGGGTCGGGCCAAATGGTTGGTTACAGCCTTGGGTCGGGCCAAATGGTTGGTTACAGCCTTGGGTAGGGCCAAATGGTGGGTTACGGCCTTGGGTCGGGCCAAATGGTGGGTTACGGCCTTGGGTCGGGCCAAATGGTGGGTTACGGCCTTAGGTCGGGCCAAATGGTGGGTTACGGCCTTGGGTCGGGCCAAATGGTGGGTTACAGCCTTGGGTCGGGCCAGATGGTTGGTTACGGCCTTGGGTCGGGCCAAATGGTTGGTTACGGCCTTGGGTCGGGCCAGATGGTTGGTGATGACCTTGAGTCGGGCCACTGAAGTTAACAAAGGGTTTTCAGCCAAGGTGGATATAGGTGATGTTGGTAAAAAGGGCAATTAGTAAATAAGGGCAGAAATTAGGGTAGAGGTGGGATAAAACCAATATCGATTGTGTATGACCGATATCGGTTAGGTGACCGATACCGGTTCCTTAGGGCACAATATAACCAGCATCGGTTACAGGTCGAAAACCTATAAAAAGAAAAAATACGGCCTGTCATTGTCATATTATCAATTTGAAACCCAATTTGAGTTGTCTGAGGTGTATTGTTGAGATTGGAGCATTTGTTAGTTGAGGTGGCACTATTTGAGTGGAGAAGTGAGTGTTTGGTGGACCTAGTAGTGAGTAGGAGGCAACATTTGATTGGTGGAGGAACCCAGCAGAGGAGAGTTATATAGCCATGGCTCAGCCAGGAGGAGCAGGAGGTGCTGGACCAGCTAAACCACCACCACCCATCCCACCACGACGACGTGTCGTTCTGTACCGGTAGGTTCGAAACCCTTCATTGTGTGAATTTGATTGGTTAAGCTGGATTGGGGTTGGGCAGGAATGTAAGGTTTGTAGAAAATAATTAATAAATGGAAATTATTTGAAAAAATGAGAGGGTAGATAGGTGAAATAGGCCAAGGTGGCAGGGTGGGCAGGTTTTTAGGGTGTTTGGGTGGGTATATATGGAGAAATAGGAAAAAAAATTGAATGGGGTAGCCACGTCGGGTTCGTCTCGGGTATTTTCCAGTGACCGATGCCGGTCACTAAGCGACCGGCATCGGTCATGAAGTTTCGGGGCAGGTCAGGTTTGTGGGTGACCGGTGTCGGTCTAACGTTGACCGGCGTCGGTGGAAAGGGGACCGGGATCGGTTATGGGTGACCGGTACCGGTCCCTAGGTAGGATTTGCTATTTTGTTGCGTGGTTTTGTGGTGGTTTTGGGTGTTAAGTTTCTTGTTGGGGGTTGGCTGGTTGGGTTGTGTGTTGTTTTTTCTGATTGGGTTTTGTGTGTTGGGTGTGAAGATGGCGGGGGATATTGGAGAAGAGAGGTGGGTAGAGGTGTGTGTTATCGAAGTCGGGGTGTGGTCGGGGGGGGGGGGGGGGGGGGTAAAACGGGGGTATAGAGGGTATCATTATATGTTTGTGATAAGAGTAGGGCTAATGTAGTGAGTTGGTTTTGCAGACACGTCAGCAGCTGACGATGCAGGACAGGATGCCCCCGCTGTTGAGACGGATGCGGCCACATGTGTCGGCAGCGCAGTGGGGCATTATGCGCGAGGTGGGACTCGGTGGAGTCCAGCGGTACAGGGCGATCGATAGGGATCACAGTTTGATGGTCGCCCTCATCGAGAGATGGGATCCGGTGACCAATGTGTTCCGTCTCCCGAATGGAGAGATGACCATTACATTGGAGGATGTGTATCGCATCCTTAGATTACCGATTGATGGAGAGGCAGTCTTCCAGGTGGACGTAGAGACAGCCATGGACAGCATCTTACATGTATTCGAGGATGCAGCCGCGCTATTGATGTATCACAGCGTGAGCATCGCGTATGGGGATATGTACCATGCCCACCGACATGAGACACGGCTTTCCGTGTTGATGATGATCAGGATTACATGCTTCGCCCTCCCAGACTCAGAGGGAGGCCACTTTCCACGGGCGTTGATGGGGGTGTTACACGAGATGGTCGAGGAGCATACATGTTATGCTTGGGCACCAGTATACCTGGTGCAGTTATACCGAGAGCTTTGGGGCTATCGCCGGAGAGGTGATCAAGGATTTGCTCTACATTTTTGTTACACTGTTGGGCATATGAGCATATCATATGCATTAGACCAGTAGGGCTGCCCCAGCAGCCAGGGCCATAGGTGATCTACAGATATGGCTTTTAGAGGTGGTTGGGGGTCGTGGGCCAGCCACGAGCCGTTCTCGCTGGATGAGATGTGGCATATTACCGGCATGTATTAGAGGGCTTGACAACGTTAGATATTGTATAGAGACCTTATAGAGGTCATCACCCCCGCGGAGGAGCCCGAGAACAGTTGCAGTGGATCCAGTATACATTCTGGATAGCGAGACGGAGGCCAGGGGAGCATGAGCGGATTCCCCTTGAGAGCGTATGCCGGAAGATGGGGCTACGACAGGATGAGCCACCTCCCTTCCCTTAGTACCGGAGGGATGATGTAGAGGCTCCACTACCTGTACCATAGCCCGTGGACCCAGATTGGGCAGCAGAGAGGCAGGCAGACGATACAGTGGACAACGCCAGCTGCACGGGATCATTTTTAGTATGGTGGGTAGGAGAGAGAGCCGCGAGGAGAGCACATCCCGCATAGCCAGACTTGGTGGTTGTTAGAGCAGAGAGAGACCAGCTCAGGGGCCAGGTATAGTTATTACAGGGGCAGCTTGCTGCTGCACAGGCACAGATAGGTGTCTTACAGGGGCAGCTAGCCCAGGCTCAGGTACAGGTACAGGCATAGGCTCAGGCACCACCAGCGGCATTGGCACAGCCACAGGTACAGGTACCGCCACAGCCACAGGCACCACCAGCGGCACTAGCACAGGCACAGGGGGCACTGGTATTAGGAGTCAGGGGACCAGCCCCAACAGCTATGGTGGCACAGGACCGTTATATGGAGGTGAGAGCGGAGGCCCGGTACTATCACGATGTTCTTGATGGTACCGGGGCTGACTATCAACCATATGCGGCGCATAGAGTAGAGACCTCGTGGAGTCAAAGAATCCCAGGGAGGTGCAGCCACAGCCGGGGGATCAGTGACAGGGAGGAGGTGAGAGGCAGTGCAGGGACCGGCAGGGAGAGGTGCTGAGGGCGGTGGGGAGAGTTGAGACATCCCTAGGTCAGAGATTTTTTTATTTTTACATTGGATATAGGCACCGGTCTGCGAACCGGTTATGTTTATAGAGGCCTGCGTGCCCACATATGATTTATTCATTCATTTATTGTATATACTGGCCTGTGAGCCGAGTACAGGTTGTACAGTTGATACCGTCCTGCGAGTCGAGTATTTTTTTTGATATGAGAGACCGGCCTGCGAGTCGAGTCAAGATTATGACAGTTATTGCGGCCTGCATGCCGGCTTTGTAGTATTATGAGATCACAAAGGCCCCTATGCAGGGCAAATTGTATATTTGAAACTGTTGATATATATATATATATATATATGATGATTTTGACCGACATGCTGTTGTTTAAAAATGTTTTAAGTGTTTTGTCGATGTTTTGTGATATTTAATGTATGATGAGTTTGATTCACATGGTTTATGATGTTGATGTCTTTCGTTGATGGATGTATATATATATAGATGATGAGTTTAATTGACATGTTTGTGTTATGAAATGTTGTATGTTTGTCGTGGTTTGTGAAATTGAATGTATGTAGTGTTGAGTTGGATCCAAATGGTGTATAGATTGATGGTTTTTGATATCATTTATTGATGGCTCGTTTGTTTTTGTAATATAGAGAAATGATGTTGATGAAATTGTGATGAGAGATAGATTTGATGAAAAATATGGATAATGGTGTTGTTATGCAGGAGGAAAAGAGGCGGGCGCCACAAAAATTAGGTAAAATAAAGAAAAGACTATGGTTAAAAAAAGGTGATAGTGAACCCGATATCAGTTAGATAACTGATGCTCGGTATAAATAACCGATATCGTTTAGGTAACTGATACCGTTATTCGAATATGAGCTTTTCTTAAAATAGAAACTTTGGTGCAACTTAGTTCTTATTTGAGAGCCATGCAAGAAGTTAAATACTTGAATGCCGACGCTGTTGACGACTGAGATAGGTAATTGCCTGAAAGAATTTTTGAGTGAAAGGAGAAAGAGACAGGTGAAGTGAGTGTGGGATAGATTCAAAGGAAGAAAGCCAAAGTTATATTTGAAAGGGTGGTGAACATGCTTGAACGAGGAGAAGCATCCACCAGGCAGGGACGAGGGAAGACATGTTCCATCCACCCCAACTGTACAGATCCAAAGAGGTACAACGCTTGGTTGTAATTTGATCTTGCATGTTTTTTGAATAGGATGACAGAAGTGTAAGTGGGTAAAGATGCAGAAGAAAAGGTGAATAGCAAGGTTTGGGATGGGGTGAGTTGCTATGGGTAGGTACAAAGGGTGGTCCATATGTTTTTTAGGTATAAATAGGAGTACATGTGAAAATAATACCGTAGGTGTATGTGTAAGCAGGGTAGGTATTTTTTGACAGTGACTGGTACGTTTATACATAACCGGTATCAGTACTGAAACGACCGGTATCGTTTATTCATAACCGATATCGGTCACTGTCAAGGGTTTCCAGATTTTGAGCAAAACCGTAGAGATTTGTTCTTTTGAATAATTATGTGTCGTTTGATGTCTGCAGCATAAGCACAGGGTTCAGAGAATGATACTGTGCCGCGTTGTTGTCACGAATCCGAGGGATGTAACACCAGCTGATGGGTCAATTGATAAATCGTTGGGGTTTAATTGGAATCCGCCTATTTTCAAGAATCGTGTTACCAATGCTATGTGTTGCAAGGCGTTGATTGATAGATGGAATCTAGAAAAGCATACCTTCTAATCTAACCAACAGGGAGCTGACAGTGACTTTGGAAATTTGTTCCATATTTTGAGACTCCAATGATAGGAAAATAGTGATCAGGCGTTGCCCGTAGCCGGGGCAGCATCGATACATCAGTATTTGGTTTTTGGCATGATATTTGACACCGCGGTTTATTCATTTACTATGGTACAATGTCTGTACACACCCTGAGGATACTAGGTTGGCCGTGTTATTAATGATAGCGGTGGGTATTAGCATTACCGAGGGCGGAAGGTGGAAGATTTCCCAAAGCATTGATGAGTGTTATTTGGGAAATGATAGAAATGAGCGTGACTTCGCATGGGCACCCGCATATCTGGCAGAGTTATATAGGGGTTTATGGGCCTGCAAGCGAAAACACAGGATAACACTGGATTGTTCGTACTTATTACATTGTTGGGCCTATGAGCATATTGTTTGTGTGCATCCAATAGGCTGACCCATTGAGTCAGGAGAGGCAGGAGTGCAAAGGTTGGGATTCAAACGATGGGTCTAGACAGAACAAGAAGCGAGATCCCAGGCCGTGATAGATGACATCGAGTATTATAGACAGGTATGGGAGATGGTGATGATTGCGGATATTTGTTGGAGGCCTTACGGGAACCTATATGGTGACGGAGCACATAGCTGAGGAGTTGAGGGGTGTAGAGTGATTGAGATGGATCGCAGGGCATAGGCCGGGTGAGTACGAGAGAATTCCTCTAGATCGCGTGTAGCGACAATTTGGGTTCGTTCAGGATATACCGATGACATATAGACCATACATGAGGATCGATGCTGAGGCAGCATTCTCCCCTCCCGGCCTACACCTCCAGGAGGGCTAGAAGAGATAGCAGTCGATCGTAGGGTTGGATGGGACGATCGAGCCTTATAGAGTATGGTGGGTATAGAGCTGCGAGGTGGCCGTGAGCGCCCATACATAGCCTGTGATTATAGCGAGAAGAGATCGTCTGGGCCCGGAGTTGCCTCACCAGCTTCAAACACAGGTGAAGAGACAATCAGATTGTTAGAGGTTCTCAGTTACGAGTGGAGAGACTGGAGGTAATCAAGAAAATAGCTCTAATTGGGCTAAACCGCTCTTGGGGAAGGAAGGAAATAATAGTGGGGTTTGTTTCTTGTGTGTGTGGTGAGAATAGTCCTGAAGAGAATTCTGAGGGGAGGGTATTGTATGTTCGAGAGGCAAGACCGCCTCGTACCATATACAAAGGAAATGGTGTGGCAATTAGTGGAAGTATGAATTCTGTACAGATAAGGCCCAAAGGGCAAAGTGGGAATGTGATCGTTGGCCCCATTTCTTCCGGACTCATGACAACTTTCATGAGGATTTAGTTAGGTTTTATTAGAAGATTACCATGACCATTGGCCTGCGGATAGTAAGGTGATGAGAAACTAAGTTTGATACCAAGGTTGTCACCAAAGGTCTTGGAACACTTAATTGTTAAAAGAGTTTTAAATTATCTGTATTAGGCAATGAGGGAATACCAAAAACGACATCCGATAATATGGTTAACGAATTGAAAATTTTCTTTTTTGATTGATTTGAAATGAGTGGATGGCCTCCACCATTTTGTGTAATATTCGGTTTTTGCTGTGATTATCCAATGGTGACATGCGAAGAGGTGGGTGGGACTCACCAATAAGGTCTAAACCCCATTGTGAGAAAGGCCAAGATCCGTGAGATGTAGCGGATTGGCTAGGAGTATGTTTGAAGGTTGGCATGTTGTTGACAATAACACAACGCTGAACAATTTGTAGTAGTGTTATTAAGAGTAGGCCAATAATAACCTAGGCGGAAGGATTCGTTTAGCCACGCAAGGCACTAAATGTCCGCCACAAATACCGTCATGACTTGTTGGATGGTATAGGTGGACCTCTGCACGGTTAGCATCGAAGGAGGATACCATCAAAAGGCCACGTGTATAAGGAAGGAGTTCCCCCATGACGACATAATGAGAAACATTTTTAAGGAAAAGGCACGTTTTAGGACTAGTAGATCAGGGTGGGAGAACAGAGGTTGTAGGTAGTCATGAAATGGTGGTCCAGGTATCTGCGCATTAGCAGAAACATTATTTATCAGACAAACACGGTTGTGAGTAAGATGGGGACAAAGAAGTTTGTTGGACCAAGATGAATATGTTAGATCGTTGGTGAGGTAGGAATTTGTCGAGGTAAGGAAGCCATAGTATCCACAAATGTTAGTGGAGCGGGGAATGGTCTAGATACCAATAACGAGTAAAATGACCGGTTCAGTGAATCCACGTTAATGTTGGTACTTTGAAGTTTCCTCATGCTTTACATTGGTAGATTCCCCACGTACAAATTGATTGACTACAAATTGAGAGTCACCAAAAATATTAATAGATTGCACCCTAAGCAGGTAAAGAAAACCTGGAGACCAAAACAAGGGCTCGTTATTCCGTGTATTTTAGTGCAGGGGGAAATCGAGACGGATGAAAGAGGTATAGGCTCAGCGTCAAGAGGAATGAGAAGAAAACACCGGCCCCTCCGCCGTCTGGCATTCTGGATACATTGAAGAAGAGGGTCATTGGATAGGACTCTTTCCATGAGTGAAAGCGTGGCGAGGAGTTTGTCGGGGAAATGGGGAAATGAAATGGTTAAAAATTGTTCCCAGGTAAAGGGGAATCGCAGTTGGTCCGCAATTAGTTTGTTCCTTTGATTGATTCGTTGTCAAAACTCAAGGTCGAGGTCAGCAGGGAACATAAGCCATCGGGGATGCGTTGGTTTAGATGTGGGTTTGGCATTACATATAATGAAGGGGGTCCAGTTGGTGATGACAAAAGTTTTGTGATTCAGGAGGGTAATGTCAGGCGAGTTGGTGGCTAAGAAGGAGAGGGCTAGCACAATTGTTCTACATGTGTATTAAACCTAGTCTTGTAATCCACGAGAACGAATATATATAAACGTCTTGTTCTAGAAGTTGCCGAAGGCCGATGCACGAGCATGGGCTCATAGCGATGTCAGTGGCAGAAAAGGTAAAGGTAGAAAGGGGTTGATCATCCTGAGGTGGACTAAGCACCGGTGGCTGCAAGCGATAGGTTTGAGGAGCCTTCAAAGGCTTGGTGACACTCTTCACTCCATTGAAAGGAAATGTCCTTTTAAGAAGGGTGATGGAAAGTTGTGAAAAATCGATCCGAGAGTTGGGAGATGAACGCCGCCGGATGGATTGAAGTGTACCCTACAAATACGTAATTGTTTGAGGTTTTTGGGTGGGAATTTAAGATAGCTTTGACTTTTAGAGGACGACCTCATGCCACACAAAAGAAGGACGGATAAAGCAAGAAGTTTTCCCGACGAAAAGACACAAAAGACACATTTTCTTGGTTGAAGCCGGACTAATATTGCAAACAGGCGATCGAAAAAATAATGGTTAAAACATCGAGATGTTCACTGCGATGTTTAGATTGACCAAGAAGATCATCGACATAATCCTCAAGGATTAGGGTGCATCATAATGTCTGAAAAATGTAAAGTAATAGCCCGCTGATAGGTGGCACCAGCATTCTAAGGCCAAAATGGCATGAAGCTGATAATAAAAGGTTCCCCAAGGAGTTATTAAGGTAGTTTTATTTGATCGGCCGGGGACTACAAAAATTGATCGTAATCCCGAAAAGCCATTACCTGAGAGAAAAGCATTTCATGGCCCGCAATGAGATCAAAACAAGTTGATCAATACTTGGGGGGGAGGGGGAAGTCATCATGGGGCAAGTGAGGTTAAGGTATCGGAAATCCGTGCATATCGAAGTCCCCCCGTCACTAGTGACAGGTTACGATTTAGACAATCCATTGAGGCTAGTCAATAGGAAAGATTGAAGGAAAACAGAAAGAAGATCAGTTGAAGCCCTTCTTTGAACAAGAGGGCAATGCGTGGATTGGGATGCTTTTTTCTCAGTTTTTGTTGGACTGGTTTGGAATCGTGGTTAGGGTGATGTTATGGGACAACAATGGTAGGATCAATTTCCTGGCATGTCAGCGTAGGACAAGCGAAGCTTGTTTGCGGGTATGGAGAAAGGTTAGTAAAGGCGGCTTGTTCTGACCGGTGTGTTAAGTGATTGTCCGATCTTCAAAAAGTGAGGATCCTCTCTTCGTGGGATGTTGATTTCATAGTCGATTCATGTCAACATGGTTGAGTTCAGACGAGGCACGTTGGAATATAGGAGGTATCCGCCCTAAGGTAAGGAGGATGGAGTTCGTCATCATGGCACTCAACAACATAAGCGAAGGTGAATCTCTTCGATCATCGTAGGGATACAGAAGGGGAAAGAGAAGATGGGGGCCTCATTAGCGTGTTGATAAGTGAGAGGGACCTATGAAGATAGCATTTATGAAAAAAAAAAGTTAGGAGGGATAGATTCAGGGTCTATCGACTCTGTGGGTGATGATGGAAAAACATGGGGAGGAGGGTTTGGTAGGGGTGATGTCGTCATCCTCCAGGAGCAATTGACACGAGGTTCTCTGGGTTAAGTGTTTCAGGAACAAACTGAGCCCTACGATCATTGTGTTGTGTTTGCGCTAGTCACGGGAATGACGTATGTCGGCCTTGTTTCATACGACCAAAACCAAAGCCTTTCCAAGCAAAACGAGGTCAATTAAGGTGAGGGCCGAAACGAGATTTGTCAAGATGAAAATCGATTGGAAGGGAACCACACCAAGAGGAGGTTCAGGGGTAATTGGAGGATGTGTCACCACACCCATAGGTTGGTTGGTGTGGCAATGGGGTGGGCCGTTTACGAGATTACCTTCCCCACCACGGACGGTCGTTAGGTGGGAGTGGCATGTAACTGTCCATACTCCTGCGGGGTATGGAAAGAGCTAACGTTATATAGGCGGTATTCCCCCAGCGGAAGGCGTTTTTTGTGCAAAAAATCTAATCAGGGTCGAAGGTGGATTGTTTTGCGGGGAAGGAAGTGATATTGTAAACGGCGGTTTCATTGGTTGAAGGTGTAGGTGCGTGGAGTGGAGGCTGGGTTGGATGAATGGGTGTCTTGACTGGTACAAGCACCATCATTAGGGCGATACAACATATTGCAAGTTGAAGGGGGGAGGATCAGCTTCACGGTGTAGGATTCCCTCGTAACTTCAAATTTATGCATCTATGTAAGGTGGAGGGAACGCATCCGCATAAGCCCAGATCCAAGGGCGGCCCAAAAACATATTGTATTAGCACTCCACTCAAGGCATAGAAGAGTTAAGGTGGTAAAGTTGCGTGGTCCTACATGAATGTTAAGGATCAGGTGCCTAAGGCAGAAGTAATAGCATCATTGAATGACCCGCCAACATGGAGGGGTGGTGCACACATGCAACTAGAAGGGATATTCATTTGTTGAAAGGCTGTGGAAGCAAGAGGATGTTTAGGATAGCGCCCCCGTCAATCATAAACACGATGTTACCTGAATGTTCTCGAAACGTAAGTGAGATGGAAAAGAGCAGGGTCAGGATCGTCAGCCACAAAGTCAGATAATTTCATTCGGAGGAAACTGACAGCAGCGGCTTGCTGTTATAGAGACAGAAGTGGTTGGGGAGATAGATTGTTGGTGAGCAAAGCACCGTGAGTGGGTGTTAGAATAGAGGTAACAGGAAAGGTTTCATAGGAAGACTCTATTCCCTTGAAGGATCTAAAACGAGCGGGATTGTCGATGAGATTCAAAAGTCTGAATGAGATCATACAGTGTATTTTTACAGGCGATGGTGAAGTGTTTGATCATGGGTTCGGTGGGAAATTCCATTGAGAGAGGGGGGTAAGCAGGTCCACGAATAACCGCTTTAGGGGGTGGTGCAATTGGGATGGTGGAGGAAAAGAGAGAGAAAGAAGAGATGCCACAGGTTGTGTTTTCTTTCCCTTTCCCATTGTTGTTCTACCCTCGAGTCGCTAACATATTCATATTGATATCGGAATACGAGAGGAGGAAGAACGGTAGGGATAGGTCATGGGTCTTCGCGAGGTGGGCTGTAATTGTCATAATGATAGATTTGGTGAGGTGGGGGGACAGGTGGTATAGAGAGGGAATTAAGCTAAAGGTCTCTCTCTTCGTAAGTTGTATTCTTACTTTTATATCGGAGAGAGGTGACTGACAAGTATGGCTTTCAACGCTTTGATCATCTAGTCTGTTCCTGGGTGTGCTGGTTAGCACAGATTTTAGATCATCGTACCCTATAGGTCGAGGTTTTAGAGGGATCATAAGGTCTAAGTGGGGTTGGTAGGGAAATGGTCGCTTCTCTCCCAACACAGCAGGATTTTGGCGTAAGACCATTTGAGTGGGTCAAAGTCAGAGGAAGAGGAGGCTATTGACTGGGTCGATTTAGTGATGACGTGGTATGGTTGGTTTGTATGGTGGTGGTTTAGCAAGGAGTTTTGCTTAAGGGTTTAACTAATTGTGGTTTCTTTGAGTAGAAGCTATGTTTAGATGGTTGGATGATTGCGGCCCCAGAATGATGTGGTATTAGAAAACAACCACAGAGAAATAGGGAGAGTGGAAAACCGGAAATGAATCCTTTTGATTGATGGAATTTGTTTAGGGTTGATAGGTGGACAGGATCCATGGGGTTGACGTGTGCTATACCCTTGGATTCTGTATGGGTTGGTTGCAGAAGGGTAGGTGCTTTAAAGAAAACACAGGAGGTATGATATATGATGCAAAGGTAGAGGGATGGGGGTCCCAATATGGAAGGTAGGGGTTGATGGACGAGGGTTTTAGTTGTGATAGCGGAATAGATTGAGGAGATTGGTTTATCTATCATAATGGGAGGACGGCTTTATTTTAGATCTAATCAAGCACTTAGGTGGGTGTTGTTAGATTAGGTATTGTGAGGTCCCAAGCGTAGGGGAAGATTGGGTTAGGTTATAGAAGTAGTGGATGAGTATGGTAGAGATGAGGGGGGTGAAGATGAGGACATAGGCATTTTACGGCTTCTGTAAACACTTCGGGGTATCATTGTAGGAGCCGCGGGATCGGTCATCTGCATTGAGTAGAATATGGCGTACTTCAAACATTCCATAGGACCTGTTACTTGGGGCAATGACAATCTCATGTGTGATAGGACTTTTGTATGGAAGAAAGGGGGTTGTGCATTCCGGTACAATGTGGGTGTGATACATGGGGTAGATGAGGCAACCCTCCTTAGCAACCCCCCCTCTCGATTACCTCTTCTTGTATCAATGGGCGTTACGAGGTTCAACGGTGCTGAAAGATTTAGGTGATGAAGGACTAATAGGTAGGAGGGCATGTTGAGCGGATCGTCAGTTTTAAAGAATGTTGGTGGTGGTGATGTTTGGTTTCAAGAGGTTTTCTCATCTAGGATGACACAAAAGAAGTGGCGAGCCCTTTTCCTCGTGTACAGCAAGAATCGGTAGAGGAGACGTTTGGGAAAAAGATTTAAATGAGATTAACATCCGTTCACAGTCTTGCAAGGCATGTGGTTGTAAGAAGGCTAATTTGTGAGAAGGGAAATCTGGGCAGTTAATTCCTTGATGGGTAAAGGAACGGCAAGGATTCAGTTTGTCTTGATGGCGAGGAAGGAAGGGGGTTCGGTTTCCTGCATTAGTGAAGAGGTTGATGCAGAATTTGTTTGATAGAGGTCTTGGTGCGGGAATCAAAAGACGCATGGATCTTATTGAAACACTTCTCCTCGGCTTTAAGATATCTTGATTTATGTACTGTTAGAAGAATGATTCGCGGGACGGTTGGGTGAATATTTTTAAAGTTCGATTAGCAGGGGTTAGGATTAGAGGGCAATATCCCCCACATCAAACATTTCCTGCACTATGTTTTTCAGCATCTTCATTGTTCATGACTGTGTCCCTTCACGTGGTGGAAGTTACAGAAGTCCATGTTCTTTTTTCTTTGTACCAAGAGGTAATGGGCGCGAGTGGAATCAAACCTGGATGCTGTTTAACAATGAGGTAAGGTAATGCTCTTAGCTTTAAAGCAATTTTTCCAATATCACACGCATATTTTCTCCACATGGAGTGTAGTTGTGGGCTCTATCTTTATACCTATAGGTGTTTGGGGCGGGGTATTAGATGGTGGTTGGGATTTGACCATCACCGTGTGCACGGCCCCTTTTTGATTTAACGAGAGCATCGATGGGTGAGGATTGGTGGTGTTAGGTTTGTTGGTGGAATCTTGGGTTTGAAAAGTGGGTTTTTTGTTTACTAATCACAATTTCTCTTCCTCTAAGGCTCACATCTCTAGTTTTCGTAGCCATAGTAAGGCCTCCTCAATGTAACTGAAAGTTTGATTTGGAGGGTAGGAGAGAGTGTGGCTTAGCGGAGCCCACTAAACGTTTATAAGTTCGGTCCTGAGCAAGCAATCGTAAGTTGGTTGATAAGGCCTCGCCATCGTCCAACGAAATCTGTGATAGATTCGTCTTCAAATTGTCGGATGGCATAGAGGTCGGTATAGATACTTCTTGGCAATTTAATGGAGAAATGATCCAAGAAAGAGTGGGCTAAGCTGGTTAAAGGAAATTGAGTGCTGGGTTCAAGCATTGTACCACTCCAAGGCAGGTCCTGATAAGGAGCATGGGAAAGGTGCGAGTAGTTAAAGCCTTCGTCGTGGAGCAATCAGATAGCAGGCAATGTCTCATGACACAAGTGTTGTTGAGGTCCTCCTTACTATTTTTTACAAAAAAAAAAAAAACGGGTTAATTTTGTAATTCCCATTGAGAAGATATAAATGAAGGGGACGGAAGGTGGATAGTCTCCCGAAAACGTGCTCGTAATGTCAAGGTGCTACGACTATTCCTGAAACGGAAGCCTCCAGATTTTTGCATTTTTTCCAATCATTGTTTTAATGTAAATCCAGTAGTTGGATGAGATGAATGTTGTTGGTTATGGTAAACGGAGGAAAATTGGGCCAAGGGCCACCGCTAGACATGGGGTGGGGTTAAATTGGTTTATAGGTATGGAGTGACGAAGTGTTGAGGCACACCGAATAGGAGCTGTCCTATATACGCTGTTAGGTTTACCAGAGATGGTTTGTGGAAACGAAAAGGTGGGCTAAGCTTGAGAAGGAAAGCTCATTGGATAGGTGGTATAGAGAAGTCATTACGGAACTCTGGCCTAGAGAAACAAAAACAAAAATGAGGTGGAGGCAGTCGGTGTGTCATGACATGTTGGGCCCAAGATTAACCCAAGGAAACCTATGTGCCGTATGAACCCCTGAAGCTGCTGAGGTAGGAATGGGGACTAAGGATTGCGGAAGGCAAAGCGGAGTTATCAGGTAGAGAAGTAGCTAAATGGTAGCTATCAAACTGATAGGCATGCCAATAAGGATTGACCGTCGAGTGTACGGTCAGGGCCATTAACAAATAGTATTGTACAGCGCTAGGCATTAGCAATCCAAAATTGGCACATTCTTTAATCCTCCTACAGGAAATTTTTAGGACCCTCGCTGGTGTCCGTAGGATTCCCCACATAATGTGAAGGGTGTGATTTAGGCAAAGGCACAGAGAAATCATGTTAAACATGGCGGTGGCTTGCTTTCCGAGTGATCACACCATGGAAATGATACACATTAGGGGTTCAATCTATCAGGAACAGAAATAGACAACAAGATGTTTGAAAATTGGTAGGTTGCGGGTTGTCAGGAACTGTAAGACAGTAACCGATATCGGTTATTAGTGGTGGATAACTGATGTAGTTAGACTGTATCCACGCGGTAAGCTAACGATGTCGTATAATAGAACGGGTGTATTTCTGTTGTAAGAAGCAGTAAGAAGTTAGAGTAAGAAGTTATTGATTTGGTGGTAACAGTGATTTCGATGCCTACCAAAAACTGTTCGTAGGGTCACAGAAGAAAAAATAGTGTATGACAGAGAAATAGAAACTGAAAACAAGCAGAACCGCAAAACAAATAACAGAAACCCTAGGGGTAAATTTTAATCATTTGGCTTATGCTTTTAGACGTGGAATGAGTCAATCATAAACAAAATACTTAGGGGAAATGTCAAGTTTTGTTGGGCTTTAGGTTACCTCAATAGGGTGGAGGAATACTGCGGAAAAGGGGGGATGTTTTGAGCTGTTGTGTTAATTATGAAGTGATTTGGTATGTGTTGTGCAGTGAAAGTAAGATTAATTTCCTGTCAATACCAGGGAAATCACCCCAACGGTTACGCACCTGTATACTTATCTACATTCACTAGAATTGAAAAGAACAAGCAAGAAATGTAATGCCGGTGTTTTAAACCAAATCGAAAATGGAAATTAGAATGAAGCAATAAGATGACTTTAACTAATGCAAAAACTAGGAAAGAAAGACAAATTCTTTTACTAAATATACCAAAACAGCAACGCAAGTATGATCCTAAATGAAGAAAAGCAAGGAAATAGAAAACCGAAAGGGTCACCGGGCGTTTTGCCAAAATGTTTCGGCACGGAATGTCTCGGTCTGCAGAATAGATTGATTCTATCCTTTCCTCCTTTGAGAAACAGATAAGGGTTAGGGCTAGGAGGAATACCTGTTGTTGAATGTTGAGATGAGTGTGTGCTAC
Organism: Taxus chinensis; assembly: GCA_019776745.2. Classification (NCBI taxonomy): domain Eukaryota; kingdom Viridiplantae; phylum Streptophyta; class Pinopsida; order Cupressales; family Taxaceae; genus Taxus; species Taxus chinensis. The sequence goes on from CM034151.1 coordinate 47,955,507, forward strand.
CGTAGAGAAAAGATAAGATCGCCGCGAAGCGAATCCTTTTGTCTTGGAAGGACTACCTGCAATTAAGAATACAAGACACCAGATTTTTAATAGACAGTAAAGGAGGGAGAGGCCTGCCAGGAAATATAAACTCCTTTCGAAGGTGGCAATTCCCTTTAATACGAATTAACCACAAATGATAACAAGAAAATCTTTTGCAAAATACGATTTAGGTATCTCGTTACAAAGCAATAGAAGCTAAACTATCAATAATAAAGCATCACGTTGTTGTTCGGTTACTGGTCGTTGATACATTCTAGGTTGAGTTATAAGGATAAACTAGACTGGATTCTAGCTTATAGGGGAACAATAGGCGAGAAAGGGTTTTGGGTATAAGTCACAGTGACCGACGCCGGTACTGGGATCACCGACAGCGGTTAGAGAAACCGCAGCAGGTGGGGGATATAAATGAACACGGTAGGGTAAGCAATCTAAGTGCTCTAGATAGAGGTTGGTCGTAGGTGATCGTGGTTATTAAGATTGTGGATGGCTGTGAGGGACATGGAGGACAGGGAAGGCTCAGAGTGTGATAAAATGGTCTTCAGGCAATACAAAGATGTATGGAGAAGGTTCAGTGGCAGGGTGATGGTATTATGGTGGTAGATCTAGGAATGAGCTTATAATTACTATCAATCCACAGGCTACAGAAAATGGTGCTTAGAAAACATACGAGACACCTACTTCTCGTTCTGATGAAGATGCAGGTCCAGGACTTGATTGATGAGACATGGGCTCAAGTGGGATGATCGGAAACTCCAAGATGAGCTATCCTCTTCTGAGCTTGGCTGCGAGTGGTGCACTGGGCTCTGGTTATTCAGGTTGCATCTTGGGCTTGTTGTCTTATCTGCCAAAACTTAGCTATTTTCTTCACTGTACTTGCTAGGCAAAGCAAATCGGATCCTTTCAATGATTCTTCTCTTTTTTTTTTGACTCAATGAAAAATACGATCTTTATGTTTTGGTTGAATGGTCATTTACAGGGAACGACGGCGGTTACGAAACCGACGCGAGGTCGAGAGAGGAAACGGTATGGTCAGGTCAAAGTGGGCTTTTTTGGTGAAAATAAGCACAACTTTCCCCCTTGCTCCCGAGGGATTAGTTGGGGCTTGGTCAAGTCATTATGAGGTCAGTTTGTTGGGTGCGGGGTGAGGAGTAGTAGAATTAATCACTAGGGGTGGATGTGGACCAAGTTATAGGTCTTAAGTAGGGTAGTTAGTTAGGGTTAAGGACTAGGTCATTGATGACGGTGGCGAAGGAGGTGGCAGGTTTATGGCGATGTGGATTTATTACTTATAAGTAATTACTAAATAATTGTGTTGTAAGGTTAGTGATGAGGTTAGATTGCGAAATGAGATCGGGGCACAGGGTGTCGAAGGACACAATTTGGCGTCTACGACTTGCCATTTTTCATGATTTTTCTGCGCAAGCTTGTTTTTTTGCCAACTTTTCACCCTTTTTTCAGAACTTTGCCTTTGCCTTCTTCTTGGACAGGGGAGTTTAGAAAAAATCTAAAGGGATCCTAGAAACATATTTTGCCTTGAATCAATTATTTTCCTGGACTTGAGTATTCTGATGCATTTACCAATTTACCCGGGGGGTGAATTTGGAAACAATTGGTGACTCAAGCAAGGGTCCCTACCTGCTAGGTAGAAGATTCCCAGTTGCCTGAAGCAGTCCCTTGGGCATGAGTCATCAAATATTCAAGTTTTAAAACCTAACTGACTCGAATGTGTAAGGAGGAAGAGGGATATCACCTGGATGGGAGCAAGGACTGCACACATCTATAGACGCAATCTTTTCCAAAGCGCTAGGGAAAACAAATTAACCTACATCAAACAATTGCACAGCCTTGGAGGAATGAATCTGAATCTATATTTCAGGTAGTGAACTTCCTCTAAAGAAACGCTTGAAGATCGATTCATTGCCTGGAATATGTAGTTCTTCACCATCCAATGAGGCCAATTGGAAAGCAGTGTTGTTCTTCTTGCACTTCATGCTGTCTGGGCCACTCCAAATGGCATCAATTTTGAATGCTCCCGGTTTTCTATCCACATCGCATTTCACACACTATATTCCCCAACTGAAAGATCTGTCCTGGCCTTCTTTCAAGGTCTTTTGATCACAGCTTGATCCCTTTTCCATTGGCTGGGGATGGCCGGATTCTGATTTGCTTGCACTCATGCAACGTCACATAGCTCACCCCATGGGCTTCCAAACTCTACAACTCCAGCTACTGCATGATTTCCAATGTTGTAACTCAAGAGTGGACCTGGCAAGATTGCCTCTCTTCCATAGACACGTTTGAATGGAGATTTACCTGTGGATCTTTTGGAGTTATCCTATGCAGCAATACGGCTGATTCTCAGTTTGGTATGCAAGACCGCTGATTCTCGTTCAAGAGTCCTCTAATGATCATCAACAAGTTCTGTTTGTAGAATCGGCCTGGCTCATCATTACCTTGAGGGTATAGTTGATGAAGGTTAGGTAGGATACCGTTTTGACAGCCCCACTCAGTACCACCTTAGACCAATGGAATTCCCCAATGCAATTATCAGGAGATTATTGTAGCAGACACCAAATCTGGTTGTTATCCCCTCATAAAATTATAAGATTTAGACTCATTTGCCTCTTTGACAGTGCTACTGCTTTTGTCCATTGGTGAAGTAGTCTCTGTGGCTCGCAAATCCATTTGTTTGCCCTTGGCTTGAATTGGGATTAACGACTAATGAAGTCCAAAAACCCCAATGCATGAAGGGCTGGTCAACTGAGGATTGGATGAATGGAAGGCAGCAAGTCTCTCTTTTCCGTGAAAGAATGCATAATTCTTAACATCTTCTCTATGCTAGCAATCACTAAGATTTTAGGCCAAGAATAACCCGCTTCATGATTTTTAGAGTTGTCACTCTTGGTGCAAAATGACCACCAGCTGGTGACACAATGAACTCTTTCAACACCCTTGGAATCTGAATGTGTGCAAATGCATCTCAGCAGCACTCATTCCATCTTCTTGTACAAAACTCCATCACAAAAATGGCAACGAACCAGGCCTGCAATCTGAAGTGTCTCCTATTGGGTCTTGTTCAATCTCCAGAGGGCATAGGCGTAGCCTAGAAGTGCAGATATATCTGGGGTACAGCAAGGAGTGTGGGGCAGCATTGTCTTCTCTTTGATTGCCACTTGGCTCATGGCGTCCTGGACTGTCAAAACAGCTTTCTTTTTTCCTTCTTCATGCACACTCTTTTTGCCTTCCCCAAAACAGTGCTCACACAATCCTTTCCCTTTACCAGCTTGGTGATCTTGATCTCTCAATGTCATACTCCATGACACGGGTTGATCCAACCTACCCTTTTCTCTTGCAAATCATTGTTGAGGAGGGATAGCCTTAACCCCAGCATGCGAGACCAGCAACTAGACCTTGGTGTTTGAATTAAATGCTGAATTTTCAAGCTTAGATTGCTGCAAGCACATGCTTCTCATAAAGAGTTACCTTACCATCATAGTCATGATAGGCTCTAGCTGAAGAAGGATATTGGCCTGACATATCATTATCTTGTTTTGCTGTACCACTGGCAGAAATAGTGCATTACTCCGGAATGCATAGATGGATGAAATCCTTGGAGAAGACTGGGTTGATGAGAGTTGGTGTTTGAGAGATAGATTCTTTGATTGCTCAAAACCTCTCTTGCCTTATGCTGTCAACTTGAAAGCCATGTCTTTTTAACATTTTGGGGCGAGGGCACTTGACAAGGGCTATAAAATCTGGGACAAAACCTCCCGAACAAATTTTATCCTTCCACAGAAGAATATACTTGCTTCTATCCTTTCCATTCTTTGAGAAACAATGGTTAGTGCCCCCCCTAGAGGGAATACTACCTGTTGAATGTTGAGAATGCCGTGTGTGCTTAGCCGTATAGAAGATCGATTCGACTGCGAAGAACTCCTTTTTTTTTGTCTTGCTGGACTCCCTGCAATTAGATACAAAGACCACCAGATTTTTAATTAGACAATAAAGGAGGAGCTGCCTTGCCCAGGAAATAAAAACTTCCTTTCGCAGGTGTCATTCCCCGTTTAATAAACGAATTAACACAATGAATAACAAGAATCTTTTGCAAAATCCTATTTAGGTATCTCTTTACAGCCATAGAAGCTCACCTATCAATATAAAGCATCAAACGTCTGTTTGTCTCGTTACTACTGTCGTTGATACATTCAGTTGGTTATCCGGTAACGAGACTGGTCGAGCTTATTATTTGCTAGGCGAGAAAAGGTTTTGGGGTTAAGTCACAGTGACCGACAGCCTGGTCACACTGGATATCCGACGCGCGTAGAGAACCGGCGCCGGTGGGGTAGATGAATGACACGGTAGGGTCGCACCTAGTGCTGTCTAGATAGAGGTTGTTGTAAGGTGATCGGGGGTTATGTTAGATGTGGTGTATGGCTGAGGGGAATAATGGGAGGATCAGGGAAGCTCAGAGTGTGATAACTGGTCCTATCTAGGCAATACAAAGATGTATGGATGAGGTTCAGTGCTGTGTCTTTGTAGTGGTAGTCTATGAAATGATCTTAGTGTTCCTATCAATCCAACAGCTCAAGATGGTGGCTTAGGAAACATACGAGACCCTACTTACTCTTTCCTGGAGGAAGATCATGTTCCAGGTGACTATTTGATGGCCGTCAAATTGACTCAAGTTGGGATATCCTGAAGAGCTCCAAGATTCACTATCTCCTCTTCGATGCTGGATGAGTGTCACTGGGCTCTGGTTATTCAGTTGCGAATCTTGGCTTGAATGTCGCTTCTCTGGCCAACTTATCTATTTCCTTCACTTGTCTCTCTCGGGCCAAGCGAATCCGGATCCCTTTCGATTATCTCTCCTCTTTTTGATAATGAAAATTCCCATGCTTTTTTGTATTTTTGGTTGGAAGTGGTCATTTACAGTAACCGACGGTGGTTACGAATACCGACGGCGGTCGGTGGAAACGGTCCAGTTCAGTTCCAAGTGCTTTTTTGGTAACATCAGCCAACTTTTCCCTCCTTTTTCTTCTCCCGGGATTAGTTAATGTGTGCTGGGTTCCATTCATTATAGGTCGTTTTGGGTGCGGTGATGAGTGAAGATTACATCATGGGTGTGGATGTGGACCAGTTCATACGGTTCTTAATTAGTTGTTTTAGGTTTACTAGTCATTATGAGTGGCGAATGAGGTGGAGGTAATGTCGTATAGTGGATTTTTACTTATAAGGAGTTAATACATAATTGTTTAAGTTTTCAGTTTTTGGATGAGGTTAGATTGCGACTGAAGATGCGGGACCAACAGGGTTGTCGTAATGACACAAATATGGTGTCTCCCTTGCCCATTTTTCATGATTTTTTCTTATCGTGGCTCACAGCGTGCGTTAATTTTTGTGGCAACTTTTTTCACTCTTTTTCAACAGAACTTGCTCTTTTCTTCTTGGACATGGGAGGTTAGAAAATCTAAGGGTCCTGGAACTGTTGTTTTGCCCTTGAATACTATTAACTATTTCCCTGGACTTGATATTCTTATCATGAATACCAAATGTACTCACTGGGGGTGCAGTTTATTGGATAACATTTGGGGGTGACTCAGCAGGGGTCACCGTACCTCTAGGTAGAGATACCCGGGTTGCCTGAAGCAAGTCCGATTGGGTGGGCATGAGTCAAATCAAATATTCCTTTAAAACCCTACTACCGAATGTTGTACGAGAATGATGGCATTCAAAGACCTGATGGTACCGCAATACTTCAAACCAATCTCCATGGACAGGCAACTTTGACTCAAGCACTTAGGGAAAACAAAATTTAACCTACTCAAACCGGGTGCACAAGGCACTTGGCGGAATGAATCGTAATCTACTATTTACCAGGTAGTGCTTCCCGTCTGGAAGAAACGCTTGATTAGATTCATTGACTGGACTGTAGTTCTTCACCATCATGAGGCCAATTGGAAAGATTGTTGGCTTTAGCACTTCATACCTGATATGGGCCACTCCAAATGGCATCACATTTTTGAATGCCTTCCATTTTTTCTCTATCCACATCTCATTTCAACACTAGATCTTCCAACTTGAAAAGATCTTGTCCTTGGCCTTCTTATCAAGTCCTTCTTTTGTTGTCAAAGGCGGCCTTTTCATTGACTTGGGATGCCTGATTCCTGAGTTTCTTTTCTGCAACGAACCATTCAACTCCACTACCTCACCTCCTCACCTCCATGGCTCAAACTCTAACACTCCATCTACTTCAATGAAGTTCCATGTTGGTACTCAGTGACATGGCAAGATGCTCTCTTTCATGACCGTTTTGAAATTGAGAGTCCTGTGGATCGTTTGGAGTTTATCCTATCAGCCCTAAGGCTGAATCTCAGTTTGGATGCCCAAGACCGTCTGATCTCGTCAGAGTCCTCCGAATGATCCTCAACACGTCTGTTTTGTAGACTCCGGCCTGGCCATTACTTGGGGATAGTTTGATGGAGTTTGCTTTAAGGTAGATACCGTTCTTGACAGCCCCGACAGTCAGTCACCTTAGAACCCATGATGCCATGCATTATCAAATTATTGTATACAGGTACTAACACCCAAATCGGTTGTTATCCCCTCATAAATTCTAAGATTCTCGCTCGTTTGCCTCTTTGGTGTACTCGCTAGTTTGTACCAATTTGGTGAAGTAGTCTGTGCTGTCACAAATCCATTATGTGCCCTGTTGCTTAGAATTGGGATAACGACTCAATGAAGTGCCCAAAACCCCCATTCGCATTGAATGCTGTCCACTGAGATTGGATGAAATGGAAGGCAGCAAGTCGCTCTTTTCCCTTGAGATGCCAGTAAATCTTACACCTCTTTGATCTATGCATAGCATCAACTAAAGATTATTAGAGCATATCCAAAACACCTTCATGATTTTTAGAGTTTCAGCTCTTTGGTGCAAAATGACCAACCAGCTGGTTCCAACCATGAACATCTTCCAACACCCCCACTTTTGATCTGATTTGTGGCAATGCACTCAGCAGCACCCATTCACATCTTTCGTGTACACCTCATCAACAATGGCATACCGACACCTGCATCTGAAAGTGTCTCTTTGGTCTTGTTCAAATCTCCAGAGGCCTGGCCTGTTGCCTAGGAATGCATTAATCTTGGTTCAGCAGAGTGGGGCAGCAATTGTCTCCTTTGATTGCACCGACTTGCTCATGGCCTGTCCGGGACTGTCAAAACATCTTCTTCTTCTTGCACCTTCTCCTTTTGCTTCCCAAAACCAGTTGCTCACACAATGCCTTTCCCTCTTACCAGCTTGGTTGATCTTGATCTCCATGTCATACTCATGCACGGGTGCTCCAACCTCCTTTCTCCTTCAATCCTTGGTAGATATAGGAAGTCCTACCCAGCCATGCGAGAACCCAGCAAACTAGACATTGTTGGTATTAGTAAATCTTGAATGTCTTCAATCTTCTATTGCTGCAAAAGCACTGCCGTCTCATAAAAAAAAAGAGTACTACCTTCATAGTACATAAGGCTCTAGCTGAGAAGGATATTGGCTGCTCTCATTATCCTTGTTTTCTGCTGTAAACCAAAATGGCCGAAATAGTGTCATTACACCTCCGATGCATAGAGGATTGAATCCTTGGAGCAGACTGGGTTGATGAGAGTTGGTGTTTTGAGAGATAGCTTCTTTGATGTGCTCAAACTCCTCCTTGCCTTCTCTGTCCACTTTGGAAAAGCATCCGCTTTTTTAAACATTTATGGCTATGGGCTTGCAGGCGCTATTACATCTGGACAACCCATCCGAGACAGAATTTTATCCCTTACCCCAGAGAACTTTGGAGGGCTATCTTGTGGCTTGGCAATGGTAGTGCTCTTATGGCTTCAACCCTCTCTAGATCAAATTGGCTAATCCTTCCTTGGAGACAATATGGCCAAGGAGCTTTCCTTCATGTGCAAGAAAGATGCACTTCTTAGGATTCAAAGACACTCCAAATCTCCTGCACCTTGTGAAGACTTGCTTCAAATGAGAGAGGTGTTTGCTGCATTTTTAGAAAAAACAGTAATATCATCAAGGTAGATCAACACCACATTGTTAATCAAACCTTTGAATGCCATGTCCATTTCCCTTTGGAAGGTAGCACCAGCGTTGGACAACCCAAATGGCATTTTCCTGTATGCAAAAGTTCCCCATTTGGTTGTGCGGGCTGTCTTGAACTGGTCCTCTTCCTTCACCATAATCTGATTGTAGCCTGAGTAGCCATTAAGTAGTGAAAACCTCTCGGAGCCAGCCACCACTTGCAAGATTTGCTCCATGGAAGGGAGTGGGTAATGGTCCTTGAGAGAGGCTCTATTTAAGTCTCTGAAGTCAACACACAATCTGATCTCTCCACTCTTCTTTCTGACTGGAAATAAGTTGGCAACCCAACTAGAATGCTTGATTGGGAAGATGATCCTTGACTCAATCAGCTTGTCTAATTCTTTCCTCATGACAGGCTCCATGTGTGGATTGATTGGTCTTTGTTTTTACCTGACAGGCTTAGTATTTGGATCCAATTCAATGGTATGCTGAGCTAAGTTGGGATTGAACCCTTTCAAGTCTTCATAGCTCCAAGCAAACACGTCAGGGAACTCTTGACACAGTTGTATGAACTCATACCTTTCTTGCCCAGTTGTCATCCTTCCAATTTGCAATGGTTTGTTCTCTTCTACCAAGATGGATACTGAATCCTCTCTCTTGACCTGAATGTTTGCTTTCTCCTTTCTAAACTGATCATTAGGGTTAAAAATGGACTCCAAAGTGATAAGTCCTTTGGGCAGCTTGTTAGTTCTCAGTTGTACTACTTGGTCACCATACTGCTGCAAGCCTGTCAGCAGCTTGATTCTCTTTCCTAGGAATGGATTTGATGCCAAAACCCTCAAAATATTCCATGAGGTCCCACACCCTGTTCTTGTAGCACCTGAGTAGATCATTCTTGGCAGCATGTTGTCCCCTGACCTAATTTACAATCAATTCACTGTCACCAAAGACTTGCAAGTTCTTTATTCCTTTCTTGATTGCCGAATGCATCCCTTGCACCAAGGCTTCATATTTGGCAGTGTTATTGGAGCATGCAAACTGAAATCTAAAAGCTAAATAGTAATTTACTCCTTGAGGTGAAACAAGCATGGCTCCACCTCCTGCACCTTGTCTACTCCTTGATCCATCAAAAAACAGCTGCCATACCTCATTGTCATCTTTGTGGTTTGGCTTGGTGATGCTAGGAATAGACTGATTTTCTTCGTGTATGCAATAGACCCCTAGCTCAGATTCTTCCACTTCTTGATAAGCATCAAATGCATGTACCTTGTTTGCCCATTGATCAAGAGTTAGATCCGGGATGCTTCCAACCTTGGTGTCAGCCTCATCGGTGCTTGGGTGGTCTTCTTGATTAAATGCTGAGAAATTGACATTAATCTGACTTGGAGTGTAAGGCTCAATATGGAAGTTTGCAATAGGTTCTGACTTGATTGTAGCCTTAGTTCCATACCTCATTCTGAACAGCATGTGTGACCAATCAGCAGACAAATATCCCCCAATCTTGGCTGTGAAGTCCCTTGACAAGCATAGGGAAAAGAGTGGTGGAAGGTCTATGACTGATACATCTTGTAAAACAACAACATTTGGACATGCATGCAAGGTAAGATTCAAATTTCTAATCACTCCAACTGTTGCAACTGCTATCCCATCCAGCTACACTACCCCTTTGGATGTTGTTTCATACTAGAGCCCTAGCTGATCAGCTATTTGTTTAGGCATTACCGAGCTACTTGCCCCAGAGTCTATCATGCAATTGTGCACTAGCTGATTTCCAATGATTAATGAAACATAGAAAGGAGGGGGATTCAACATTTTACCTTGCTGTCCTCCATGATTTCCCTTAGGCTGGGCAGCATTTGTGAGCACTTTGTCTTACATTTGGACTTGCTGATTCAAAGTTGGTCAGTCCTTCATGGCAGCTTGCAGCAGATCTCTTTGGCCTGGGATAGATAGGGATTCCCACATTGATATATTGACGTTTGTCTTCTTCATCTAATCAATGATATTGAATGGTGATGAAGGATCTCTTTGCTGTCCCTTGGTCTGCACATTCACTCCTTGCATGTGGGCAGCAACAACCGGTATTTGAGTTGGCCTAGGGGCTGTTCTTGGCCGCCCTTGTGCATTTGAAATTGGATTTTGTTTTCCAATCATTTGTGGAGCCATGGAAGGTTGTGGGTTGGTTGGGGCTAATGGCTATTCTTCACCCAAATTCCTCCTTTTTGACCTGGTGTTGGCTACAACACCTTGAGACACTACCTGGTTCATGCCACAAAAATCCTCTGCTTGCCAATTTACCAATGTGGTGTCATTTGGGGATGATTGCTGTTGGAATGTTTCTTGTTGTTGGTTGTTTCCTTGACTGCCCTCACCCTCCACACCAGTAGTTGTCACCATTAGTGCTTGATTCAAAGCACCATTGAAGCACATGGATTGGTTATGAGGCTCATTGCATGGAAAACACCAGTCATACTCCTGAGCAATGTTTTTTTGTGTTGACACCAATGCCTTAGAGGCAGATATGGCATTTGGATTATAGGGCTGAAATGGTCTATTGGTAGGAGGCCTTGTTGGATTTATATTTGCGGCTGGATTAGGTGGTCTTTGTGGTTGGTATGGCTGCCTATTAGGCTGAGCTTGGGGTTGATAAGAAGGTCTAAAACCTTGGGCTTGTTTGCTCTTTTGAGAGTAACCAGCTCATTGCCTAGGTTTTGCCAATTGCTTCATGACTTCTTGAAGCTCATTTGGGGGCACTTGGAGATGAAGTGGAAGCTTCCTTTGAATTTGATTTCTAGGAGTGGGAGAAGGAGCCAAATTATGTGCTTGATTGGTGTTTGGACTCTCTAAACTTGGAATAATGGCATGGGAGGTCTAGGGGCAAGTTTGCCAGCTTGGATCAAACAATTTTCAGCCCTAATGGCAATGCTATAAAGCCATAGGGATAGTTATGCCTCCCATGGACCTGAATCAACATAGAAATATCAGAATTTAGAGCTTTGAGATAGTAGAGAAAGCACCTTCTGTTGTTGGCATGACCACAACTGGAATTCTCTCCCAAGTCTTTTTGAAAATCTGAAGTTGAAATCGGTCACTGCTCATTGGGAGCTCTCTTGATAGTTGTCAGCTGCTCCAAAAGAGACAAGTTGTCTCCCTTCTCTCCAAATTGCTCATGAAGTGCTATACACAGCTGATTCCAATTTGTGATAGAACCAGCTCCAAGGCTTCTAAACCATTGCAATGCTTTCCCCTTGAATGAATACGCCAACAACTTGACAGCCACTTGCATTTCATTGATTTCATGGATTGCACAAAGGTTAGCAATATCTTTAACATGATCACTTGGAGTAGTCTGATTTTCTCCAGTGAAGTAGGGAATGTCTTCAAGGCTGCTGTAGGAATTGGATGTTGTGGCATGGAGGGCAAGTGGGGCTGCTACCTGTGAAGTTGACATAGGGGTGTTTTGTGCCATTCTAATTGGTCTTAAAACCCTTGTTGAATGAATGAAAGGCCTACCAGGTGGAGGAGTTGAGAGAGTTCTGTTTGGTGGAGATGGAGACCTTTGAATCCTTCTTCCTCTTTGCCTTCTTCTTGGAGATAATTGTAGGTATTCAAACAGCACTTCTTCTTCTCCAACTCTTGACCTTGTGGTGACTCTTCTCATGATTTTTCAGGCCTGCACTGCTGAAACCAGTTGATTCTTCCCCTGGTAGTCGCCAGATATGCAAATAATAGCTCTTTTCAAGCAAGAAAATTGCAGCAGATGCACATCAACTTTGCTGCAATAAAAATAAGACCTCTAGGTCCCACCGGGCATGCCAAAACTGTTGTTGCAGGCTCACAGCACCCCTGGATGTAGATCAAGCTTCTAGGTTGATCACTCTAGCATCTAGTGTGATTGCACAACATGGAAACCTCTCTCCAAGTGTGGGACTTGTGAAACTGAGAGAGGAATCTCCAGATTAGAGGCTGGTTCCTCAAACTCCTCTGATTAGATCTAATGCTTGCACAACTACAGAGGTTCAGATCCTAATCCTATTCTAAACTGCAAGGAGACATGGATAGAAATGCAAAAATTGAAACTAACTAAAGATGGTGATGCACCAAAAGGAGTGGTGAATATTCTTGTCATGTAAATAGACACAGACCAAATATTGCAACATAAAACATACACAGGCTGATAAGATATAATTTGGAATCTAAAGTGAAGCAAATAATACAAACAAAGGACTGAAACCCATTCACAAAGCTTGCATTATCATTTCCAGTATCGAAACCACTGCATTACAACCTCAGAGAGGTAGAAAAACTATTACAATCCTTGAAGAGGTCTGATTCTTCAACAACCACTTGCTGAAGGTGAAAGAAGAAGTCTGCTATGCCAAAAAAAATGTTCCACCTTTGAAAATGAGCCAAATCTGGATTTTTCATTGCATGGGTCGAGCCTAGGAGAGAGAAAACGTACAAAACGTGGGAGCCCATTCCTCCTTGACCGCAAATGCATTAAATCAGCATGGAGGACCTTACAAACCCATACCCTGCCATTTTTGACCGAATTGGAGGAGAATGTGACCCATTATGTATTAAATTTGGTCACTGAAATGTCACTTTTGGCCATGAACACGCGTCAGAGCCGTTTCTTAACTTTCTCTCTCTAGAATGCACTAATATTCAAGATTGACCCTGGAATCATGTAGAGAATTTTATAAGATTTCTAATGATATAAAGAACATGCAAATCCGAGCTCTGGATCGAAAGATATGGCGATCTGAAGATTTAGGGCACAAAACAGGTGAAAATGGGTTTTGAAATTTTTTCCCGCGCTCTGCCACCTAGACGACACGTGTCGGGTGCTGATTGGATGAGAAATTCTCTCTCCTTCCCTTACCTATGGGTTTTCCTTGAGAGTTTTGACCTTTTGTGATTTTGGAACATTTTCCATTTTTCCCCCGCGCCCCCGCCACTTGGGACACATGGCATGATCTGGTTGGAGGATAGGGGCGCGGGGTTATCCTTTACCTTTTAGTTTTTTTTTTTGCCAAAGCTTTTGCCAAATTATCTGATTCCTCCCCGAGCTCCACACTCCCTTTCTCCTTAGGACATGTGTCTTTTTGTTATTGGCTCGGGCCAGCGCTTCAAACCTTGCCCCTTTGAAATTTTGGATGTTTTCCCTTGTGACACGTGGCATCTCCTGATTCATCCGTGGGCCTGCTGGCTTTTCACGTCCCTCTTGTCCCTTTGGCCCGGTTGTCCTAAACTATCTGGGACAAAAACCTCCAATCCACCTGATTCGGGCCTCCCTGTCCCTCTTTCGGCCGATGACACATGTCACGCTTTCATTGGCCCTTGGCTCCTTCGCGTCTTTTCGGCCCAGATGTCCCAACCTGTTCCAGTGCTGCGTAGTTAGTCAATTTTTCCTCTTTCCTTCGGCCGGTTTGTCTTCTCGCGTCCTTCGCGTCTTTTCGGCCCAGATGTCCCTTTGCTCTGCAGACCGCCTGGCGCCCTTTCGGCCGATTCACGTCCCGATGTCGCAACTGTCCCAAGGACTGCCTGGACTAGGACTTAGCCATTTTTCATGATTTTTTCTGGCTCAAGCTTGTTTTTTGCAACTTTTTCACCCTTTTTTAGAACTTTCTCTTTTCTTCTTAGACAGGGGAGTTAGAAAAAATCCGAGGGGATCCTAGAAACATGATTTTTGCCTTGAATCAATCTATTTTCCTGGGACTTGAGTATTCTGATGCATGTTACCAAATTTACCCTGGGGGTGAATTTTGGATAACAGGTACACTTCATACTATCCACAGTGCAATGACCAAGTTGACGCATCCAATAAAATGCTTAGATCCATCTTGGAAAATATTATCGAAAAATATGGTCATAATTGGCATGCACAAGTTTATCCAGCCATCTAGGCCTATCTCACATCTTATCATACTCCTATAGGAGCCACACCCTTTTCAATCATATATGGAAGTGAATATGTGTTACCCATAGAGGTTGATCTCCCATCACTATGTATATCCATCAATGGTTTGATCAATGAAAATGAATACAAACAAGCTCATCTTTTGGAACTAAACCTCCTAGATGAAAAGAGGCTTAATGCCTTGGATCATTTTAAAGTGTATCAACATTGACTTCAACGTAACTAAAAAAAACATATAAAACAAATACAATTTAAAATTGGTGACCTTGTACTGAAGGAAAATCAGAAGAACACAACAAAAGGTCAGGAAAAGCAAGGAAAATTTAAACCTAATTGGTTACATCCTTATGTTATCACTTCAAAATATAGATATGGTACATATAATATTTCCAAGAGCTTATTGTCATGCAAAATTTCTAACATGAAAAATTCTAATTTTTGGTCATATCAACTATGTCACCCTCACTATGATCAAGAGGAATGTTCTAACATGATTTTAAAGTGTTTTTCATGTGCATATAAGTTTACATATCTTAGTTCTTTAAGCTACTGATATCTAAGAAACAACAATGCTCCCAGAGGCTTCAAAAGGGTTATTTTTGGTCTTTTTTTCACTACTGAATATCCTCTGGAGGCATACAAGGAATATTAAAATCATCCAGGATTTTTGTGGGAGAGCATTAAATTTTTTTGAGGTTGTTTAGGAATATTATGTGAATAAATTTGAGTTCAAGAACAAGTTAAGAAATACCGTGTCTTTTAGGCAAGACACTGGGAAATACATGTTATTACAAAGTTAGTCACCTTGTTTAAATTTTTTTCAGAGCCTTGTGAAGTTTTGAAATATCATATCCTAGTCATCAAAAATATGAAAATTCCTACTTCATTGTGAAATGGTCAAAGAAGAATTATGGGAGCTTGAAATGTGGAAAATTATTCGTCAGTGTAGCACACGAGTCCTTCTACAAGGTAGAACTTGTTTGAAATGTTTGAGGAGCATTGTGAAGGTTATTTTAAATTCTATTCAAGTCCAATATATATATATATATATTCTTGTTTCCATCGATAACACTTCTTGCCACTCTTGTCTTGGGTCACCTATGTATACCCCACAGTACACCCCCCACCAATAACCGCTTTAAGGAAACAAGTGAGATGTCGATAAACTCACTATTATCTTTTCAGGCCTTCTAAATGGTCATTGGATTAATTCCTATTATCCTTTCCATGAATTTCATATTTTTTGTAACATTAACATGTCATTAAATTTTATTTTTTTTTGACATTGGGAAAAGGAACATTCGAGGATCTAGGAGGCTTAGTTTAGTTGTCAAATCCATGATCAGATGCAACCGTGAAACTTAGGAACACCCTTTGGGTGTACCCTTCGCACCCTTGCAATAAGATTTGAGGTGTAATTTATCTCATAATTGTGCCCCACTTTCCTATTTTTTCCTGTAATTGTGCCCACTCGCTATTTTCTAAGCACTTACCACTCAAAAACTACATGAAGCCAAAAGTTGCATTTTTTGACTTATAGGTGGTGTAAAAGAGTTGTGGTGTGGATCCCATTTTTTCCCTTCCCTCTTAAGAAAACTTTTAAACTCTATTTGCACATTGGGCACCACTTATGGTGTCAATTTCATTTTTCATTCCAAAATTATCCAGCCCCTCAGTTGTGGGAGAGTTTTGCATACGTCCAGATAAGTCAAGTAAAAGCAAAATAAAAAGCCTTCATCTCCCTCATGTGTCATCGTCATGTTTTTCCTTAATTCCCCCATGCCCTATGGTGCATTTTAAATCTCACCATGGCACCAGGTGCATTTTTGAGGTTAAATTCACCCCACCTGTTTCCTGGTGTAATGGGACACTCAACTCCACTCTCAAATGACTCAACAACTCACTTCTCCATCTCTTATGTGAACTCTCTACTTAAACTATTATATAAAAAACTACCCCCCTATAATTCCCCTCACTCATCTCCACGATCGACAACAACTCATAACCAAAAGAAACTTAAACATAATTAAACATTCCTTTCAAACCAATTAATAACCTTTTTAAATTTGGGATTCATAACATTCAAACACCAAGAAAAAACCCTTTTGTGCCCCTACACAACCAAATTCTGTTTTTTGAATCCTAGCTCGTGATTCTAAGATCCATTTTCCTTGATATTTTCACCATGGATTACATATCAAAACACATTTAAGAATATTTTTTACATCCCCTTTAAGTTTCTAGCTAAAAATCACTTTTTCTTAGATCTACAAAACCTAGTGATTAGAATCTCTCAAAAAATAGGAGTAAAGCCTTGAAATGAAAAATGTAAACTTATAAAATTGGTTTCATTATGATCCAACACCTGAAATACCACTTTCATTTTATTAATATTTACTATGGATAGCTTACTAAAAATAGTAAGTCCCCAGGAAACTTTGTTTCCATGGCCATCAAGACATTCCGTCAAGTCAAGTGTCACACCGTCTCAAATTGACGAATTTGAAAGATGGAAAATTGGCTAGAATGGACACTAATTGTCGACTCTGTAAAAATTAAATGAATTATAAATTCTCACTATAGCACATATTACCTCCTCTTCATCCTTGTTCGTTCTAATATTCACAGAGGGTCAAAGTTTAACTTCATACAAGTAATTCTTAATACTTCTTCGCAATTCCCATGTGTTAAGTTGTAAGGTATTTCAAAGTGAATAGTCTAAGTTTAAGAAAGTATCTCTAATATCCACCACCTATCACTGCTAGGTGTAGGATCATTCTCCAAAACATGTCTCAGGGAGTGACAAAGACAATTCAATGCTTGATTTTTTTTTTGTCTTAGAGAACTTTTGCTTATCCCCTCATGTGGTGGGTTCTTGATCATAAGCTGAATGATTGCATTCAATATCATATCCCTCTATCTCCTTCCCTCCCCCTAGGTGTCTAAGGATTTGGTATTACATCGTCCTAGTGACATCTCATCAATTATCAGTGGTTTCTCCAAATTGGAAAGGATCATCAATTGTTGAAATTAATTTTGGTAGTTTTTTTTACCAATTGTATCATCAATGTGTGATTGGGTAGAGGAACATGAGTGGTGTCATGGATTGGAATGATTGATTCAAGTGAAAGATAAGGAATTATTTATTTTCCCCAGTGGTCGACTCATCAAATGCTTCTCACTTATCGCTTATTCTCACATTCACAGAAAGTCAGGAGTCAAAATGTCCTCAATCACATCGTTAGGTATTTGGAGCTTTCACTGGTTTTCTCAACAGGATTGATTTCTTTTCTTCATGATTGGAGCTTCTTCATCCTTTATCATTCAATCTTGGATATTTTCCTCTCTCTATTCTCTAACATATTTCCTCTCTTTCTCTATCTAGAATTATATTTATTTTTTGAGAATAAAGTTTGTAAAAAAGTGACTTAAGTCACTTAAAAAAAATTCTTCATTGAGGAATGGACTTTAAGTTGAAAGGTCACATGGGGAAGGTGAAGAGTCTCCTTATAAAACTATAATTGTAGGAATTCGCTTTTTTTTGTCCCCCCCCCCCCCCACATTTCCAAGGGGTTGGAAATTTTTAGTTGGTTGTATGTCGTTGATATATATACCACTACTACATCAATCAATAAAATTTGCATTTCTTCTATTTATTTTCTTATGTTCTCTCTAATTTTAAAATTTGTAAGCATGGTGATATTGCATAACCAAGAAGGAACTATGTTTCATTTATTAATGAATATTTATAATTGTGCATCTTTAGTTTGTTACTATTTCTATTTTTTTACATTGTTGCATTCCTCTAATTGAACGTGGACCTGCTTTGGTTATTATATGTTAAATGTGTAAGCCCACTCAAAACAATAACCCTCTCTCTCCTTATTTCCCCAACTCACTTCTACATATTTTCATTGAAAATTACTCCATTGTACTTTGTACAGAAAATTTTTTCCCACATTCCACAATTAATAGAGATCCTATGTGAATCCTTTTTTCTAAACATCCCCCCCAACAACTTTTTAGTTAGTTTTACAGTCAAAATGGGATTCTTTCTAATACTAAGAGGGGGAGGGGATTATCCGCCACCCCCCCCTGTGTCATTGGGTGGAAACCAATAATTTGGTACATGATAAATTATTTCATAATAGATCTTAGAACCCATGATTTTTACTACTTTATCTAAACTATTATTTCTTTGAATCATCCATGCTTCCCACCCCCTAAGTACCAATAAACCCACCCTCTACCCACTTTTGTTGGGGAATTTTGGAACACTTCTATGTATCTCTTCATCCTATTCCTTTTATCAATCATCCCAATACCCTTTTTTCATTTCACACTTTAAATTTAATTCTTATTATCCTTATAGTTAGGATGATTCTCCTTCTCCTTTGTATTTTCCATATTCATTCATATTGCATATTTTCATTCATTACCACACATTCCATATTTCATATTTTCATATTCATATCCCATTGGTGGTCTCATAGATTTATTTTGTTCTTGTGGATGCTCGGATGGGTCCTAGATCACCTAGAGTTTCTCATTGGCTACTAGTGGCTATACACATTTAAAAAAACCAACCAATCCCAATTACCATTCAAAATTTACCAAGAAATCCCCAAAACATTTCAATATATTTGCAAATGTCGAATACAATACAATTTTGGTTTTTTTTTTTTCCACAAACTAAAACTACTTACCAAAACTACTACCCAAAACATATAAAATCAGTTAACAAAACCAACTAACCCATTTTAAAAATAAAAAAAAAAAAAAAAAAAAATAAACTAAAAACCAAAAAATGTCCAAAAGCCCACAAAAACAAAAAACTTGCAACAAAGAAAATCTCAAGCTTAAAACACACACATTGACTTTTAAAAATCTTTTATCCTAGTGTTATTTTTTCCAATCTATCTCCATCAATCAAAACACAAATCAAACACAAATAAAATCTTACTCTCTTATAAATCCCTTTCTCTGCATGTCTCTTTGCTTTGCGGGGAAATTGGATCTCTCCTTTCAACTTTACTTTAACTTTTACTTCCTACTTTCCTTGCCTGAAATTTTTTCTTGGAGGAAATGACCCCAATCATAATCCCCTACCAAATCATCTTAAACCTTAAATCATCTTACCCTAACCCCTAACCATATGTACCTCTTACCCCTACCACAACCATTCATCATTACTAGGGTAACCAATCAAACATATTCATTGTAAACACATAGGGGGGCAAATTTTAAGTGTCCCTTTATGTATGTTGTGTGTCACATTGTTACTTTCATATATCTGTGTTTGAACCATTCATTTGTTTTTATTTGTCATCTTGGTTTATTTATAGCCATGGATTGACCATCTAATATGTATATTGGTTTTGTTTTTACCCTTGTTAGTTAAATGTTTTACAATTTAAAAGTTTCATGTTTACCATCTCGGTTCATTTATAGCCATAGTGTAAACATCTACTATGTATATTGGGTTTTGTTTCTTCTAATCCTTCTTGGGGTTTGGTTTCTACAATCTAAAACAATTATTTCTCCGTGTTGCATGTTGGTGTTTTTTATCACCATAATGGGTTGATCATCTGGTTTTTTAATAATCATGGTACTTAATCTCTAATCTATTGGGAAAAAAAAAGAAGGTTTCCTCAACAATCAAAAATTGAATAGAAGCTCAAGCTAGAGAATATTAGGCATTATTTCGCATCTCTCTCGCAATTCATTCAATACATCTCATTCTTCAAAACTTTAAAATAAACAAGACAAAACATCATCTCAACACCTCCATCATGAATTCATTAACTATTCATGGTATCAAAAATGGTGCAAATGATATAGTACCCTAACGTTACCCTACCTGTATACCTGCCAACCTTACCCCATACCTGCCCAAAAATGGCAGATTTATTGATAAGTTAAAAATAAACCCTAAACCCTAAACAATGATATGATGGAAGCCAAGAATCAGGGTTTTGAGGGTTGTGAGGGTTCAGTGAGTGCTATGTTAGCGGTTATAGATTTAGAATGTTTTCTTCCCTTTCCTTCTTAGCCAACTCTGGATGCCAAAAAGTACATTTTAAACAATTCAAACTGCATCAAATTAGACGGTTGAAAATCCATTCATGTAGTCTGCGATAGGTCAGACATCCCCATATGATGCATGGACCAATATTATCAAAGAACCTCCAGAAAATAATGTGGGTCCTCAATCAATCTCCTATAAAGGTACAATTCAAAAGCGCAAAGGACAAGGAAGGAGTGACCCACATGCATGTGCCACGAGATGTTTTTGTATCAGGCAATGGGAAAGTGAATCTAATCTTATCAACTTCTTTCTTGGTATTTCCCTTGGCTCTAGACCCAATATTGGATGCTATTGGCAAATGGGGCTTTGAGAAGGTGGCAACCAATGGGAATATATTTTACAAACAAAATTTGACTCAACCATGCCAATGAGGTTTTTCCTGGTTAAAATTTAACTGCAAATATGATATGGGGGGTTGGTGCTATCTGGAGAAACCTAAGTGTATGGCAAAAATGTGCGCTTTTCTTTTCTTAAAAATATGGTAATCCAGGGTTTGATCCAAATACTAAAAAATTATACAACCCAAAACCCGCACCTATATGGTGTAGCACTACCTAGTATTTCCCCCTTCAATTCATAGGATGATATATTTTTTGTTGATGTAGATCATCTATTGGATCTCTAAATTGGGTTTGATGGACCACAGAAATAGAGAGAGCTAGAAGTTTACTTCTGCGAGATTTTGTTTTTTCATAAAAAAAACTTGGAGCATGACTCCCCATAGCATATCCATTTACCATCTGAATTTGGCCTAGAAAACAAAATATTGAATATGAAATTTTCATTTGAGGTGGCAAAATGGCCATAAATTGGACATTTCATCAGAAAAATTGTCCCTTCCTTGGCCAAACACAAGAAGAAGCACTACAAATCAGGCTAATAGGATGGAACTAATTAACATTTTATGCCACATCATTTCCACACTGTTATTTATAGAAATCCCATGCAAATATGGGAAAGAGCAAATGGAACCTAGAGGATTCCAATAGATGATCTTAAAGGAGGGTAAAAGAAAAAATTAGAATAAAATGGAAGTAACTATTCCAATCTAAAAGCCAGATCTGAATGCAGAAGGTAACTAAGGGGTTTCGCAACTCCAATAACGAAATCCATTGTTTGTAGAAACTATGGAATCCTAAAACTCCTACAAAGAAAAAACCACAAGAATCTAAGCTCAAATGAGATCTATAATCTGAAGCACCAGTGGCATCTAAATTATGGATGCAGATTAAAAAGGATGATACTAGTGAAGAAATCATCTCAGTTGCCAGGAGACAGATGCATGTTTAAATAAACTGACGAATACGACTAGATTGAATGGATCAAGTAAAATGAGAGCAACTCTGAAGACCTGAAATCAAGAGTGACAGTGGAAAGATAAGGTTGCAGAATACTTCCTTATCTTCCATTGAGGAGAGTTTGTCTAATGGAACGAAAACATGAAACCAAATTTTGTCATGGAGGCAAATTTTCTAGTCAGAGCATCTATCCTCACCCATAGTGATCAAATCACTCCGTCAGCAACACACAACAAATTTCTCAGTCAAAAAGGATTAGAAACATACTGAAAAGGATTGAGTGTGGATTTACACATACTCAGAAATCTCTTTTATTGTTGTGATCAACAGGGACTTGAACAATGGGATGGGTTTATAGAGTTAAGAAGAAACCAAACAATCATAATTACCAAGTGATTTTGATTGTGATATCTTGGATGCTCTTATAATTATACAAAAAAAACAAACATTAACCAAAAACTAGGCAACTTACGGGAAACCTACAAACCTCCAGAAATAACTTATCATCTCTACTCAAAAAGATAAAGCATATTTTAAAGCCTCAAAAAAAGGTAGATTTACAAGGTTAGGAACTCTTATAAGAAGGAAAAAACCAAAAGATCATTGCCAGAATGGGAACTCAAATCAATTTGATTTCCCTCCGGGCCGAAAATTTTAATTTCCTTTCCTCTAGCTACCAAAAACAACGTAAGAAAATAATGAAAGACAGGTGAATAGTAGTGCCAGAATAAGCTTGCGAGGCAGAGCGTTAACTCAAGTCAATTGATCCTCAGAAACTTCCTCCCTCCATTCCTATTTAGTAATAGAACATAATCTCTTGATTTAAGAGGGCTCATGGAAGCTCTAAAAAATACTCAGATTAAGAATTTCAAGTAGTCACCTCCATATTATGATACTGGATTACGGCATAAAACTAAATTAAAAATACCTTGAATTGCAAATAGTTTTTGGATAATTCAGAATTTGCTGTTGTGAGCTCAAGGACTTTAGGTGTGGACTATTGTTGGGATAATGCTTCTCCTGGTAGGTGATCTCTGAAACTATAACTACCCATCTTGCTGTTAAGTTTTCATGCTATTGTAATAATTTTCTGGATCACATCCTCTCACCATATTTTGTTCCTAATATGTAATTGAGGAAGGAAGATTTTGGGAAGATTTAAAGATTTTTTAGGACATCGATATAAACATGATAATTTGGCTTGTTTGGGGATTTTAACCTCCCCTCTTTAATCCTGGAGAAATTAAGAAGGTGGAATTTTGATACTCCATGGCATAGATGAATTTTGTTGACTTTGCTTTTGATTCTAATCTCATTGATGTGGAACTCTGTTGTTATCAATTTCATCACCTAGAACATGAAGAGTTGGAAGTGAACATGAGATCCAGGTTTAGATTAGATAGATCTCTTATTTTGGACAATTGGGATCCTACATCAGGATTTTTTCTTTGTCCTCTTTTAACCCAGAATTGGCTCTAATCATAATCTGATAGTGTTGAATATTTTCAACTGGTCAACATACACATAGCTCCGTTAAATTTGAAAAGATGTGATGGATCAGAAAGACTTTCAGATGGATTTAATAAGCTGGAAATGGGATGGAGGTGGAACTGCTCAATACCGGTTATGTTAGAAATTAAAAAATGTTAAAAAGTTATGAGAACTTGGAATAACAAATTTGTGGAAATATTTTTAAAAGGAGACAAATGAATTACAGAAACAAAATGCATGGGGAGCTTAAATCTCAAATATCTACAATGGCATGACTTTTGGAGAAATCGTTCTCTCTCAGAAAATAAAATTTGATCTGAGTTAGATACGGTTTGTAGTAGGGAAGAAACATTTTGGAGGCTCAAATCCAAGGCCATTTGGCTGAAAGAGGGAGATAGAAACACAAAGTTTTTTCATATGACCACTATGAAGCATAAAGTAAGCAATAGGATAAAAGAAGTTTCAAAAGTAAATAATATGGTTATCAAACACATGGAGGAAATAAAGGATGAAACTCTCAGATTCTATGGAAATTTTCTCAAAGATAATAATGTGGATGATGAATAAGCTACCTCTTTTCATTTAGAGGCCATTCCGAAAGGTAGCATAGCTAAACAAAGATTCAAAAATCTAAGAAAATTAGTTACTTTGGAGGAGCTTTACAAAATTAACCTTGAGATTGCAAAAAGGAGGTTTGGGATACTCAGATTTGCTGTTGTGGATTCTCAAGGAGCTTTAGGTGGTTTGACTATTGTTTGGGATAAAAAGCTTCTTACTGGTATGGTGATCTCTGACACTAATACCCATCTTGCTGTTAAGTTTCATGCTAATTGATAAGAATTTTTCATGGATCCTCTCAAATATTTATGTTCCTAATATTGTAAATGGTAGAAGGAAGATTTGGGAAGATTTAAAGATTTTTAGGAATCGATATAAAAATGATAATTGGCTTGTTATGGGAGATTTTAACTCCCCTCTTAATCCTGGAGAAAATTAAGGTGGAAATTTTGAATACTCCAATGGCATAGATGAATTTGTTGACTTTGTCTTTGATTCTAATCTCATGGATGTGGAACTCGGTGGTTATCAATTCACCTAGAAAAATAGAAGAGTTGGAAGTGACATGATCCAGGTTAGATTAGATAGATATCTTATTTTGGACAAGTGGATCCTACATCAGGATTTTCATTTGTCCTCTTTACCCAGAATTGGCTCTAATCATAATCTGATAGTGTTGAATATTTTCAACTGGGTCAAACATACACATAGCTCCTTTAAATTTGAAAAGATGTGGATGGATCATGAAGACATTTCAGATTGGATTAAATAATGGTGGAAATGGGATGGAGGTGGAACTACTCAATACAGGTTAATGTAGAAATTAAAAATGTTAAAAAGTAGATGAGAACTTGGAATAACAAAGTTTTTGGAAATATTTTTAAAAGGAGAAATGAATTAAAGAAAAAAATGCAGGAGCTTAAATCTCAAATATCTACAAATGGCATGACTTTGGAGAATCAGTTCTCAGAAAATAAAATTTTATCTAAGTTAGATACGGTTTGTAGTAGGGAAGAAACATTTTGGAGGCTCAAATCCAAGGCCATTTGGCTGAAAGTGGGAGATAGAAACACAAAGTTTTTTCATATGACCACTATGAAGCATAAAGTAAGCAATAGGATAAAAGAAGTTTCAAAAGGAAATAATATGGTTATCAAACACATGGAGGAAATAAAGGATGAAGCTCTCAGATTCTATGTAAATTTTCTCAAAGATAATAGTGTGGATGATGAATAAGCTACCTCTTTTCATTTAGAGGCCATTCCGAAAGGTAGCATAGCTAAACAAAGATTCAAAAATCTAACAAAATCAGTTACTTTGGAGGAGCTTTACAAAATTATTTTTTCTCTTGTAGGAGATAAGGCACCAGGTCTTGATGGATTTTTTGCTAATTTCTTTCAAACATGTTGGGAAATATGTTCAAAAGATTTACTCAAGGAAATGAATGAGTTTTATAGAACATGAGACCTTCTTAAGGAATTGAATAACACTCACATTGTGCTTCCTCCAAATAAATGGATGCTAAATACTTTAAGGACATCCATCCTATTAGTCTGGTAATTGTAATTTACATAATATTTACTAAGATTATTTCTACAAGAATACAGTCTATTCTTGATAATATAATCTCTAAGCAGGAAAGTGACTTTATAAAAGGGAGAATAATTCAAGATGGGGTGATCATGGTGGATGAAATTATACATTTAATGGATAAAAATTTAAAAAAAATATGGTATGGTAATGAAACTTGATATGAATAAGGATTTTGATAGAGTTTCTTAGCACTTTCTTGATAAGATTCTAGATAAATTCTGTTTTCAAAATAAATTTAGAAGGATTATTAAGGCTTGTATTTCTACAGCTAAATTCTCAGAAGTGGTCAATGGGGAGCCAGTGGGATTCTTTGCAAGCACTAGGGGATTAAGATAAGGAGATCCTATATCCCCTCTCCTTTTCATTCTAATGGCTGATAGCCTTAGTAGATCCATTACCAAAGTGGTCAATGACAAACTTTTAAAAGGAATTAGACCTACTTCTGCAAATCAAATAGCTTCACATCAGCAATTTTTTGATGATATAATTTTACTTTTAATGACCTCCATCCTTGAGTCTAAGGCTATTAAGTCTATTCTTAAATTCTATGAGGTTGCCTCAGGGCAAGAGGTAAATTTTGATAAGAGTTGCATCTTCTTTTTTAATACTCCAATGGAAAGGCAAAAAAGAATCGCCCATATTCTAGGTTGTAAAATCAATTCTCTACCCACAACATATTTGGGTCTTCCTCTTAGAACTAATAAAATTTCCACATCAGTATGGAATGGTTTACTTGGTAGGTTTCAAAAGAAAATGGATGGATGGAAAGGGGCCATTCTATCCAGTGCTGGAAAATGTCTCCTAATTAAAAGTACATTGCAAAACTTACTTATTTACATTATGTCTCTTTACAAAATTCTTGTTGTTTTTAGGGACAAAATTGAAAGGATTCAGAAAAAAAAATTGTGGTAGGGCACGGAAGAAATATTAAGGTATAACTTGGTGGTATGGGATCAAGTATGTACACCTAAGAGAATATGTGGGCTAGGAATTAAGGATATCAAAAAAATGAACATGGCTTTAATTGCAAAAATGGGATGGAGAATGTTAACAAAGGAGAAACCTTGGATTAAATTAATTAAAGTAAAATACCGAGCCCAAAAAAAATTGAATTCTTTCCTTTATGATGATCAATTACCTCAGGGTTCTATTTTATGGAATAATTTGATTCAAACAAGGAATTTTATCAAACAAGGATGTAAATGGAAAATGGGAAATGACAATGATATTCAATTTTAGAGTGATAACTGGACCAGTTTCATTTTAAATGATAAATTTGGATCTATCAAAGATATTTTAGTTCAAAAGTATGGAACTAAAGTCAAAGACTACATTAAAATGGAGGGAAATAAAAAAATGGAAGAAGCTTAAGGTGGAAATGAATGAGCCAAATTCCATAATTTCCTCACTACAATAGTATCTAGATAACATCTTGCTGAATCAAATTAATGTCAAGGATGAGATTTTTTGGAATAACTTGTTTGATGGAGAATACACTGTCAAATTAGGATATAATTCCTTTTTTGAAAATATTCATTTTGATTTTAAATGGAGAAGAATTTGGTTTCCTGAACTTACTCCCAAAGTCAATTTCTTATTTTGGCTTGTTCTTAGAGGAATAATTCTCACGAATGACAACTTAATCAAAACATGTTTTATCATGCCAAATATGTGTTGCATATGTAAAAAGGAGGATAAGGACATCAAACACCTTCTGTTACATTGTGAGTTTGCTACAAAAATATGGAGTTATGCTTTTTCAAAGTTCAATATCTGTTGGGAAATTGCCTAAGGAATTTCCTCAAACTTGGATACAATGGGACCCCCCCTACAATCATTTAATAGTTAGGATATTATGGAAAATGAATTTTCCTCATATAATATGGAGAATTTGGAAAGTAAGGAATGATATAATATTTAGAAACAACAGGAAAATCTTAAAAAAAAGCTTAAATAAGATCGGTAATGTAGTTAAAGAAAATATTGAAAGATTTAAACCTCCTAAGAACAATAAATATTCTAAAGATGAAGAGGTTATTCTTTTAAATTGGAAGATTGATATTGAGAATGTTAAAAAAAAATAACTACAACCATTGAGAGGTCCTCAATACATTGGATCTCCCCTCCTAATTCTTAGTATAAACTCAATTTTAATGGAGCCTCTAAGGGTAACCCAGGTGCAGCTGCTGGTGGAGGAATTATACGAGATCACAAAGGTTGTTTAATTGTTGCTTATGTTGGAAGAATGGGGCATTAGATCAATCACTATGTTGAAGCCTTATCATCTTTATGGGGTCTAAGAATTGCTAAATATTGCAACATTAAGAACATTATTGTGGAAGGTGATTCCTTGAATGTAATAAATCGTCTAAATTAGATTCATCCTCCAAGCTGGACAATTAAGGATTTCATCTAGGAGTCTATTAATATTTTTCATACCTTCAATAACCTTCAAATTGGTCATACATATAGAGAGGGGAATAGGGTAGTGGACACTCTAGCTGATTATGGTATTAGTAATAACTTCACCACTTGGAATTATGAGAAAAACACCCCCCTATTGAAGTACATAACTCTATTACCAAATATAAATATGATAGATTACATCCCACGAAGAATCACCAATGGGAATTTATGTGCTTTATGGAAAATGACAGTTAGCACATGTGAGAGGAGTACATGTATTTATAATCATCACATTTTGCATGCTTGAAGGATATGCAGATGGATGCTTAAAAACCATTTTAGAAAAGGCACAAAAAATTTATTCACGGGTTTCAAATAGATTGCATGCAGAGGTAGGAAAATGGGGGGAGCTCCATGTCAAACAAAACCCAACTGTGATCCCACATGGAAAGAAAACATTTTGATGTGGAACTATCTACAGTCTAGGGGATCATTAATTTTATTGAGTGAATCCAAGGCCATGATCAGAACATCTCTATCCATTTTTCTGCAGACTGGAAAGAGTGGAAGGTAACTTATGGTGGGAAAAAAGTGTTGATAATAAAGGAGCTTATTGTTGAGGTAATGGGCCTCACTTTGGATGGAATCATATTTTTTAGTAAAAGGGTGGATAAAAATGTAGAAACTAAAAAAGTTTTTGGAAATAAGGGATGAGCTCCTCTTTGTAATGGTGGGTATAAAGGTCAGTTCTATCCTAGAACCATTTGATGAAATAGCTAAAATGATGGTTCATTTTATCTCTCTTAAAGGTAGGTACATTGTTATTCCCATCAAACACCTAATTTTTCTTAACCACTTTAGGATAAATCTCTTTGTTTATTTCCCAAACTATCTTCTTAATTCTTTAGAGAACTACATTCTTGATTTCCAAAACCACACCAGGGCCATTCCCCTCCATCAGGGTCTTATCTTTCTCCTTCATAAATATTGTCTCACCCATTACCCTGCCATACCTGTTACCCCTTTCACCCCTCCCATTCCCATTAAACCTATCCTTACTATCACCCCGATCACCATTTCCACTCAAACTAAAGTCAAGACAAAGAACCCTTCCTTATCCAAATTGAACCCCTCTACCTCTGGAAGAGTCCTCATGAGCAGCAAGGATATTGAAATTGCCCATAATTTGTTGCATATCAGCACTGCAGGGTAAGACACTTAGCATGAAAAGGAGAATCTTCTTCACATAATGAAAATTTTGGAAAAAGAGGTGGAAAACCTCAAAAAATAAATGTATCAGCTAACAAATAAAAAGAGTAAAAGGAAATTAAATGAGTATATTGATTGTTTCACCTTTTTCTTAGATTATTTCTTTGAATCACTGACGAAACAAATAGGGTAACGGGCGTAGGAGGAATAATTTTTCAAATGTCGGTTGATGGGTTATTGCGCACGTATGACTTCTGAATCCACAACTGATTGTGAGAACTTCATTTTGGCTAGGAGGAACTACCTATAATGAAAACAAGACCACCAGAAGAAATTAAACAATATGGGCAGTGAACTGCCTAGCATAAGCTAGATCCGGGAAGTATGATACTTCCTAGATGGTTGTAAGTCCATTTTTATAAAAAAATTAATACTATAAACAAAGTAAATCTTGTTGTTATTTTAAAATGATTTAGGTATCTCACTTAAAAACATAATAAGAGATAGATCTAATCTAACAGGCTAAGCTAGAATAGAATCCAAAGGTCAAATGATTGGTTTTAGGTCTCTGCAGGTATGATAAAGGTCTCGAGTAGATCACAGGTGAGTGAGGGTGAGGTAAAATTAGGTGGGTAGGTCTCTGTTTAAGGCTATATGGGAAAACACAGAGACCAGTGTCGATCAGGGGTGACTGACGGTAGTTCGATATAACCGGTGCCGGTTACTGTGAGATCTGAAAATGTCACAGAATAGGGTTTTGGTCTCCTTTGTGATTGTACAAAGGATTTTGGTTAGTCGGGACAAGGTATTGGGTGACTGGAGTAGGATTTTGCAAGGTTTTAATGGGTCTAAGGAGGTGAAAATGTTGGAGAAGGTCAATAGGAAGCAAGATAAACAATGGCTGAGAAAATAATGATGAAATGAAATAACCAGGAAAGTATGATGTTGCACTTACTTGGATTTCATTCCTGAAGGTCTATGTGTGAAGGATGGAGGTAATGATGATGGGTTTGAAGTCTACAAGTGATCACCTACTGAAGAAAATATTCTGTATGGGCTGCATGCAAACTCCTCTTTGCTTGGTTGGATTAGATCATGGCTGGGATGGTTGTGCAAGAGAAGATGATGAATCTCCTTCCTTGGATGTGAGTTTTCACTGGAATTAGATTTATGAAGATGTGTTATCTCTCTGAGATGTGTAATTACTTGTCAACTTTCTCCCAATTTTTGCCAACTTCCAAGTTCCAACCTTAAGAATAAGGTTCTTTTGAGGTTAAAATGGTAACCGACGGCGGTTCTGGCTTAACCGATGACGGTTAGGGGTAATCGACATCGGTCAAGGAGGGATTTTATAGGTTTACTAAAATTAGGGAGATCCTCTTAATTTCTCTTGGATCTCGTGTTGTTATCCCATGGAATTAGACTCAGATCCTCTTGTGAGCATGTGAGAATGTGGTTAGAGGGAATGTAGGCATTGATTTTTATGGTTTGGATCAGTCTTAGCTAGTTATGGGAACTTGCTAAGAATAGGTCTTAGGTTGAGTTAGCTTGGTGAGGTGTCTAAGTGAACTATATTTAGATATTATTTAAATAATATATTTAAATAATAAATATAGTGAGGATAATGGGTTATTGGGGTTCATGGCTAGGTAAATGTAATAAAGGGTGCTTATATGTTGAGGGACAAAAGGGGAGTGTGACCTAATTTTAGTGTCTAAATTTTGTCCCTTTTTGTTGCGTACCTTGTATTGGTAAGCGATGCTAACATGTGGTTGCCCCATGTGAGGGTGAAGGTGATCACCCTAAACTAGGAACTGATAGGCATGAAGCGGTGAGTGGTTTTAGAAGGTAAATGTGAAGGGCAAGTTACAGGGAAAAGGGAGGAAAGGTCTACTCGGGCAATCTAGGTAATTCAAAGGTAGCAACAGTAAAATGCACGCACACGTATAAACTACTACACGCTACTTGGTTGGTCTAATCGTCTAAGGTTGGTAGGTTTATCCATACAAGGTTGTGAATCTGGTATCCAAGGTATAGGATAAGGATAGGAAGCACAACATAGGTTAGGTTGTTTAGGTATGTTCAGTTACCCTCAGGATACAGGTGGCAATAGGAGGTAAGGTCATTGGGTCAATACAGTGGTAATAGTGGGTAGGGTGTTGAACACATGGGGTCAAAGTTCAGTAGCGATGGTCCAGGTCCAAATATCTAGGGTCACGACACGGGTAAAGGTAGGTAAAAGAATGAGTCCCCAAAGGAGGACAAATGGAGGTAGTAAATGATGAGGTCAAGAAAGGTAAGGTAATGGGTGGGGTAAAGGCTGGATGGGAGTAACAGAGCAAGGTAAAGGGTGGGTTAGGGGTAAAGGTATGGGTGTCCGATTTGGCGAAGTCATGTATAACGGACGTTGGTTAGGAAAAACTGATTCCACGTAGGGCATGACTGACCGGTATAGGGGAACCGATTCCGGTTGGTTTGGTATAAAAACAAAAAATCCCACATTTTTATTATTCATTTGTGAATTATGAAGTGAATAAATGACAAAAAAGAGAGAAAAGTGAGGAAAAGTGTTAAGAGGAAATGGGACAGTGTGATTGGATGGTGGTTGGGTTGGTGAGTAATGGGTCCACGAGAGATTTGTGATGTAGGTTCAATTGGTTGAGATGGGTAAAGGTAGAATTCGGGATGGTAGAGGTTGGAGAGGGCTCAGGTAGACCACCGGTACAATGGCCAGATGTGCCACCAAGATGGTGACAGCGTGACGAGGTAAGCACCTAACTCTTTAATGTTAATTAGATAGAGTAGAGGGTGTAATAGTTGTTTGTTTTTGGGTTTTGTGGGGTTTTGTTTTGTGGTGGGTGGGTGAAAGGAAAATGTGGGTATGGGGGGAAAAATGGGAAAAAAGAGAGGGGGGAGGGTATGAAATTGGATAGGTGGGGGGGGTAGGAGGGTTTGGGGTAGTGTAGGTCATTATAGGTGGGGTAAAAGGGACAGGTGGGAGGGTTTTACAAAAAGGGGGGTTTGGGAAGTCACGGATTTTTCTCTGCGACAGTGACCGACGTCGGTCAAGCCTAGTCTGGTGTCAGTCAAGTAGAACCGGGATCGGTCACCTAACATGTGATTGATGCTGGTTATGTGGTAACCATGTTCAGTCAAGGGTATCCATCACCAAATAGGTGACCGATGCCAGTTTAAGGGTAGTCAGTAAGGATGAACTGGCACCGGTTGGGATTTTAGGCAAAAGGGTCCAAAAAATGATGTAGGTTTGGTGGTTGAGATGGGTAAGGTAAAAATAGGGTGGTGGGTAATGATAATTGGTGAATATGGTCATGGTAAATGTAGATTAATGTTGTGATTTGGATTAGATGCATGGTTGATCGCAATTACACATGCGAGATAGGGTTCCGTCACTATTGGTGACATTGCGTGGCCTAGCGAACCCGTTGGAGTTGCAACACGTGGAGGTAGCGGGCTTGAGTGGTATTTGGTGCTACCGACATGCTATTTTGCAGCCTAGTTTGATGGTCATGCTCATCAATAGATGGGACTCTGCGACAAACACATTCCACCTTCCGACGGGTGAGATGAATATCACCCTAGAGGATGTGTTCCAGATTCTGAGGTTACCGATATTGGGGGCCCAGGTGTACTCTATCTCCTCCGAGGTGTCAGAGGAGCTGATCAGGACCATATTTGGTGAGGGGGCAGCGGATTTGAGATTCCATAGCACCAGTTTGAGCTATGGCAAGATGTACCTAGCCCATTCGGATGAGACGAGGCTAATATTTTTGTTGATGGAGGTAGTGTGCTGCTATACACTTCCTGATGCAGAGGGTGGACGCTTTCCCTGATCATTGATGAGGGTGCTCCATGATATGATGGTGCACAAGACACGGTTTGCCTAGGTACCAACATTCTGGGTGCAACTTTACAGAGAGTTGTGGGCATATGGGTGGTTGCGTAGGTTCAACATGTGCTGCACATTTATACTGCACTACTGGGCCTATGAGCACATAGTTTGAGTTTGACCTATAGGGATGCCCCAAGTAGATGCATTCCCACCGAGATGTGTGCAGTTGGGATATAGGAGATGGGTGCTGGTGGTAGGAGAGTGGAGGTTGGATAGGCTGACATATGATGTGGCCCATTTTCAACAGTTGTTGGAGGGGTTGTCTGGAGTGGACATTATTTGGAGACCATATGTGGGATTACCCTCATATAGGCACATGCATGAGGAGCTAGTTGAGCTCCAGCTAGAGAGGTGAATACAGGGTCACCGCGCCAGGGAGGATGAGATGATCCTGGTCAACAGGGGTTGACGATAGTTTGGGCTTGTATAAGATATTTCTGCCCTTCCCACAGTATCAGAGAGATGATGTGGAGAGGCCTCTCCCTCTACCACAGCCTATAGTTCCTACAAGAGAGGAGGAGCAGCCAGTGGATTAATGGATTGATGATGCCAGATGCATAGATAGGTAGGCAGTGGTGGGCGGCTCAGTTACGAGCCATACCCCCCAAACTAGGGCAGCTAAACTTAGCTACCGTGATAGTATAAAGAGACGGGTAGGTAGCGATGCTGATCATGCAGATAGGTATATTGTAGACACAACTAGAGGGGTCAGAGGCAGAGGTAGCAAAGCTACGAGGACAGGTGTCCAGTCTATAGGCCCAGATGGCAGCAGGAGAGGGTGGAGGAGATAGAGGATATGGAGATAGATATGGTCAGGTGGTAGCCTTACAAGCTCATGTGGCAGGATTACAGGGCCATTTGGCCATAGGCCTAGATACAAGCATAGGGATAGGGGGCACCACCACAGGCATAGGGGTAGGGGGCACCACCACAGGCGTAGGGAGCTGGTCCCAGTTCACAGGCTAGTGCAGGGAAGATACAGGGGCCGAGACCTATGGGACCACCACAGACTGTACCTATATCAAGGTTATGAGATTCCCTAGGTGAGGCATGATATTATTAGGACCAGCTCATGGCATCTGGGATAGACTTCCTCTCTTAAGGAGAGTATAAGGCACAACAGGAATCTAGTGAGAGGACAACATCCCACACACATAGTGTGGAGAGTACATGAGGTCTGCGAGCTCTGAGGCCCGATCAGGACAAGGTCACCAGTGCACGGCGACCAGAGCCAGGTGATGTGCTAGCGGGGACACATGAGGCTAAGGGTGCAGGTGACATAGAGATGGAGGACATCCAGTAATATGTCTGATATATGGCCACCCTAAGTTTTGATGTATATTAGTGATTATTTGATATATATACCGGCCTACGTGCCGAAGATAGTTGTATTTTTTATCACATACCGATCTACGTGCTGAAGACAGTGAGGATGTATGAGTGATTTTGTTGTATATTGTGAGAATATATCGTCCTGTGTGCCGAATATTTTTTGTATTGATTCATTCATTGGTTTTGTATATATGAGACCGACCTGCATGTTGATTACATTTTGTAGTGTATATCAGCCTATGTGCTAACATTTTTGAGATGATGGCCATGATGAGATAGGCATGTATTTTGAGATACATAGTTATTGATTTATACGATGAGATTCATGGTATTTGGTGATGTGTTAATGTGTTTATGAGATATCGGTTTTATGGCTTGCGTTAGATGAGATATGGATGTGTTACTTTGATATGGATGGAAATTAGGTGAGTTAGGCATGATAGAGTCAGGTCAGTTTAGGCATCGATCGAGTCAAGTTATAGGAATGGATTGAGTTAGGTTATAGGCATGGTTGAGTCAAGTTTGGTAGGCATTGATGAGTCAAGTTATAGGCATGGATCGAGTTAGGTTATAGGCATGGATCGCGTCAGGTTATAGGCATGGATCGAGTCAGGTTATAGGCATGGATTGAGTCAGGTTATAGGCATGAATGAGTCAGGTTGGTTTAGGCATGATTCATTATGTTGGAAATGAATGATACTATGGGTCAGATGGGAAATGTTGTATAATCTAGGCATAGTGATGATAGAGAGATGGTAGGTGTAATAAATGTGTAAAATGGTAGACAACTTGTTATGTATGTGGCTTAGTTTCCAATTTTGTTAGAAAATGGGAACTAAGTGAAATGTGGGGTAAATGGTGAGTTAGGCATGGTTGAGGAATTTTTTAGGGTAGAGAATGGCCGAGCTAACCTCTAAGGGCTCCATGGCCTCAGAGTGCTGCCTACATAGTCCCAGCGAAAAGGGACCTCAAGACCGATGTAGTTCTCCCATGAGCTAGGGAAGAATATGAAAATGAGTTGGTAGGTTTGTGGGCATGTAGTGGGTTTAGGTTTAATATGTGTGGGTAGATTATAGGTAAAATTTTGTAGGTGAAGGTGATTATGGCAAAAGGGGAGGACTACCCCAAAGGTAAGTGTCGAGGACCAAGTCCTGTATAAGGTAATCAAAATGTCAAAAAATATGGTTAAAAGATAAGAGGGGGGCAATAAAGCCACCTGATTGGGTAGGATCATACCAAGTAGATCATACCTTGAAGGGGGTGATGAAAAAAAGACCCGAAAGACATTACACGATTAACTGTTCTATGGTGAAAGTAGTCATAGGATCACCAAATGTCAAAATTCCAAGATGTCTCTTGAGGCGATTTAGGAAATGAGAGTAGAAATGGTAAGGTGGGTGAAAGGTAGTTAATTGTATTTGTTTGGAGTGAGAGGTCTGAGGTCACAATGGCCTAGTCCATGACTAAAAAGTGTTATTGTTGTGATAAACTGATCGATGCAAGAAGTCTATATGGGATAAATAATATGGTACTCCTTGAGGTCTTCATGAAGCTGATCAATGCGGGAAGCTTTGGTTTCTCTTTTTTTTTTGAAAGCTTCACATAGCTATCCTTCGAGGGAGCATTCTATTTATAGTAGCAAGTTGGTCGAGAGGAAGATGTCCTTTTGAGGGAGTCATCTATTTTTAATTAGAAGTTTGACTCAAGGATTTTGGCCCCATTAGAGGTCTTTGAAATCATGGACAAGAACAAGGTGAAGGATAGGACTCTTGTTCAAAAGGAAAGGTGGAACGACCATGGGATTTCATCTAAAGGCAGACAAAAAGTATCCATGAGAATCATGTTATGCACAGCGCCATGGTACACTTATTCAAGTGAAGATAGCAAGTGACGGATACACACATGATTCTTGTTTAATCATTGGTGAGGTGTATGAAGTGGATAGCGCTCAAGGGACAAGCTTGTAAATAGGTAAAGGGTGAGGTAGGACAAAGAGTCAACAATAGAATGGTTGAAGATGTAATGCATTAAGGGGCTCAGGTTTGGGTTTACCCTTAATTGAGGACAAATGATAGGCACCCGATCCATAGGTATGAGTTATGATGTATGGTCCAAGCCAATTAGGAGCAAATTTTCCCCGTTTAATTTTTTTTGCTTTGGTTACGTGTTGATTTTCTTTCAAGACAAGGTCACTGACTTGGAAGGTTCGTTCATGAACACGTTTGTCATAAGCACATTTGATACGTTGTTGGTAAACTTGAAGGTGATCCACAACGTTAAGACGACGTTCGTATAATAATTCTAGTTATGCTAAGAGGTCTTGATAAAAGTCATCATCAGTAAGGATGTCATGGAGAGAAATGTAGAGTGAGGGGATCTGGACTTCGAGAGGCAGAACAACCTCGGTACAGTAGACCAGAGAAAAGGGTGTGGCCGTAGTGGAAGTGCAGATACTAGCATTGTATGCCCATAGGGTAAAAGGAATGTGCGTATGCCATCCTTCCCAGTATCGTCAACCACTTTCATGAGAATTTTTTGAGGGTTTTGTTAGTGGATTTGGATTAGCCATTGGTTTGTGGGTAATAATGTGATGAGAAACTAAGATGAATGCCGAAGGTGTCACAAATTTTTTGCAGTGTTTTGTTTTTGAATTGTTTTCCATTATCAGTGATGAGGCGATGAGGAACACCAAAGTGACAAATGATGTGATGGTTAATAAACTCACATATTTTCTCAGCTTTTGTGGAGATGAGTGGTATGGCTTCCACCCATTTTGTGTAGTATTCGGTAGCAGTTATGATCCATTTATGGTGTTGGGAAGAATGAGGATTGATTTTTTTGACAAGATCCAAACCCCATTGAGAGAAGGGCCAAAGGTCACAAGTGACCTGTAAGGCATGACTAGGTGTATGATGAAGGTTGGAATGTTGTTAGAATTTCACACAACATTCGACATAGTCACAACAATCATGGTTAAGGGTCAGCCAGTAGTAGCCTAGGAAAAGAATATGCTTAGCAACAGCAAGGCCACTAAAGTGACCTCCACATATGCCATCATGAACCTCCTTTATGGTATAAGGAATTTTAGAACTTGTGAGGCATCGTAAGAGAATACCATCAAATCCATGCTTATAGAGGAGTCCCCCTAGGATGACGAAAATGAGAGACCTTTTTAAGGAAGGTGTGTTGTTTGTTATGGGTGAGATCAGGAGGTAAGATGGAGAGGGAAAGGTAGTCAGAGTATTGTTTATACCAAAGGTCACTCGGGTCAGGGGTGTCATTTTCAATTGAGTAAACATCATGAGGTAAATAAGTAGGTGAATGGAGGCATTATACAGTGATAAATATTTTGGAATCGGCAGGGGAAGCGGGTATTTGGGAAGCTAAGCAGGCCATGGTATCTGTAAATTTGTTGGTTGAACATGTGATGGTTTGAAGGGTGTAACAAACAAAGGTGGTCAAAATTATGTCTTCATGATGTTTATACTTTTGAAGTATCTTGTTACAACATTGGTACATACCATGGACTTGGTTTACGACCAATTGTGAATCACCAAAGATGTTGATTGATTTGACATCTAGGGAATATGTGGCCTGGAGACCTAGTATGAGCACTTCGTACTCAACAATATTGTTGGTGCATTCAAAGTCTATTTTGAAAGACAAAGGCATGGGTTCTCCATCTAGAGGAATGAGGATAACACCAGCCCCACCCCCACACTGACACTTGGAACCGTTGAAGAACATTGTCATTTGGTAAGGGGGTTTGTCCAAGGAAAGGGTAGTAATTGACTCATTGAGAAAGTCAAAATTAGAGGGTTGGTCCTCAGAAATAGGTGCATTTGCTAGTTGATTGTTGATAGCTTGGCCCTTGATGGACTTTTGGTGAATGAATTCGAGGTCAAGATCAGCTAAAAACATAAGCCATCATGCAGCACACTGATTTTGATAAGGTTTGGCGTACATGAAGTGTAAAGGATCAGTGTTGGTCACGACATAAGTTTTATGGTTGAGTATCTAATGGTGGAGTTTGGTGGCAATGAAAACTAAGGCTAAGAAAATCTTTTCTAGATGGTTGTATTGGGTTTCATAGTCCAAAAGAGTGTGGCTTATGTAATAAACCACCTGCTCCCTGTGTTGTTCATCGCGATGAGAAAGCATGGCTCCCAAGGAATGATCGGTAGCTGATATGTATAGGTAAAAAGGTTGATCATCCTTAGGTGGAATGAGTACGGGTGGTTGGATAAGGTATTGTTTTAGGGCCTTAAAAGCTTTGTGACAGTCATCATCATATTTAAAGGAGACATCCTTCCTAAGTAGATGATGAAATGGTTGACACTGATCAGATAATTGTGAAATGAAACGACGAATGGACTATAATTTACCTTGTAGGCTACGGAGTTGTTTGAGGTTAGTGGGTGGAGGCATTTCCAGAATGGCCTTGAATTTAGTAGGGTCAACTTCTATACCATGGAGGGAAACAATAAATCCTAGGATTTTTCCTGAGAGAACCGTGAAGATGCACTTTTTAGGTTGAAGGTGGATGCAATATTTAATGAGGCGGTCAAAGATGGTTTTGAGGATGGTGAGGTGCTCGACACGATGTTTAGATTTGGCCAAGAGATCATCCACGTAATCTTCCAATATGTGATGCATGATATCATGGAAGATGTAAGTCATAACACACTGATATGTAGCACCAACATTTTTAAGGCCAAAAGGCATGACTCGATAGCAAAAGGTTCCCCAAGGGGTAATGAATGTGGTCTTGTGTTGATCTTCTAGGGCAAGAAAAAATTGGTTATAACCCGAGAAGCCATCCATGAGTGAGAGCATCTCATGACCAGCAGTGAGGTCAACTAGTTGATCAATACCAGGCAAGGGAAAGTCATCTTTCGGGTAGGCTAGGTTGAGGTCACGGAAGTCCATGCAAATGTGGAGTCCCCTGTTGCTTTAGTAACAGGGATAATGTTAGAAATCCAATGAGGATAATCAATGGGTAAGATGAAGGAAATAGAAAGAAGGTGCTGAAGTTCTTCTTTGACGAGAAGAGCAATGTGAGGGTGCATTTTCCTCAGCTTTTGTTTGATAGGTTTGGCATCGGGAATAGTTACGATATTGTGGACCACTTTGGTGGGGTCAATACCGGGCATGTCTGCGTAAGACCAAGTGAAAGTGTGGTTATGATCTCAGAGAAAAGAAGTGATGGCTTCCTTTTCAGTAGCATCTAAAGATTGTCTGATCTTTAGGATGTGCGGGTCATCCTGAGTATGAATGTTGATCTCGATAGTCAATTCATTCAACATGGTTTGCGTCTCAGAGGGTAACGACCAAATAATATATGAGTCTTCTACACCAAGGTAGGTGAGTATGGATTCATCATCCTAACATTGAACAACATTAATGGTCGGTGTGTCATCATCGATCATCTCAGGATACAGGAATGGGAGAGTGGAAGGGGCCTCGCCTTTGCATTGATAATTCAAAGGCCCCAAGGAAATGGTGTTTATGAAAAAAAAAAGTTAGGAGGGATAGATTTAGGATCCATCGACTCCGTCGGTGAGGGTGGTGATGAAGGTAGAGAAGGGCTAAGGTCCTCAATGAGTTCAATGTGGGCCTTTTTGGTAGGAGGTTTGGGGAGTCTGATACCACTACGGTCATTATGTTTGTGGGTGGTACATGGAATAACGGTATGGTGGCCTTGCTCGTAAAATCAAAAACCAAAACCCTTTCATGCACAGTGGTGCAAGAAGGTGTGGGTGAAATGGCGATTGGTAAGTGATTGGAAGTAATCCAAAAATGGGTGGGGTTGTGATGGTGGTTCAGGTGTGTAAGTGGTAGTATCAAGTCCCCCATAGGTGAGACTAGTATGAAGATGAGGAGGACCATAAAGGAGGCATTCTCCTATACAGTGATCATAGCGAGGGTGTTGGTGAAGGCTTCCATACTCGTGCAGGAGTAAGGAATGTGTTGATACTATATAGGTGGTACTCCCCCAGAGTGAGGCATTGAAAAACACCTTCCAAGGGATCAGTGGTTGGTATGTAGGTAGCTGGTATGGATGATGTGTCAGAGGTTGATGTGGAGGTGGAGTTAATAGATTGGGCAGCTAATGGGTTAGCCATGGAGGTTATAGCAGTGGTAGAAATAGAGGAGGTATGTGTGGTAAAAGTAGTGGCTGTATAAGTAGGTGGAGGTGTAGGTGAAGTGGTATTGGTTGCGGAGGTAGACAACTTGACAGGTATGAACACATCATTGGGTCGGTAAAGCATGTTGCATGTTTTGAAAGGTGATGGGTCAGCTAGAATGGTATAAGTGTGTCCCTCATGTTCAAACTTCACACAATAATTCAAAGTGGAAGAAACACAACCCATGACACGGATCTAGGGTCTACTAAGCAACAAGTTATATTGGAATTCCACCTCCAAAACATAAAATAATTTAGGAACAGTGCAGGGGCCCACACGAACGTGAAGGATGACAGTGCCTAGTGTGGAGGTGATAGCATTGTTGAATGAACACAACATGACCGGATGTTTATGCATGTAATTGTTAGGTATGCGCATTTGGGAAAATGAATGGAATCAAATGATGTTAATGTTAGCACCTCCATCAATCATCACATGGCATACCCATATGTCATCAATGTGGATAGAGATGAAGAGGGCTGGGTCTGGGTCATCATTTTGGTGTAGCTCGATCTCCTCCTTTGAGAAGCTAAGGGAGGCCACTTGGTGAACAAGGTGAGGTGAGGATGAAGGTGGTAATTTGGTACGAGAGGGTAAATGATGGGGTGTGATGATGGAGGCTATGGGTGTAGGGTCATTGGGTAAAACCTCAATAGATTGAAGAACCTCCATGAGGGCTTGACGATGGGATTCCAAGGTTTGGATGAGGTCGTATAAGGACATTTTGAGGGGAGATTGGTGTAGTTGTTTAAGCATGGTGTGATGTGTGATGCCATTAGAAATGGGGTATGTGGGGCCATGTATAGTTATCTTAGGTATGGGTGTAGATGGTATGTTGGGTATAGGATTGGTTGGTGGGTTAGCTACTTTTTCTTTGCCCTTCTGCGCATGTGTAGTGACATGTATCATGTTGATTTGAGGGAATTTGGAAAATGGAGAAGGTGTAGGGTGAGTGGTATAACAACATGAAGGGAAAAAACCTACTGGAGGAGAAAAGCCCTGTGAGGTCAATTAGGCGCAACGACATTTGGGTGGTGGTGTGGAAAGTTCTCTGATGTGAACCATGTTAATTTCAAATCTTGAGGGTGGCTCTAGGAGCTGTGAGGGTGGAGGTTGTGATTGTTGAGTGGGAAGTGTGGGAATGGGTGTTGGTGAAGCAGGATCCTCATCAAGAAGTTCATCATTGTCAAAGTTGGTTTCCAGTGGACACAATTGGATAAGGATGGTTTTCAAGGCCTTGTAGTTCTCTACATCATGCCCTGGCACATGATGGTATGCACAAATTTTAGTATCATCAAACCCTTTTGGCTAGGGTTTGAGGGGATCGTAAGGTCGGAGTGGTGGTAATGTGATAATAGAATTCTCGAGAAGGTTGGTTAAAATTTTGGCATAGGACCCTGGTGGTGGATCACAGTGGGAAGTGAATGTGGGTTTGGGTGTAGGTGTGGTTGGTTTTCGGGGAATTGTTTTTGGAAGTGTAGGAACGGGTTGAGCTATGGGTTTAATTACCGGTGTGGTTTGAGGTATCGGTTGGGTTAGTTTGGGTAGGGGTATAATAGATAGATGGGTAGGAGGGTGTGGGGTTGTTTTGACTACCTAGTTGTGGGGTAGTGGGGGAATGGGTTTTTTGACTACCTTGTTGTAGGGTAGTGGGGTTTTGTTTTTGGGTTGCACCTTCTTGGGTAAAGGTGATGTGGGTGTATGAGGTCTAGAAGGAAAAGAAGATGGAGGAAGAGGGTGAGTTACCCATAGGGATAACAGGGGTGCTATGAAGGTAGATGACGTGGGTTGTGCTTGGGGTGTGAGGGAAAATGACTGAAGTGTAGTGGGTAATGAAGCAATAGCTGAAGGTATTGGAGGTATTGGTGGTAAAGAGACTACAGGGGCGGGTATAAGTCATGTTGTGTTCCTGGGTAGGTTAGAGGTTTGTGAGGAAGGAATGGGTTGTTGTGTTATTGGTTTATGGATGAGTGAAAGGTGCTTGACCATGTTGGGAAGCTGAGGTCTGAAGGCAGACGGGACAAGTGCGGGTGTGATTGGTGCAGTCAGGGTATGAGGTCGATGAGTTTGTTTCTTTGGTTTGGGTATCAGAGTAGGTGTGGTATTGACATTGGAGGATGTAGCTAAATCTAGTTTAATAGGTGGATGAGTGAGGCTGGCAGTCAGGGTGACCCCTAAAGTGGTATTAGGTTTAGTGGAGGCAGATGTTGTGGGTATGGGTTCGGGTTTAGATATACGTCGGGTTTTGGGTAAGGGTGTGGTGCTAGTGCTAACAGGTATTATGGAAGGGGTTGTGACAGTAGTGGTTGTATTTGGTTTGATGGGTGGAAATGTGTTTGGGTAGATAGTGGAGGTGCCATCGAGGGATCTCTGCATCTGTGTTGAGACAAGGA
This sequence comes from Taxus chinensis, assembly GCA_019776745.2. Taxonomy (NCBI): domain Eukaryota; kingdom Viridiplantae; phylum Streptophyta; class Pinopsida; order Cupressales; family Taxaceae; genus Taxus; species Taxus chinensis. The sequence continues at coordinate 47,998,003 of CM034151.1, forward strand.
GTAAGAGGCACCACCTTAGTAAAGCCCTATCCAAATAATCCAAGTGATCGGAAAAATGTGAGAACAACACGTCTATGGGTGGAGTTGGTGATGACCTAATGGGAATTCCTACTAAATTCATCTTAAAGACAAGGAATTGGTTAGCTTCAGATTCTGTGGGTAAGAGAGCTGAAAGTAGGTCTACTAGATGTTGGGTAGGCAATGGAGAATGCTCACCAAGAGGTAAAGGTATCTCCACTAGGTCTATGATGGGTGGAAGAGATGATGGGAGCTCCTCTATAAGTGGAGGAATGGATAGGTGATCCTTTGTAGGTGGAGGAGGTAGTGGGTGCTCCTCTATGGGTGGAGGAGGTAATGGGAGTTCCTCTACAGGTGGAGGAGGTACGGTAGGTAAAGGATCTCTAAGTGGTGAAGCTATGGGTGAGAGGGGCTCGATGTTAGTGGAAGACTCCTCCATTGGTGATGAAGGAGATGAAAGGTGTTCCTCTGTTGGTGAAGGAACAATGGAGGTTGGTTCCAATGTGGAAGGAGGATTTCGGGCTAGGATTTCCTCTATGGAAGGGATGTGAGTTAATTGAGAGGTGACAGGTACCTCGTTAAAGATTGTGTGAACCTCACAAGTATGGCTATCATGAGTGGATGTCTCACCAGTTTGATTAGATGAAGGGGCATGGTTGGGAAACGATTTTTTGAAGATTTGTAGATTTTGGTTACGGGTGGTGTTGGGATTATCCACAGTTAACTCACCTTTCTCGAGAATTTCTTGGACAATATTATTGAAATTGATGTAGTTGCCATCACTATGACCCTTCACTCGGTGATAGTTACAGAAATCATGCTCTTTATACCATGTGGGCATGGGGTGAGCAGGGTCAAAACCAATGTGTAGTTTTATGGGTGGAAGAGTGATGGCTCCAGATTTGATAAGCTTTTCTAAGATAGAAGAGTAAGGTTCCCCAATTGGGGTATATTTTCACTACTCTTATCTGAATCAAAAAGCCTGGACATGTGATAGATTAGATGAGGGTGTAGCATGATTGGATAGATGTGTTGGGCTAGTCTTGAGTACCACTGTGTTAGCGGCACCCTTAGCCTTTGAATAATTGGTTGGTGGTTTGGAAGAAGAAGAGGTTTCATTCGACTTGAATGCTGAATTCTTATTTCGTAATTGGATTTTCATCTCTTTGATGGCCTGAATCTCTAACTTTCATGTCATAGTGAATGCCTCATCTAATTATCAGAAATTTTGGACCTGCAAGGTCTAGGAGATATGTCTGGCGCAAGCTTGTGTGAAGAGCTCGATGAGTTCAGTTTGTGGCAGTTGGAAGGTAAGTTGATTGATCAGGTTGCGCCAGTGAGCAACAAAATCTATGATAGATTCTTCCTTGTATTGACGTGTGGAATATAGATCAGTCATGGTAACCTTCTTGACGATATTGATAGAGAAATGATCCAAGAAAGCTTGGGCTACCTGATTGAATGAGAATATAGAGTGTTTGGGTAACCCACTATACCAATCTAATGTAGGTCTAGTGAGGGACATGTGAAAGGTTCTCAAAAGTATGGTATCATCATGAGCAATCAAATAACACCCGTGTTTGAACGAGCGCAAATGTTGTTGTGGGTCTTCCTTGCTATTGAAGTGGTTGAATTTAGGCATTTCCCAATGCACAAGGTATGAACAGATAGGAATGGATAGGCTCGTTGTAAATCTCGTCATAGGTGAGATTGTTATAGGAGAAAGAAAATGATGCCTCCAGTGTCTGCATCTTGTCCAAATTATATTTAATTAGGTCATTGATGGGTTGTGATGGCTGGATGCCCCCTATAGCCTGAGGAGGTTGGTTTTGGACATATAATGGGGGTGGCATTCTAGTGTATGGGGCTGTCATGTAAGGTGGTGGAGAAGAAGGTAATGAAATAGGGGGTATGTACTCGGAATGAATAATAGATTAAACATGCGGTTGTTAGTAGTATGTATATGGGGGTGGAAGGGTCATGGTAACCCTAGTGGCAATAGGGGCTAATGATTGTGGAATGGAAAGAACCACATTCTGAAATGGGGTAGGAGTCACCAACATTGGAGGTGGGAATTTAGCTACAAGTGTGTGTGAGACATGAGGGGTGGATGAGGTTGTGTTTGGGGTAGTCATCGAGGGTATGGTGGATGTGATAGGTGCCACAGAGGTAATAGATGTGGCAGTCATAGTGGGTATAGAACCTAACTGTGAAATGACTAGGGGTAATGTGGATGTGGGCAGCACGAAGCCAGATGGGGCTGATGCAGAAGTGGGTGTGAGATTCGGGGGGATAGATATGGGCATTCCATATATCAACTAACCTAAGGCATCTCGAGTGGACGAGTGGGAGAGATAAAATTGTAAGGCAGCAGGGTTCTGGTCAAGGAGTCGTGTGAACTCCTCATCTCCGGTAGCGATAGTAGTAGGCCAGATGGGATCCATGGCTGGTGATAAAATAGAAGGTGGTGAAGGACTAGGTGGGAGTGGTTGGCAACTAGCGTGGAACACAAGGGCACTTGCTTGTCTTCGGGTCAGCACCATGTGAACCAGTATTGATCAAGTAGGGCTGCTTCTCTGTAAATGATACAGAGAACAATAGGAATAGGTGAGTCTGGTGATGAAAAGTGGATGAAGTAACAAATGGTGGATGGAATGTGAAATAGGATAACCGATGCAGGTTAGGTAAAACTGACGTCGGTCAGGGGTAACCACTACCGGTCACTGTAGAAAATGGATAGTGAGTAAATAGTGAGACAAAAGGTAAAATCTGACAGGTATGTCAAATCTGAGGACGTTTAAAATGTCAATGAGAATAATGACAGTGACAGAGACCCTTGAAAGTGGAAGAAAGTGAAGTGAAAATTTCCTTTTGAGTAGGTTAGCAAAAAGACCTGGAACCAATGTCGGTTGGGTATAACCGATGGCGGTCAGAGGTAACCGATGACGGTTACTGTGAAATTGAAACAGTGATGAAAGAAAGTGGTTGTGAATTAAAATTTGATGTAGAATCAGACCTAGAATTTTGGGAATGATGATGATATGGCCCAAGAACACTCAAATGAAGCCGGAATACACCAGCTATGATAAGGAGCTTGCAAGGATGAACAAACAAAAGTGATGAACGTGATCTCTCACCTTAAAATGCAAGCCAAGAAAAAACACTAAGAAAATGTGATCCTAGGAGTGCCTTTTCTATTATGTTTTTGTAGCTTATGCTATTTAGGGACTGACACATGAATTATGAAATAGATTTTTTGGTGAGGATGGCTTCCTACAAAGAAGGAGATCTAAAAGGTGAGATTTCAGGTATGTTATGGTGGGGGCGGGCTTCGCTCTGAAGTATGACTCGACAGAGCAGCGAGCTGGGTGCCCACTATGCCATGATCATGTGATCACCTACAACTTCTTCCAGGTAGGATGTTGTTTAAGAATGTATGTATTTTGAATTTTTGTGTGGTTTGGTAAGACTCAGAGAAAGAGAAAAGGATAGAAGTGTTTTTCTATGATTCGTTTGTCAACCATTAGCTGGTCATGACTTCCAATGTATAAATTTCCCTTAATTAATGTGAGATAATGCAATAAATTAGAATGGAATGCAATTGTTTTTAAACCCAAATCAAAAATGTGAAATTGGATGACACAATAAGATGAAGAGGAAGAGAGATGCTCTTTCACTACAATGTAGAAAACATGAAGAAATGATTCTTTTTTATTACAACGAAAGGAAAGTTTCCTTTAGAGAAAATAGAAAGAAGAAGTGGATTACCAGGGAAGAAAATCAGTGTGTACGCTTTTTATAAGGGAAAAAACACACACAATTTTTTCCTAGGAATGAATGAAATGCAAGGAACCCCGGATGGGTCCCACCAGGCGTGCCAAAATGTTTTACCTTTTTCTTAGATTTTTTCTTTGAATCGTTGACAAAAAAAATAGGGTAACGGGCATAGGACGAATACCTGTTCAAATATCAGTTGATGGGTTGTTGTGCGTGTATGACTTTCAAATCCACAGATGATCATGAGAACTTCCTTTTTGCTAGAAGGAACTACCTGTATTGAAAACAAGACCACCAGAAGAAATTAAACAATATGGGCAGTGAACTGCCTAGCGTAAGCTAGATCTAGGAAGTATGATACTTCCTAGATGGCTGTCAATCCACTGTTTTAAAAAAATTAATGTTGTAAACAAAGTAAATCCTATTGTTATTTTAAAATGATTTAGGTATCTCACTTAAAAACACAATAAGAGATAGATCTAATCTAACAGGGTAAGCTAGAATAGAATCCAAAGGTCAAATGATTGGTTCTGGGTCTCTGTAGGTCTGATAAAGGTCTCAGGTAGATCACGGGTGAGTGAGGGTGAGGTAAAATTAGGTGGGCAGGTCTCTGTTTAAGGCTGTATGGGCAAACACAGAGACCAGTGTTGGTTAGGGGTGACCTACGGCGGTTAGATATAACTGGTGCCAGTTACTGTGAGAACTGGAAATGTCACAGAACAGGGTTTTTGTCTCCTTTGTGATTGCACAAAGGATATTGGTTGGTTGGGATGAGGTATTGAGTGATTGGAGTAGGCTTTTGCGAGGTTTTAATGGGTCTATGGAGGTGAAAATGTTGGAGACGGTCAATAGGGAGAAAGATAAACAATGGGTGATAAAATAATAATGAAATGAAATAACCAGGAAAGTATGATGTTGTACTTACTTGGATTTCATTCCTGAAGGTCTGTGTGTGAAGGATGGAGGTGTTGATGATGGGTTTGAAGGCTGCAAGTGATCATAAACTAAAGAAAAGCTTCTGCATGGGCTACATGCACACTCCTCTTTGTGTGGTTGGATTAGATCATGGCTGGGATGGCTATGCAGGAGAGGATGCTTAATATCCTTCCTTGGATGTGATTTTTCACTAGAATTAGCTCTCTAAAGATGCGTTATCTCTTTGAGATGTGTTCTTTCTCGTCAAATTTCTCCCAATGTTTGCCAACTTCCAAGTTCCAACCTTGAGAATAAGGTTCTTTTGAGGTTAAAATGGTAACCAACAATGGTTCCGGCTTAACCCGAGATGGTTAGGGGTAACTGACGTCCTTCAAGGAGGGATTTTCTAGTTTTACTAAACTTAGAGAGATCCTCCTAATTTTCTCATATCTCGTGTCGTTCTCCCGCGGATTAGACTGGGAGCTTCTTGTGAGCATGCTGGAATGTGATTAGAGGGAATGTAGACATTGATGTTTAGGGTTTGGGTAAGTCTTAGTTAGTTATGGTAACTTGCTAAGAATAGGTCTTAGGTTGAGTTAGCTTGGTGAGGTGTCTAAGTGAACTATATGTGTAGATATTATTTAAATAAGATATTTAAATAATAAATATAGTGAGGATAATGCATTAATTTAATTAAATTAATGTTAGTGGGGTGAAGGGGGTCATGGCTAGGTAAATGTAATAAAGGGTGCTTATATGTCGAGGGAAAAAAGGGGAGTGTGACCTAATTTTAGTGTCTACATTGATATTGGGGAAGATTAGGTAAGTGAAATTTACAAGAAACTAAATTCCCTGGAAAATAGAATTGGGAAATCTAAGTATCAACATGACCACAACATTGCAATTTTCAGGGCTATATGTGATTTTCTTGAACAACATGTTAGAAGCATCACTATGCTCAGTGGAATTTTAGCTGACATTTGGGGCACTGGAGATGAAAGGAATCAAGTCATCTCTCAATTGGATGAAAATGACCCCACACATATCACCACTCTAGCGTTATTTACCTCACTTCAGAGTATTCAATCATGAATAGACAGGGATTCAAATAAATAACTTCTTCAGTTTAGTTTGGTTGTGAGAAGGATGTTGTTTTATTGCTACTAGTTTGTTATTTAACTGTTGTTTCTTTGCAGTTTTGTTCCTAGTTTACTACTTCTTAGTAGTTCCTTTTTTGGCTACTATTTGGCTTGATGAATTATCTATATTCTGATCTTTTTTTTGGATTCTTTCTTGTGTATATTTGGTTGTTGATCCTTTTTTGTATCAGGGTATATTCCCTTTAAAACTATTTTCCTTTAATAAAAAACAATGTGCAGATGAATAAAACCATCTAAATCATCATCATATATAATGTCCAATATCTTTAAAATGTCATTTATACAATTTCCTATGTCTAATAAATTTGATATAAATATATACATCATCGTGCCACAATGGGAATCTATACAATGAATGTTCCTTCATCATGAGGCATATACAAAGAAAATAGATGTCTGCCATACAATATCAAACATGGCTCTCAATAACCCCTGGATTTCCTAGTCTGCGATCTTGCCTCAATGGAGGAATTTATACTGATCTAGCTGATCTGGATGACCCATGTGATATAACCAATCTCCCTGACCTCATCCTTGTCCTCTAGTCGTAGCCTATATCTCTCTATCCTTCTAGGATGACTTCCTCATAAAATCCTCTATAATAACCCACATCATGGGTTACTATCAATAACTCATGTAATTCATTCCCCATCCCACTAGCCTTGGAAACACAATAGGACACATCCCTCTTCATTATCACCTGTTATAGCTCCATTTTCCTCTACTGTAAATATACCCTTATAGATTCTATTTGTGTATGCATTGTCTTATCCAGAATGAGGGAGGCATCTCTCTGTCATACAACTCTGTCTCTTTGTTCGCGAGTCACATTTAGCTCTTCTACTAATGGACCTTGAGGCTGTAATGATGGTATAAAAATTAACACATTAGACTCACTCCGATCTCCCTAGTCATCATCCCTATCCCTATCCCCATCTCCCTATACATCATCCCCATCAACTCCTCTTTGAATCAGTTCCCTCTGTTGAGAGATGAGTACCTGTACACCATGTATCTGTATAACTTGTCCAACATGTGTCGATGCACCCTATATCTATCTATGTATATGTCTCTATACATTTCTCAGTAATGTTACATTTCCTCCTCTTCCATGGCCCTATTGGCCTCTCCCTCTCCACCATAGCACTACCCTCATAGTTTTTGTTATCCCTACTACCATAACTTCATAAGGGATAATAAAATGAATAGGTAATATAACTACATAACACACTACATACCCTACCAGGGTAAATTTTTGTGGAGAATATTTATTAATTCATGAATATTTTGCTTTTTAAAATTTGTATTAAAAAAAATTTCAAGGTAGGAATTAGGACCGGGTCGCCTAAATTTTTGGTACAAATTAATTTTAGGGGTCAATCTGCCCAACATTTGCACCAATAGTTGAATTTTTAAATTCAAATTTCCATTACTGATAAATTTAAATTTGTAAAATTCACCTTCATATATATAATGATTACAAATTTACAATTTCATATATTAAGTACACATCATATTTTCTTCACAATTCCTTTACTCGTGTTTGTGGTCCTATGGGAATTGATGCTCGAGATCAACTACATATTGTAACCCTTCAACATTAATGATATTTTAATAGTTACTATGTTATATTTTGAAGTTCTATACAATGTAAAATGTCAAAAAAAATAGGTAGCAGTAACATAAAGTATGTTATCGTCTAGTATTATATAGTGTGCAATTATGTTATTGGCAAGAAGCATTATTTATGCTACTAGTTGGTAGCATGAAAAAATGTGACCGGTCGATAGCATGAAAAAAATGCTACCAACCTATAGCATTTTTTCAGCGATGTCGGTAAAAAAAGAGTATGCAAATTTTTTTTGCTTGCGCCATATTTTGTGAGGACATATTTCTCATTGAAACAATAATTTTAATTGCTAACATAAAAAAAAATTAAATTTTCTTTTTCCCACATAAAATTGGTGAAATCTACATTTTTTTCATAAAAATTCAATTTTTTTGGATTTTTTTGTTTGTGCCATATTTTGCGAGGACAAATTTCTTGTCAAGATGGTCATTTTAACTGTTATTTTTATAAAATGATTTTTGAAAAATTACATATGATGTTGGCTGACAAAATATACTATCAACCAAAAATTACAAGCGACCAACACCATTATCAAATAATTCACCAAACTATTCAAAAACAGTTTCCTTTTAATTCACCATCATTTCAAAAGTCAATCTCACTGATTCACCTAGTAATATATATGATTTTTTTATGGGGGTCTTAAAATTTACCCTATACACTACTGATACACATGGATCCATGATACCTTCTTATTCATCTCATACATTTGCTTAGACTCCTCCAAAATTGTCCCTCATTATACTAAGCCTAATGCATGGACTAAAATATGTAGTCTCTCGTACTAACCATGTATACCACTACTCACCCTCTAGTATATCATGTATAACTCCAAGATGTCACATGAGCCTATTCGGTCTATAATTCTCAATGATGTATGACCAGTTCCTAATGATATAATGAGATACCTCTACTACCCACAACTCTTCCAAGTATGTCACCCACCTATAAGATCTATTTGGCCTCCATATGATATGAAACAACTAAATATCATCTATAGCTCATGTATAGAACTCCAAATATCCTCGATGGCCTCTATGACCTCCATCTACTATATCCCATCCAAAAACTAATGGCTCCTCTGGTTTTATATATTTCAATATCATTATTGGTTGACCCACTATTATATGGTCCCACACCCAAATCTATAGTAGTGTTAGTTGGCCAAAACTTTGTTGGTACATGTATACCACCATATGAATATATCTATATAGATGCACTAGTATGCAGGGTCCCCATGCAAACAAATTTAACTGAATCCATCAACTCCACTACCAAGCCAATCAACCCAAGCTGAAAAATGCCTCCCAATCTTATTAGGTAGCACGTAGTCGCTAATAAGATCAATCAATTGGATGGTTAGTCACTCTATTTCATTGTCCTTCATACACTCTTTAAGGTATATCACCATATCCTCTCCATGAATATCCTTTACTCCAAACATTAGATGTTTATACACCCATATTTTTGATGATCTCCTCTCTCACTGAATCAACCAACCCTGCATCAATAATATAAGTATTTTGTAGACATCCTCTAATGTCATAGACATCTCCCTTGTTAGAAATCTAAATGTATGTGATTCTCTATGCCATAACTCCACTATAGAATTTAATAAGTAGTGATCTAATCTGATCTTCAGCATCTTTGATATGTGTGCCAAACTTGTCACCTCCATTACCACACACAATGTTCTCCACTCCAAATACATCATCCATCTCTCGAATGATCACAATCGTGAATGTAACAAACCATTACACAAAAACCTAGAGGTTTTAGTGAAATATGTAAATGAGGATCATAACATCCCACCACACTTCCATAGCCCAAACCCTAAGATAGATTTTCACCCATATAGTGGGACCACGTCTTGACTTATTCGATCCCTAGGAGAACACTGGTCTTAGGTGGGCTTCAACAAATTATTTCCTTTTAGTTTCCTAATCTCAAATATTATGGGATGTCCTTCTTGCATGAGTACTTCTCTGATCCCATTTCATGAAGCATCACATTCAACTATGAATGTCTTGGATAACTTTGGGGTTACCAATACTAGAGTGGTACACATTTCCACCTTCAATTTTTAAAATTCCCTTGAAGCTTCCTCATTAAATGAAAGGAGTCTTTATCCAATTGTGATTTTTAATCATGTTTTAATCAATCATAAAAGATTGTATTAATGAATAATATAATACAATATTTTATAGTACTCACACACCTAATAAATAGGATTTAGTTAAACTACTAACTCATTAAATACTAGTGAATATAGGTTATTGTAACAACATATATTATCACACCTATGAGACTTATTTTTAAAAAATCATTAGTCACACATAACAAATAAAAAAAGAGCACTAAAGTTAGGATATTCCTAACATTCCCCCCTTAATGCAACTCAGTTGGAAAAATAATATAGAAATATCCATCACTCTGGTCATTTGAGTCACTATCATTGCTTTGGATATAGTCATCCTCTTCATCTGATTCTACAACTATCATTGCCATATTTTTCAATTTTCTATCAAGTAGATCTCATGCTAATTTTTTTCAATTTAGAAGCACACGCCTTTGTGTTTTACAATAAAAATGTGTACGTTTGGTTTTTCCATGTTTAGGATTCTAGTAAGAAGTGTTAGGATTTTTCATTGTAGCCATTAATTTCTCTATTTTTGAATCTATATCTTTGTTCTTATTTCTTCTTCAAGTAATGTAGAAATAATGTTTTCCAAATATGGATTTAACTTACTTAAAGTGAACACCACGTTTGACATACTATTGGGCATGTTGTTTAATAGTATTGGTTTTGCATCGTTATCTTTAACAACTTTATTTATCCCTGTTATTTATGTTATTAGTGATCAAAACTTCCTGACATGAGAAACTATATCTTCTCCTTATTCCATTTTCAATCCAAACAACTTTTGCTTCATAATTATATCTGCATTGTCACTTTGCAAACTAAAGAGTAGGTTCAATGTATCCCAAATATCTTTAGAATATTTCTTTATATCGATATGATGTAAATATGGATTTGAAATACCTAAGACAATGGTGGCTAATGAATTTTTTAATCTTTGATCCTCCATTTGATGATCTTATCATCACCCATTAGTCGAGTACGGGTGCCAACAACTACATCCCAGAGATCTATTTCAATTTAAATAAATTGAGTCTGAAGTTTCCAAGTATGAAAGTCATTTCCTTCGAAATTTTGAATGGAAATTGACATTTCCATATTTCCCCCACACAATATTAACATACACGGTGGACATCGATTTCAACAAAAAATGCGTCCTTACAAAATTTGACTCAATAACTTTATTTTTACAAAAATGACATACACTTAGACAAACTGAATTTTATAAAAATACCTTGACAGTAATAACTAGGACAATACATTGAAGAAAGTAATATTAATTATTTTCTTCAAACTTTATATAAAAATATGAGGAGACTTAAACTAGGTAACATAAAATAGTATGAAATAATAAAAAAATAAAAATAAACCGACTCATAATTTAATCGGTTTAACATGCAGGTCGTGGCAGTAAATATGGAGGTTTTTGTAGCACAACTGACAAAGCACTTGGATGAGGCCACGACTGGGAGGTTATTTGGGTCTGCATAGTCAAATAGATAGCGTATAGGGATTTAACCTTCCTCCCTGTGCCCTTGAGTTTCCTGGTTAAATAATAAAATCTGAAATGGGATATCCTAGTAATAAACCAGTGTGTCCAAGAGATAAATCTAGTGCTTAATCCATTACCCTGAACCTGTCGAAAGGATACCAAAATCAATAGTTATTGTATTCATTGTTTTGGGATGCAGTATTTGGATGAATTAGAGTTTTCCGCTATTAATTACTCATCTCGAAATGTACACAATTCACCCAGATTTCATAGTTGGAAATTGATTCAAATTTTAAATTACCCAACTTGTTATTTTCCTAGATTTGGAGGTGAATGCGCCAAGTCAATTAATAATGCAAAGACTATAATATTTTCCCTCTCTATTGAATTTGTTCTTATGTATAATTGACTTGTTGATGGATCGATCCAATCACAATGCAAACACGCCACAACCTCAAATAAATTACAAAACAAATATGATATTGTTGCCAATTCAAATATAACCAGTAGCATAGTTGTACATGGTCCACATTACACCTCTGCTATAAGGAAAAATTAAATGGTATCTCAAATAAATATTGGCACGTGGTCCTCACTTCTAAGCTCTTGCATCATTACCGAACTAGACTAAAAGCAATTTAGAGAAGAAACCTAATTTGGTACTGAATGTGAGTTTTACTCATGCTTTAATCAATCATCAAAAATTGTATTAATGAATAATCTAATACAAAATTTTGTGGTACTCACACACCTAATAAATAGGAGTTATTTCAACTACTAACTCATTAAATACTAATGAATATAGGTTGTTGTAAAAACATATATTCCCACACCTACGAGAGTTGTTTTTAACAACTCATTATTTGTACATAACAAATAAAACAAGAGCACTAAAGTTAGGATATTCCTAACATCAATAATTTTGTGAGTGGTATTGCTATACTACCATATATTTTTACAAATCTATGATAGTACCCTATGAGACCTAAGAAACCTCATAAATTCTTGAGGGTTTGTGAGACTTCCCATTCCACCATGGCCTTGAAATTGTGAGGGTCCACCTTAACACCTTCATTATAGACAATATGGCCTAATTATTCCACTTTTTGTACCCCAAAAGAACACTTTTAAGGCATGGCATACAATTCATGTTTTTATAGGGATTCCAATGTTGTATTGATATCATGTAAATGTTTCTCCAAGGATTTTTGGTAGATGAGAATAACATAAAAAAATATCAAGACAAACTTCTGTAAGAATGGTCTAAATATTGAATTCATAAAAATATGAAATGTGGATGGTGCATTAGTAATACCAAAAGGCGTCACTAGGAATTCATAATTCCCTTGATGAGTTTTGAAGGTTGTCTTATGAATATATTCTTTCTTTTCTCTAATTTTTTGATACCTAGAATCTAGATCTAGTTTTGTAAAATAAATTACACCATGAAATTGTTCTAATAAATCATCAATGACATGAACATGAAACTTATCAATGATAGTGTACTTGTTAATTTTTCTATAGTCTGGACACATGTGTTTCACCTGATTCTTAGATCATTTCTTTGAAGTGTTGATGAAACAGATAGGGTAACAGGTGTAGGAGGAATACCTGTTCAAATGCTGGTTGATGGGTTGTTGCACACATATGACTTCCGAATCCATAGTTGATCATGAGAACTTCCTTTTGGCTAGGAGGAACTACCTGTAATAAAAGCAAGACCACCAGAAGGAATTAAAAAATATGTGCAGTGAACTGCCTAGCGTATGCTAGATCTGGGAAGTGTGATACTTCCTAAATGGTTGTCAGTCCACTGTTTTAAACAATTTGATGCAGTAAATAAGGTAAAACCTATTGTAATTTGAAATGATTTAGGTATCTCACTTAAAACAAAATAAGAAATATATCTAATCTAATAGGCTAGGCTAGAATAGGATCCAAAGGTCAAGTAACTAGTTCTGGGTCTCTATAGGTTTGACAGAGGTCTCAGGTAGATCACAAGTGGATGAGGGTGAGATGAAATTTGGTGGGTAGGTCACTATTCTGGGTTGTGTGGGAAAATATTGAGACCAATTTCGGTCAAGGGTTATTGACGACGGTTCGGTGTAAGCGGTGCCGGTTACTGTGGAAGTCTGGGAATGCCGCAAAACAAGCTTTGGGTCTCCTTTGTGATTGCACAAATGATTTTGGTTAGTCGGGATGAGGTATTGGGTGACTTGGGTAGGATTTGGTGAGGTTTTAATGGGTATATGGAGGTGGAAGTGTTGGAGGAGGTAAATAGGTGGCTAGGTGAACAATAGATGATAAAATAATGATGACATGAAACAAACCAGAGAAGTATAACGTTATACTTACTTGGATTCTGATCTTGGATTCCTGTGAGTGAGGGATGGAGGTTCTGATGAGAGGTTTGAAGGCTGCAAGTGATCAATAAATGAAGGAAAGCTTCTGCATGGGCTGCATGTATATTCCTTTTTCCTTGGTTAGATTAGATCATTGCTGGGATGGTTATGCAGGAAAAGATGCTTGATCTCCTTCCTTGCATGTGCGTGTATTCTCTAGAATGTATTAATATTCGTCAATTTTTTCAGTCTTTCGCCAACCTTCTGTCAACCTTGAGCTTCCTTCTTCTAACCTCCAACCTTGAGAATAAAGTTGTTTTGGGGTTAAAAGGGTAACCGACGGTGGTTCTGGCTTAACCGACGACGGTTAGGGGTAACTGACGTCGGTCAAGGCAGGATTTCCTAGGTTTACTAAACTAGGAAGATCCTCTTGATTTCCTCGGATTTTGTGTCGTTAACCTATGGATTAGACTGGGAGCCTCTTGTAAGCATGCAGGAATGTGGTTAGAGAGAATGTAGGCATTGACTTTTAGGGTTTAGGTAAGTCTTAGTTAGTTATGGAAACTTACTAAGAATAGGTCTTAGGTTGAGTTGGCTTGGTGAGGTGTCTAAGTGAATTGTATGTGTGGATATTATTTAAATTAAGATATTTAAATAATAAATATAATGAGGATAATGAATTAATTTAATTAAATTAATTAAATTAATATTAGTGTGGGTGAAAGGGGCCATGACTAGGTGAATGTGATGAAGGGTGCTTATTTGTTAAGAGACCAAAGGGGAGTGTGACCTAAATTTAGTGTCTACAACATGCACCATCTTCCATCATTATGGTACACCATCACCACTAGAGTAAAATAAGTACTTTAACTATGAAAAATAATACTCATTTCCAACATTTCCTCCACCATCTTCTCGATCTCACTCTTTCACATATATGGGCATCTATAAGGCCTGATATTGGGGGGTTGGCTTCCTAGAATTAACTAAATGACATGATCCTAATATATTTCAGGATGAAATCCTTGAAGAGAACTGCATGTTAATCAATAACCTTTTGAAGATTAGGATGCACTACCATCGTTGCTGGTTGAACTTCCACTGAGAACAATTGTGCTACAAATCCTTTAGCCCCCTTTTTGATAATCTTCTGCATTTGGTGAGAACTTAGCACATGAGGAGGTTTTTCTTGTAGTCCTTGAAGTTCAAAATTTTTACTCTCATAATGAAATTACATGAACAATTCCTTGAAATTTATCTCTATAGTGCCCAAATTTGTGAGCCACTGAACACCTAAGACAATATCATATTTTCCCATGGGAATAGAAAACATCATAGATTATAATGTGTAGTCACTCATCATCTGTTTGATTTTATGGCATTTACCTAAACATTGGACTGTGCCACCATCTACAATCATTACTTCAAATTCAAGTGCTAGGTAGACGAAACAATTTGACCTTACTGCGAGCTTATGATTGATGAAATTATGTGTACTGCTAAGGTCAATCAATATTGTCACCTTCTACTTCTTAATATAACCCACTACCTGAAGGCTTTATGGAGTGCTAACACCTGATAGAGCACGACATGAAATAGTGGGTTGGGGATCTTTATATTCTTCCTCTAATTTTTCCACTTCCTCATAAGTGATGTTTCCTCATATTCTTCCTCATCACCGATCCCTTCAATGTAAAACATTTTTTTCTTGGCACATTTATGACCTGGTCCAAATTTTTTGTCATAGTTGAAACATAACCCTTTTTCTCTTTTTTCTTCAATTTTTTGAGGTTTCATCCAAATTGGCTAAGGGTACGATGGAGGAAAGGTGTTATGATCTTTTACGTTCATGAAGGTCTACCTTCTACTAGAAAAAAAAATCCTCTGCTCTACGCACCATGATAATAAGATCAGAAACCTTTAGTGGATTAAACATGCTCAATTTGGTCCTTCAGACCCCCAAGAAATAGGTCATTCAGATACTCTTTTGTAATATCCTCCACACACAAGGAAATATTTTGGAATTGATGGACATACTCCTTTACTAAATTTGTTTGTCGTAATTTTTCTAATTAGCTGAAGTAATTGTTTGACACCCTAAAATTATAGTGTAATTAAATATCTTTAGTGAAAATTGTCCATGTGACACTTAGACCATTATTTTTCCTTTGATCACATAACCAGTGATACCAGATGAATCTGTCAGGTTTTAGATATAAGGATGTCATGGTCACCTTTTGTCCCAATGATATTTGATGGAGATCAAATAAATTCTCCATTTGGGTAATCCAATTAA
This sequence comes from Taxus chinensis, assembly GCA_019776745.2. Lineage (NCBI taxonomy): Eukaryota > Viridiplantae > Streptophyta > Pinopsida > Cupressales > Taxaceae > Taxus > Taxus chinensis. The sequence goes on from CM034151.1 coordinate 48,013,773, forward strand.
GTGGATCCTTTCCATAAAATTTACGCATTTCCACTTTGATAATAATGCCCCACCATTGGGGAGGAGATCCACCTGAATGTGTAAAGGATTATCCTTGATTGGAGTGATTTCAACCTGTGTGAGTATTACTAGATGAACCCTTATAGCTAGAATTGGGATTTGGTTTTTAAAGAGAAATAATTAGCTTGTGCTTCATTGATTGAAAATTCATCTGAAGTTCACCCCTAAGGCTACCTTTCATATGAATAATCTCATTATTGATTTCATCCTTACTCACCATATTATTTACCCTTTCCTAAAGTTGGATGACTACCTCGATACTCATGAACCTGAAGACTCTAAATTCATATCTTCCTTATTTAGGGTCATTCCTAGAGTTTCTTGATCTTTCCCTTGGCCTCAATCTAATCTACTAGTCATGATTTAGGGTTTGGGAATTAGGGTAGACAAAATAGGGAAAAAAAATTAGGGTTTGGGGTTTTGTAAATTTACCAGCCAAATAGAGGAAATCATAAAGATGAAACCCTAGATTATTTTTGGAAATATTTCCAAAAATATAATAAACTTAGAAAAATACCAAACATTGCATGCTTGTTAGATGATTTATGAAAAAACATAAAACTACTATAACTTTTGTTAAACAACTATAAAATGTTTGAAATTTGGAGAGGATCTTACTTTACTAATTTCTCCACACCACAAAAAAATTATAGAAAAATTTTCTACCAACTTTGAGATATAGCTAAACCTTAAGAATTAGGGTTTGATGTGGATCTAGCTAAGAATAGGCTATGATAGCACTTGTAATGAACTGTTACACTAAAAAATTGAGGCATTAGAGGATTTGACACATGAGGATCATAACATCTCGCCACACTTTTGTATCCCAAATCCTGGGCTCAATTTACACCTGTATAGTGGGACCACACCCTACCCTATATGAGCCTTGGGTGAACACTAAAATGCTAAAGTTGTAGACATAAAATATTTCACTTTGAGTCATTATTTATTCTCAGTCTCATACTACCATTCATATGGTTCTCAAGTGAAAATAGTAATATTTAACTCATGTCTTTGGCCATTTCTACATTGTTTGCTGTCGTATTTTCCATCTTACACTTTCACTTACCTAGTATAGATTTTCATTATGTGTTTTTCCTAATTTTGACAAGGGTGCCCAACCATGACTGAGGTGCCCCTAGTGTCCTCATCCCCTCTAGGGTGCTCTAATCTTCTTTGCACTTTACTCTCACTTTTTAGGCACTTTCTAGTCGTATTAGCTTATTATATTTTTTGTGGTAATCATTTTCAGGGTTAATTATGAAATTAAAGAAAGAGAACCATATAAATATAAATTTATGTATCCATAATAAGGGACCAAGCACTTACCATCACCTAAGGTTGCATCCATCAAAGGCTTCTACTACTTCATTTACATCCATCTATCTCAATCAGAAGGGACACAAGGTTGGTTCATCTGCATCACACTTCATAGGAGGGGAGTTAATTCTATTCCATAGACCACCTATTTAATTTCTACATATAGTTATTGCTCACTACTCACAAAGTGTGACTGGCACAAGAGCACCTAAGGCATGATTTACACATACACACACACACTTAGATTGGGTATGATATGTAGTACAATGCTCATTGACAAGTAAATCCATTTGGAAGCTAAGGATGGTTTGATCCCTTCATATGCATCTTTCTTTTTTTAGGGTTTTGATGATTTTCTGGGGTTTTATAGGTTCTTTCTCCATATTTTATTTATAGTGACATCCAACGAGGTTTAGAAACATACACATAACAAGAATTAAAGGAATGCACTTACTTGACGACACCTCAGAACAGGTTCCCTGGTTATTTCTACAAACATGGGCACCCAAATTTTAGACCAGAGTGCCCCACGCACATCTTTCCCACTCTAGGTGCCCCAATATACTCAGATAGTGTTAGAGTAGGTATTTACCTTAGCTCATGTTCACCTAGGTACTTTATTTACCTTTATTGTATTTATCCTCACCCACTTATGTGTGTGGATATTTCTTTTATCTTATTTAGATATTAGGAGATATTATCTAGTTGTTAGGTATAGTTCTTTCCTTAATCTATGGTATTGACTACATCCTTGATGTTTAGTTCTCTCCTAAACCTATGGTCTTGACTAGTTCTTTGATGACTAGTTATTTCCTTGATTTATGGCTTGATCTATAACCTTGACTGGTTCTTATATTTTTATTCCTTGCCTATTTAAGCAAGGCCCATTCTCAATGTATTGCATTGAGTTCCATAATAATATATGATATTTATTCTCATTTATTTGTAAAGGTTTTATGTAAAGTTATTCTGGCAAATTACTTTCATCTTATAGATCATGGTTTGATTAGCATCTGTGTTCTTGGCTTGGTACGATTTGGTTATCGTTCCTTTCAGATAGCTCAGATATGCACATTCTTGAGATCATGTGTAGTCATTTCTTCATTCTGTTCATCTGGTCTTAACTATGACAGAGTCTCGACAAGTCTACAAATCAGCTAAGGCCTCTCTAACTCTTCTTTTCACATTAGGGTTTCACATTTCATTTACTTAGTTTTTTGGGTCATTTTTATTTAGTTGTTATTTACTTCTTTGTATAGCATTAGATTAAACTAAATTAGGTTCCCACCATTTCCCATTTTAGTTTCATCATTTTGGTGAACCCGTCCTTCGAATCCACCTTCCATCTAGGGTTATTCTTCTCCCGACATGGCTCAATATTATGATGATTTTATTGAGGCACATCTTAAATCCCTTAATGATAATATTATTAAACATCCCCAAGAACTAGAATTTCTCTTACATGCTGCTCATGAGGAAGCTACTAATTTGGTAGAGCACATTGATTTTGTGGCTATACAAACTTTTGTTTCTACTTAACCACCTACTTCTACTCTCCAAATTATTTCTACCATCCTTGTTTCAATCACTACTCCTACTAATCAATTTACACCACCTCTAGTTTCTCATATATGGCATGTTTCTTCCATTGGTTCTCAAGACTTCACTTCCATTTATCAGGATTCAAGAAAAAATTCCTTAGTTGCAACAAGATACTTCTCACATGTCTCCATATTTGGATTCCACCTTATTATTGCACACTCCATTCACACCTGCCATCTCCACTTATCCACTTCCTCCTATTTTTTTCACCCCTAAGCTTCCCATTTTCAATGGGCATGGTGACCCGGAAGAACATATTAGAGAATTCCACGTATCTTGTTTGATTTTGTAGATGATCACATTCTGTTGGCTAATATATTTCACCATAGCCTCCATGATTATGTGATGTGTTGGTTTTATGAACTACTTGTCCATTCAGAAACTTCATTCACGCATCTAGTCAGTGCTTATCTCACTCATTTCTCTATCAACAATGGCTCCAAGATTTAGCACAACTAAAGAAAGGATCCAATGAACACCTAGAAAATTATGTTTTGAGATACAAAAACAACTTTGCTAAAATTTCAAATGTGCTCGCAGAATCTGAGCTCTGAGACTTGTTCATTAAGATTCTCCTCCCACCTCTCTAGGAGAGTGTTCTCTTTTAGACCTCTCCTTTATTCAATCAAATTTTCCATACTCTTAATATTCGTGAAACCAAGCTATTATCTATAGGAAAGTGTAAGTACCAAGAACAAACATAATCCTCTACATATTTTCAAAGATATTCAACATTGCAATCATTTACGATAAAATAATTGATACAAAATTTGTTGTCAATGCGGTAACTACTACTAAAGAACCTTAGGCACAACCACCTTAGTGCACATTTACTAAGTTCCCTATGGCCCCACCTTTCATATTAGAGTAACTCCTAGAGAGAAAACTTATTAGACTTCCTCCACCGCTTGAAATAGATCCATCGCGACCAAACGAAAGAATTTATAATGAGAACTTTTGATGCGACTATCACCGATGTGTGGGACACTCTACGAATAAGTGTTTCAAGATTTGTACCATCATCCAAATCTTATTGATAATAACAATATTGAGTTCCCAGAATCTACAGATTCTCCACTAGTCAGTGAAAACCGTAAGATCAAATTATTTAATAACCCACCTCCACAACATGACAAGAAAAAAACTGAATCCTTGGCTAATAATTCATATCACGTAGTGCCTCCTCTTGTATTTGGGGCCATTAACTTCTTAGTTACACATAATGACACTTCTCCACCAATCATATCACTCTCTAACCATAATTATCATGTGAATTTCACTTCTAATCACTTACATATCTATGCATCTATTGGCTTGGTTTCTATCAATAATACTAAGGTTGACTCATCTTGGCCCATTAGCGCATGTTATATTACATTTCTCATATCTATTGGTTATCCACTATCACAAATTACATATCCCATGAACAATTAATATGGTGTCATCAAACTTCATGTTATGATAGGTTCTCTTACTATACTTGTACCCTTCCTTTTCAGACAAGCGGTCGATGGTTGTGACATCCTTCTAGGTCTCAATTGGATCCGTAGGTCCAAGTCCATCATCTCTATAAATAATTTGTGACTCAAAATCATACATAAAAATCAAGTTATTTATATCGACGGTGTCCCTCCATCTACTCCATTGTTGTCATCTCCTTGAGCACTAGTTAATGCATCTCATACTTCATCTAGTACATCACCATCCATGTTACTTAAGGCACAATCTACTCCTATTTCACCTACTCATACACCATCTATGCGGTCTCACCACTTTTCTAGTCCTACACATTGACATAGGCCCATTACTCACAAAGTTATAGTGTCTCATCATAAATATCCACCTTGGTTTATTCCATGTAGGTGTCCATCACCTCCGTACTCAGATTCACATCGATCTCCATCGATTTCACATTTTTTCACACCATGGAATTCATCATATATTCATCCATTGCACACACATAGACTTCACTCAATAGCGCAACATATATCTATTATACCACCACTACTAGAGCATAGTCATAGGATTTCATCACAACAACCATCAAATGGAGGACCTTCATCCTTCACTTTCATTAGATAGTTCATTCAATCACATGCACGTGGGGGGCATAACATTAGCACAGTCTTCCCCCATTCTAGCATCATCATATCTTTAATCTTTGCACTATCATACGTCAATCTCCTAGCATGTGCATACTCACCATAAGCATCATCATTACCCAAAGACACACTCTTGTGCTTTGGTTCACACTCAATTGTTTAGGGCATACTACACTTGAACCCCACACACTGCATAGTGAGCACTACACATTATGAATTTTGCATACTACATCTTCAAGTTCATCTACATCATTTCTATCTTCACATCTACATGTCATACATATTATACACACCATACTAATATTCATCACATATGTGTCACACTTCTATTGTCTATGAGTTTAGCATTAAATACTACTCATCCTATATAATACATAGCGCACAATTCACACTATTGGTCTATCTAAACATCTTGCATTGAATATTATTCCTCATGTATTACAAACATTACATGGTCATCTCTGATCATCATATATATTATACACATCTACTTGTACGTGTTGAACTCACTACCCGATGATGTACTCTAGTCACATGGTCCATACTAGACTGTTGATGGTATACATAAAAAAATGGACCTTTTCATACTTACACGTTCATCATTTAACCTTATATCATGTGAAATTCCTAGGTTAGTGATATACACTATAGGCTAAATGGTCACATATTTCATTATCATGTAGTGGTATATGCTTTAAGCTACATCACCACTCGCTCTATTCACCTTGGAGATATATACGCTTTTGGCTACATCATCACTCCTTTGATCATCTTGTCGTGATTTATGCTTCGACTATAGGGTGACACACAAATCATATCTAGGTCACATATAATCAACACAAATCCACAATCATCACAATGCACTACACACAACAAATAATTAGACCATTTCCCGATGACGAACTCTCGTTTACAGTTCATTCTTGACTTCTAAGGGGGAAAACCAAATGAACCTCACTACATATAACTCCATTCACTCAGGGTTCATGCAGATCCTATCATCCATCTTCCAGTCCATTACATCCATCCACAATATACTGCATTTAATGGTTTTATTTACTCCTACTTACACTTTCTCTTACATGTTCACTTTACTACACATGTTAGATAGATCTCTCGTATGTCATTATCTTTACCATATACACATTGTGTTCATGTCCTTTTCTTGTTTAGATCATAGATACTGAGCTTCTACATGCAACATTAATGCTTAACACACTACCTAATGGGGACATCCACATTCGTATACTATAGGTACTATTGTTTCATTTTGTACTTACCACTTTCAATTATCATGATATACATTCCTTGATATACTTGCTATTTTTCTACCATGCTAATAAGTTCTTCATGTGTAACATTTGTTATGTAGGGATATTTTCTTCCATACCTATTTATTTATTTGTTGTTTCTTGTTATTGTTTGTGGGATTTTCTCTTTGTCTCATGTTCCCACTCTTTGTTTTGTGGCCACTACGTCCTAGAGTGTCTTACGAAACTGTGAGTGGTGTCCCATGTTTGTAACCCTCTTTTTGTGGTCTATGATTTTCTTCTTAGGTGTTTACATTGTCTGCTCATAATATAGCTTATACATTGTTTATTTGGCTTACCATTTTTTCTACATCCATGTTTGTTTGTATTAACACTTTTTTTCCTAACCACTTGTTTACGCATGCCTTGGTTTTTACCAAGAACATTCCCTTCCCCTTTCACGGAAGATTTTTAGTTATATGGTTAGTCCTATTTTAGGCCTATATTTTCCTGTCTGCGATGTTGCATACACCCCAAAAGAGGGGGGAATCATTTAGGTTTACACACTACATAACACAGTATGGGTATAGTTCAGCCTATAGTTTTTGTCCATGATACAGTTTAGTTTACAACAAGTGGGTTCAGACCAATCTACGAACCACATACAAAATGAATTTTATAGGGCATATTATCCTTAGCATTCTAGGGAGTAGTCATAGGTTAGAGGAACATTAGAATTTCCTCCCTATACTTCTTTGGTTAGTGGAATTAGATCACCCAAAAAAATAGTCGGTATAGAGATCTCTTCATCAATCTCAAGGAAACAATTACAAGTTGTAGAATAACACAACTTTCTCCCTACACTTCTTTGGCCACAGTGGCATGAGATCACCCAAAAAACTCACACTTCACTGACAGTTACAAGATATCCTTTCTACACCCTTTTGTTTCATCATGGATTAGGTTAACATGTTCCTTTTTCATTTTCATTTTCATATTTTTTTCACATGTTTATTTACATGTATACATTCTTTTTTAAACATATACATGTTTATTTGACTACTTAATCATCTTCTCTTTTGTAGGCATGTTTGTATAGGAAGTAAGCAGTCAACAAAAACAAAACTCACATGGCAAGTACACCACACACACAGTGCTAACCATGTAGGTACAATACACACATTAGCATTTACACACAAGCTTCCGCCCTAGGTTCACTTTCATAACTTTTTAAACTTTTACATCTTTAGTCTCCACACTCCATATTTTTATCACTCCACACTTTGTTTAGTCCTTCAACACATTTACTACATCAATCTACATGGACTATCAGGTACACATCTTTATCTACTTTATGTTACCGATCTTTCCACTCACTAACATAAAGTGGGGGAAAATGTAGACACAAAATCACGTACTTTGATTCATTATTTATTCCTAGTCTCATACAACTATTCATATGATTCTCAAGTGAAAAAATTAATAATCAACCCATGTATTTGGCCATTTTTACATTATTTTCTATCATATTTTCGATCTTAAACTTGCACTTTCCCAGTCTATATTTTCATTATGTGTCTTTCCTATTTCTGATTGGAGCACCTAGCTAGAACTAGGGCACCCCAGGTGCCCTAGTCCCCTTTGCGGCACCTTGATCTTATTTACGCTTTCCTCTCACTTTTTGGGAACTTTCTAGCAGTTTGAGCTTTGTATATTTTTGGTGGTCTTCCTTTTCAAGGTTAATTACAAAATTAAAGAAAGAGAACCATATAAATATAAAGTTATGTGACCATAATGAGTGCCCAAGCACTAATCACTACTACCATCACCAAAGGTTGCATCCATCAAAGGCTTCTACTACTTCATTTGCATCCATCTAACTCCATCACAAGGGACATAAGGGTGGTTCATCCGTATCACACTTCATAGGAGGGGAGTGTTAGGAAAATTATTGTTTACATGAGCTTATGGTTAATTGTTAAGTGTTATATTGTTATAACGTATATATTCTAATAATTGTGGTTGTTAAAACCACTCACGAAGTTAGGAAAAATTGTTAGGATGGTGTCCTATATTTTAGGACTTGTAATTGCCTATATATATATGTGGGTATTGGTGTATTAAAAAATAGAGAATATAAAAGAATTATATTGTGTGAGATTTTTTTTCCATGATTGTGTTAATTAAGCTCTAGATCTGGTATCAGAGCAAGATTTCCTAAGGATTAGTTGTGTGAAATGAGTTTGTGAAATTTGTGTGGAGCAAAGCCATTGTGATGCTTGGTATCCTTGGTTAATGAGGGAAGTATAATTTTTTCAAGTATTTTAATTATTATACAGACTATTTTTTATGCTTGGAGAAATATGTAGCAGATGAGTAGGGAGTCAGATATTTCAAGCATCTAAATAGAATCAGTGTTTTCTATTGCATTTTTTGTTACCAATATATTTTTGTAGTTGTATGTTCTTTGCATTTAAAAATCCAAAGATCGTGCCCCTAAAACTTTCACAAAGACTATAATATAGTCCAGTATTTGGAATTTTTTCAATTTCTTGGAAATACGAATCAGATCTATTATTCCAATATTCAGGTCAGTGTTAGGGAATCTAAAGCTATTCCTTGTGATCTACCACCTATACTTTTGTAGCTGACCAAAACATACAACACAGATCTAAAACCGTTCAAACTTCTCTGTCATTAATGATCTTTATGCTGTTATAAGTTGTTTTTGGTTCAGTGTTTCATAACAAATCTATGCCCATCTTGTATATCAGTTACAAAATCATTCTATAGTTGATATTTATTTTGAGGTACGTACATCAATATAACTTCTAGTTATTTGTATTTGAGTCTTATTTTGGTCCTGTACTATAAATGGTTAAAATTCAATAGTATGCAATTCATATATTTGTCCTTTTATTGAAATGTTAAATTAAGTTAAAGTATGTGGTAGTATATGTTTTATAAGTTTTCAATTCCGGTTAAAATATTGTCTAAATTGTTAAAGTTACTAGCCAAAATTGAGTCGATCAGTAGTAAAAATTTTCCTCTAAATAGTCGTTTCATTAAGTTTTTGCTATCATTGCATTGTTTAGTCATTGTTCAAGTATAGTCATCTTGTGGAAAAAAAAATTGTAATTAAAAGAATTCCTTATGGACGCATTTTTAGTGTTACCAAATGTCCAGATAATAAAGTGTTTCACATTGCGGGAAGGAAGAAAATAATAATCAAAATGTGCAAACAGTTGAGTGACATGATCATATTTTCCAAGTAAGAACCATCATTCACAATGGAGGATGGAGGTATCGGAGGCTGGAGGTCAATTAACGACCTCTCGTTAGTCGCTAATGATGTCTGCTTCACTGATTTGGTGGCACATTTGCAAAGTGTATTTTTTTTTAGTTTTGATTTTCATATTTCCAGTATGGTGTGATAAATAAGAACAGAGGTTCTTTCATGTTCACTAGTAAGTGTGGTTATTCCTACATAATTCTCTAATGTAATAACATAGTGAAGAATAGATAAAACGGAGAAACACAACATCATGAGTCTTGAAGAGGTTGAACAACCATATGTGTTCTTGTTCATACTTAGGTTTGTGGTTAGCCTCTAGGAAACCATTAAAGGTTGTTCAAATGTGTTCCTTCTTGAGTTCCCACACTATTAGGTCAGATGTGTTCCCTAGGGTGACTGGTTGATAAGAATATAATTCTTAAGCATGTTCCCATCATTGTCAGTGAGATTCATGGTTGATAATAAGTTGATGTGTTGCTTCTTCTACCTTCAGTTCAAGTGTGTACCAAGATCATGAGAAAGCATGGACATAAAGCTATAGAAATAAGTGTGAATGTTTTTCTACCATGTAAACACTAACTAGGGAATGTTAGGAAAATTATTTTTTACATGAGCTTATGGTTAATTATCAAGCATTATATTGTTATAATGTATATATTCTAATAATTGTGGTTGTTAAAACCACCCACGAATTTAGGAAAAATTGTGAGGATGATGTCCTATATTTTAGGACTTGTAATTGCCTATATTTATGTGGGTATTGGTGTATTAAAAAAATAGAGAATATAGAATAATTATAGTATGTGAGATTATTTTTCATGATGGTTTGAATTGATCTCTTGAGGGAGTTAATTCTATTCCATGCACAATCTATTTACATTATGCATCTAATTATTGAACGCTACTCAAAAAGTGAGATGGACACAAGAGAACTTATGGTACAATTTACACACACACACACACACACACACACACACACACCTAGATCTAAATTGGGTCTAAGATGTAGTGCAGCTCTCAGTGATAAGTCCATCTATTTGGTAGCTGAGGAAAATTTGACCCCTTCATATGCATATTTCATTTTTTAGGGTTTTGATGCTTTTCCTATGGTTTTACAGGTGCTTTCTCCATCTTTGATTTGTAGCGAAATCCAGCAAAGTTCAATGACATACATGTGACAAGAAGAGAAGGAAGGAATTCACTCAGTGATACCTCAAAGGAGGTTCCTTGGTCATTTTTGTAGAATAGGGTGCCATATCTTAGACCAAGGTGCCATAGGCACCTCCTTCCTTCTCTAGGAACCCCAGTCTACTCAAGCAACTTGAATCTTCACTTTTTGGAGCTCTTGTGCGGTTGTTTATTCATTTTTTTTATCTAATCTTCAATGTGACATAGTCTTGACAAGTCTTTGAATCATCTAAGGCATCTCAAGCTCTTCTTTACACATTAGGGTTTCAAATTTCATTTCCTTTATTTATTTAGTATTTATTTATTTCTTTTTCATAACATTAGTGTAGAAACCTAAATTTGGTAACATTCCCCTTAGCCCCTGATCAGATAACCAAATTAAATATGGGCACCTAACCATGGCCCCTTTCACCCCACATTAATATTAATTTAATTATTTTAATTAAATTAATCCTCATCCTCACAACCTTCATTATTTAATTGTCTTAATTGACCTAATTTCCACCTCACCTAGACACCTCATCCTAGACCTATTCTTGGCATGTTTCCATAACTAAAAATAACTAAGTCTTACTTGCCTTAATGAGATAAGATTTGTTCTAACCCTAAAATCAATGCCTAAGATTTCTCTAACCACATTCCCGCTCATTAGAAGGGAAGCTTCCATTTTGATCCGCGACAACAAACCAACTTGGCCCAAGAAATTAGAAAGATCTACCCATTTTAGTAAACCTAGGGAATCCCACCTTAACCGACACCAGTCAAGATGGAACCATCATTAGTTACCATTTATTCACCTTAGCAACCTTATTGGAGAGGTTGGCAGATTCTGAGATCAAGGAAGAGAAAGAGGAGTTGCATGCAAGCAAAACCAAGGTCTTTTCATGCATCTAGGCATCCAGAACCATTATCCAAATAGATCTAGAAGCATTACACCCATGGTAGCATTCTAGGAAGCACTACCACGACACCAAACACCATTCCTCTGATCAACTGTCACCTCTATCCAGCCATCAAACCTGCATCATAGTAAGTATCTTGTTAACCAACATTCTTCTATTTTCATTCTAGTAGGCTATGTTACCTCTGTCATTAGTTTCTACTTGAACTATCACCTCCCCACCATTTATCTCTATATAAGTTTGATCATTCCTTCACCCACGCCATAAAATCTCCCATACCTGGAAGTTAGAAACCTCTGAATATTTCCAACACCTCCCCAAACTTACACCCACTCCTCACCATCCCAGAGTCAATCTCATACAAATCCCTAAACCATTAAATATTGAGTTATTAAAAATAGGAAATAACTGTTGTTGGTTATTACTAAACCATCATTGGTCATATAAGACCGATGCCAGTCTCTGTGTTTCATACCCTTCCTAAGAACAGAGCCAAAAAACCTCCTACCAATTGACCTAAACAACCCAAAATCAAACCTTGACCAGTCCCAGTACCTTAACAGTCACCTCATCCTTTAGATCCAACTATAGCCTAGCCTGTTGTGATTGGATTTTATTATTGTACTTGAATGAGATACCTAAATCATATCAACTACAGTAGGAATTTACATATTTCTCACATTAATTTATTTTAAACAGTGGATTGATAGCCATCTAGGGAGTATCACACTTCTCGGAACTAGCATACGTTAGGCAGTCCACTATCATATATCATTTAACTTCTTTTTTGTGGTCCTGTTTTCTATTACAGATAATTCCTCCTAGCCAAAAGGAATCTCTCACAATCAATATTGGGTCAAGAAGTCATAACACGTGCATCAACCTCCAACCAACCCATTTAATAGGTATTCCTCCTATCCCGTAACCTTATCTATTTTTTCATTCAAAAGCATAAAGAAAATGGTGAAACAAATATATTAAACTAAATTAGGTCCCCACCATTTCCCATTTTAGTTTAATCAAAGGTGGCCATCCATGTTAGGACTTGAACCTAAGTGGTTTCTCTGATACCAAATGTAATGAACCATTACACTGAAACCTCGAGGCATATTAAAATCCACACATGAGGATCATAAAAGTTAATGTCTCTCTTGCATATATTGCAACTCATTAATTAATCACTTCCACATCATTTTTCACCTTTTTATCACTTCTACAACTTACCTATTTCACTAACTCATGCTAGCACACCTAATATAATTTTAGTTCACTTATTCTCACACTAACATATATAACATTAGTACACTTATCATTATGCCAGTGCATTCAACTTCACACTAGCGTAGACTATTTCACTAGCACACTTTTTTAAATGCTAGTACATCCACATTAACACTAATACAAGTTAGCCTACGCTAGCACATTTTGCAGGATACACTAGCACAAGTAAATCCTTGCAATAAAATTTCTTTCCACGTTTCCTCTATCTAATAAATGCAACAAATACCCAACCATCATTAAAAAAAATTCATACTCGGTGGATTATAATCATCAACACCCCTCTAGAACTCTCGAACCCAGTCTGTGTGATGCATATGTACTTTATATTTTTCCATCTCTCTAACAAATTAGAGTAAAAAATTTATGTATAGTGCAAGTAAACCCTAATAGAACAAATTACCAATGATTTTTGTTATTCTCAATTTTCTCCTATTTACACCTTCTCCAAACCATAATTTAGGTTTGAAACTCCTAATTTTGACCTTTATCCCATTTGTCTCTAATTTTATAAGCCCATGTTGGATGTCACTCCTCCAATGGTCTCGTATTCCTCTTATCAAGCAGTTTTCCACCACTTTATCGCGTCACCCATCCGCTCAAGGGGGCACTCCCATATCACAATATAGACCTGTTGGGCATCTAAACGTCTCATTTGGGCACATCAAGCAATCCACCACACTTCTTAATCATTTTTTCACCATTTCACATGCATCTACTATCTTCAACGTGTTATTACTTCGCAATAACATATTAAAGAGGGGAAAATGTAGAGACCCTAAAATATTGCATTACATATTCTAAACCTCCAAAATCATTTTGTAATTAATTCACAACAAATTATGACCATTTTTTTCCAATTTTGATATATTTTTGTATGTCAAGACCTTTAATGACATTTTACAACATTGTCCTAAATAAAATTCTATCATCCCTATTGTTCACACATGGTTTCGAATTATTAAATATTCGTATTATTAAATTTATTACACTTATATCACATTCCTAGTATTTATTAATTAATCATATCACTCTTATTATTCATCCCATATCCCATTAGCTAATTTCGTATTAAAATAATTAAATAAATTCTACACATATCCATTTTCACCTCACCTCTTATCCACTTTCACTTCACTAATTAACATCTCAAGTTAACTAGAGAAAAACAAATCAATTAAAGATAAAATCTTTATATGCAAGCAGAAAATTTTAGATTAAATCAAATCATACATTTGAGTTAACTAAACATATTCCATGAAGCACGAAATTCCAAAATTAAAGTAAATCTCCCAAAGCTAAAACTTATGTCACTTTTTTGGGTGAATAAAACAAACACACATGAATTTAATATATCAATGCAAAAACTAAAAATATTCAAAAGGCATGCCACCTTTGCTAACTCAATGATAACTCACTCAATCAAAATCAAAAGAACAGTTTATATTAACAATCAACCTGGAAACTTAAACAAATATCTCTAATCATGCTTTAGTTAGCTTTAAATCAGGCAAACCAATCACATAAATCAAGGATTTTGGATTCTCTTCCCTCTTCTATAAATTAACACTCATTCTTCTCTATTTATCATCTTTTGAATATCAAGAATATATGTTGTTATTTTTTTGAATTTTCATTCAATGTAAGTTGTTAATTTGATCATGAATCTCCTAATCAATTCATTCATCAATCATTTACATTACTCATAGTTGAAATCCACTTCCATTCAGAAATTTCTTAGAGCATTCACATCTCAACAAACTGTATGCTTCATTATAAGCTTCATTAAATCACATTTGAGGTTGTAAGGAGGTACATAGGAAGGATCAGGTTTTCATTATTATTTATTTTTTCCTTCATTTCCTATTTTATTTTTCTACACATTGTATTTGTAGGATGTGTTAGCATGTCAATGTACAAGGATAAAGAAGATAAACAATGGATCTCAAAAAGTGCTAAACAAGAATGGATAAGTTGTATAAATATGATAACAAGAGTGCATAGTCAAATCAAGGGTTTTCAAAGTGAAAATTATAAAATCTGAGTTGTAACGTCTTGGTCATGACTATTACTATGATGACTTCCACCTTTGATATTGCAAACATCGACATGTGATTTGTCTTAGGAAGGTCTATTCTTTTGACATTGAAAATCATGTCTACAATGGATAAGTTATTACTATTCAGAATGCATGCTTGTTGTAATTCTATTACTTGGAAGAGAATCCATCCTTCTTTGTGAATTATAAATTATAAATCTATACCATTGTTTTCACATCTTCCATATGTTAACAACACACCTTGAATCAATTCCATTGATCTAATGTATGCTTCAGTTCTTATTTATTGTCATCTTGTTAATAGACGTGATGAATGAAACATATTATGGAAACGAGCTATGTTTTGATATAAATTTTAAGGACCTGGCTTTAGGTATCCTTACCAGCATCATGTTGTAAAATGTAAGTCTGGACCTCCTTTATTAATGTTTTGGAGTGTTGAACAACGTGAGGAGATTAAGGACCTGTTGTTGGTATTATAAGGAAAATGCCTTAACTTTGGTCAGAATGGTTGGTGCTATCCGGATCTGACCTAAAATGTAATGTTTCCCTATTGGATTTTTGACCTAAGGTAATAATACTTACCTAGGACCTATTACTAAACTATTACGGTTGATTCCTAAAACTATGTTGTAGTTCCCTACCCTATATAAATTCTAACCTAAGGCGGGGTTATGACCTAACCTAAGAAGGTATGTTATTTGGTTGTGAGTTTTGAACTAACCTAAGAACTAAGATGGAAACCTAATCAATGCTAAGGTGACCTAAACTATTACTAAGCCTAAAGGGGACCTATGGGTTATGTGGAAAATGGAAGGTTGGTGGCGGTGGTTTCTAAAGTATTAATGAGAATTAAATCTCAGTCCTTACATCTTAATTTTCCAAGTTTGGCAGAGGCAAGGAAGGTACGTAGGATGACTAGCTAGCATCATTGCTAAATTTAAAATGCATGTTAAATTTTGAAATCCACTTCACTAAATTTGAAGTGTTGGTAGCACAAGAAAAGAGAGAGAATTTGCATTCAATGGCATTGATTTCAGTGAAGAGACCACCTAGGAAAGAGGAGAAGGGTGTTTTGTGGAAGTTGTTGGTCATTTTGGTCTTCTAGTTTTTACTCTGGATGTGGTTTTGGTTCTTCAAACCAGCAAGTCTATTTTTCGATCCATAGTAATCTTGAGCATCCGTGAACTATTTCTGAACCTGTGGAAACATGGAGGCAGCTGGGAGATTTCACTACTGACATTGTTTGAAAAGAAGAGATTCTTGAGAATCTCAGTTGGAGATCTTCTGCAATCAATAAGAAATTTTATCAGGCATGATATGCTCTTCTTATTAAATAGTTCTGCTTTTTATTAAACGTCTTCATTAAAAGAACTCTTCTCTTTGAAACAAATGATTTTGTGGAAATGCCTTGGTGTATTTTTGGCGATGATCTTCTGCATGAGTTTTTTATTTGGAAAAGATGCAAAATGGGAATTTTCTTGATGCATATTTGAGTAAATCATGTTTATCTTATTGAAACTAGAATGTTGCTTAAGTCGTCTAGACTTCTAATTTTTTGTGCAAAATGGATTAGGGAAAAATCGTTTGATAAAGAAGTGAAATGGGTTTGTTTTCTTCTGAAAAGGAAAGTATAAAATGTTTGTCTTTTGCTGAAACTTTTTATTTCTATTAAGATAAGTTGGAATGACTGTTTGGATTCTGTGTTTTGTGGGTTTACATTTGTCGAATGTAATAGAAATGATTTTATTACTTCTGATCCTTGCTTGTTTGCATGGTGAAGCTATGTTAGACTGCCTTGAAAGAAGATAAACTTTGCATTCTTAAAGTTGCTTTGAGTTATGTCACTTCTGTTTGATCCTTCACTGTCATGGTAGTTGGGAGCCTTTGTCTTATGGAATCAAACTTGTTGAAAATAACAATAAAGGAGTCTTACCTTGAGTTGTTCTTGGTATGGGTAACGTCTGTGAATTATTGTGTACTTGTTGAAACATTTGGTAGAATATCCTACTGTGGAAGGATGTTGTTACGAAATTGCTCTCCCTTACTCGAATTAGATAAATTTCAATTTAAGTTTCTTCTGGAACTATTTGAAGGAATTTTGGGGTTTACTCACTTGTGCATTATAATACAGTTGGTTACTAAAGGAATAACTTACCTTAAATGAACTAGTTATAAGTTTAGTTTTGATTATTTAAGGAAATAAGTTGATGTTGTTTTTGGTTTTCTCCTTTTCGTTGAGTTGATTTCGAGTTTCTAAATTTGGATGTTAAACCTCTTTATTGTCCCTCATTGTGTTCAAACTGGGTTAGGTTCTATCCCTTCTTACCAAACAATTATTTTCATTAGTTGGGGGATTTGTGTCGACTTGACGGTAATATTGTTTTTATATCATGTATAGGAGGACTAAGCTTTACCTGTAGTGTGGAAGCTATCAACGTGAGAGGAATTTTATTGTTTAGTTGTTGTTGTGCTTTTTGGTAATAATGTTGAATCTATTTACCTGAAATTCCTCCCTCTCTTAGCATAGATAATACACATCTGTATCTATTCCTTCATATGTTGAATGTACCTTATTCTTCTTGGGTATTCATTGTTGTTCTTTCTTTGAAATTTGAAGAAATTTTACATTCTGTTTTCTCTCTATGAGTTGCTAAATACAATGTTGTTTTTGTTGAATTCTGAAGGATGACAAAGGTTGTTTCAATTAAACCTATTCACTTTTCCTCTTCTACATTAAACCTGGATGAATCCGAGTGAGTAATAGAAGGAAAATAATTTTTGTTTAGGAATGTAGTTGATCCATCATAAATCCCTTTCTTAAAGATGGAATGAAATTAGTTTTTGGTATGGTATGAAGAGTATGTTTGTGCTGTGAATTGTGATTCATTACTTCTTTTAAATAATTATCATTTGAGAAATGTTAGAGTTAATATTCTTCTTGAACCTTTGTTTGAATCAAGAATGAACTATAAACATTATAGAATGAAATAGATAAGTAAATTGGGATGTAATATTACTTATCTATTGTAGATTTTCTTATGAAATTGTTGACTTAAGAATGTTGATTGATCATGATCCTTACTTGGAGTAATGTGAATTGTTCATGTGATCCCCCTTTTGGATCCTTATTTCTTATGTGATATCTACTGAATTGCTTAAATTTTTCATAAAAGTAGAGTTCTTTTTATGAGATAGTTAGTAAAAATCACATCATTTTAATGTTTAGTGCTTATCATGCTCATTTCAATGAATTGACTCATGCTAGATATTTTTACAAATGGATTCTGTAAGTGATAAAAGAAGATAAGTTCTTGTATGATTCTTCCTGTGTTTAAGTAAAGGATACATCCTTAATGAGGAATTATTATTCTTTTTG
Source organism: Taxus chinensis (assembly GCA_019776745.2). Classification (NCBI taxonomy): domain Eukaryota; kingdom Viridiplantae; phylum Streptophyta; class Pinopsida; order Cupressales; family Taxaceae; genus Taxus; species Taxus chinensis. The sequence goes on from CM034151.1 coordinate 48,032,208, forward strand.
AGATGTAATTGAAAAAGGGAAAATTTGTAAATTTTACTTAATCTTATCAATGTTGATTGACATGAAAGATGTATGAAATGTTTAGATCTGTAAAATATGTATTTTGTTTGATAAATGGAAAAGGGATTGAGTTTTATTGATCTTTGATGTGTCACTATCTTTTGGGCTTACTATAAGGGGATTGTAAACTTATTCTTATTCTCTTGTAAACATATATGTTTTGGATTATTTTAGTTAGACTCAAATAAAATAAAGAAGAAGAGTATTGATACTCTATCCTACTCTTAATTGCAACCTTAAGGTTGGCATGCATAGATGAACACTGAACTAGGTCAATATGTTTTATTCATTGACAATAATAGATAAGTAAATTACATATGGTTTTTGTATAAGTAATTGTTGTAATAGACCCTAATGAATATATGTTAAGGGAAAGACAATTAGTCTTTGAAATTAAAAATTCATTACTGATCGTTGTTGGGTATCATACTCGAGAGATATTCGGAAAGAGGGAATCTATACCTCTTCTCAGTAAATCTTAATCCTAAAATAAGGTAACTGAAAATGAAAAAATATATATACATGAAATAGACTTCATCTTAATGAAGTTTATTATAAAGAAATCAGAATCTAAATTCAGCCATGGATAAATTTGGTCAAGTTAAGTAAGTTAGTATTACTGATGTTAAGCTAGTTTGGAATGTTAGTTCGAAACTTAAAGTTAAGAAACTAAAGAATGACATACAAACCCTGTCAAGAAGAAGGATTGGTTGCAGATTAATCTACATGATAACCATAAGTCATTTATGACTAGCAACCATAATGATCGAAGAGATTAGAAAATTAACAAGGTTGCTAAAACCGAATCTTAAATTAAGAAGATAAGAAAGTATTTAACTTCTTAACTGGATATGTACTTATAGACAAGGTGATTCTGTAGGATGTTTGATACACGCCAACTACAATACTATGACATCATGAAGACTGGGGGTCTTCATAATGGACACAATGTTGCAGCTGACACGTCACAACACCCTTCCGAATTGGATCATCTAGATCTACGTAAACTTGGACTTGACCTTAGTTTTTACACTCTAGGTCAGGTTAGGGACATGCCTTCGTATAAGGGAAGCAACTCATGATGACTAAAAGTAACTAGACACACGCAATAAAACTTGGGTCGACTGAGTATGTCTATGTACCCTTAGTCACTGCATGAGTGATCATTTATACCTTTCTATGTTGCTAATATGAGGTATGTGGTAAGCCTTGGACAAGAGGACTAACAAGAATCCGTGAAGACCATTCTAGATAACAAATGAAGTGGGGGGGTGAACGACGTATTCCGTCGACGAGTATTTCATCTAGGAATATGATCATGCAAAGTATGTGAAAATCTTTGGCCAAAGTATCGCAAGCCGTTGGTTGTGCTGTCTTATATCACCTAGTTTAAGAAACAATATTTTAGATGAATATTGGTAACAAATATTCAGATAGGCCTCTTAAATGGAACACTTCAATACCATGAAAAGGGTAAAAGAACCAATTATACTTAGTATACAATAAATTGAATTAATATGAAGGATCGATAAGAAACTGAGTCATGAAATGAGAGATCGATGAAACTTTGAGTCATGAAATGAGAGATCAAAATTTCATCGAGTCATTATAATTGCATATGGTTATCTATTATGAGATTGATTGGCATGGAATGTGTGTTCTAAATCATGATCATTTAGAATAGAGAAAATTATTTTAAAACTTGAAACATGTGTTCTAAATTATGATAACTTAGAATAGAGAACGCTATTAAAAAAATCCCTTGTTTCTAAAGCTTTAAAATGGGAATGTTACATCTTGGTATCAGAGCTGAAGGTTGTATCTCTCAGACCTATCATGTCCATAATCTAATAAAAACTTAAATTTTCTTGTAAATAAAAAATGGTTAGAACAAGAGGAAATGTTGCAAACAACCCGCCACTGGGTGGAGAAGTAACTACTACCCAAAAACTTGATGAGATCCTTGCTGCCCTGTTGGACATGAGAGATCACCTAGTTGTATTGGAACAACAAGTAATGGGAAATGAGGAGGAACAAGAAGATGTTGATAGATGATGATTAGCCACCTTCTTTGGACAACAGCCAATGGGGGAAATTCGGGTGTTGATAACAGTAATGTAAACATACCTAATAAGCCTAAAAATAAAAAGGCTAGATTAGTTGTTGAACTCACCAATGATATAAAAATAATAATTCCTCCTAATTTTTATGGAACTAAACTTGGGGATGGGGTTGAGAATTGGCTCAGTGAAATGAAGAAGTACTTTTCTATAAGAAACTTCTTTGAGGAAACAAAAGCAATATGGGGAGCGTATCATCTTTCTCATGAGGCATCTTCGTGGTGGGATAGTTGTAAGGCTGAGTTGAATATGGTCGAAGAATACATAACTTGGAATCAATTTAAAAGTTACTTTAGGAAATAGTGGCTGCCTCAACTTTTCTATGATCACAAAATGACTGAATTTTAGAACTTATCTCAAGGAAAGTTAACTGTGACAGAGTATTGGAAAAGGTTTACTAAACTCCTTAAGTACATGCCTCAATGATCGAACTGACGAGAATTTCAAGATACAAAAATTTATTATGGGATTAAATCCCATTATAGGAGGCGAGGTGGATGTTCATAGTCCAACCACTATGGAAGGGGTTGTTGAAAAAGCCATAAGGAAAGAATAGAAATTAAGAGCAATCTCTACTCATAGAGAGGAAATTAGAAAGAAGGTTCCAAACTCTTCTTCATCTGTTGCACCTAAAAAGGGACCCTGGAATAGGTTTGGCATGAAATTTTTTTTTTCCACTAATAATAATAAGAGAAAAACAATAAACAAACTTGTTGCTAGTATGCGAAACAACTTTGTCAAGAATAATAATAATGGGAAGAAGTCCTACGGAAGCCAGACTGATAACTTCAAGGCTAGAAATAAATTTGAGCCTAGGAAGGGGCCTATTGGAGGTTGTTTTAATTGTGGCAAGGACCATTACATGAGTCACTGTCCTTTAAAAAAGGATGACCGCAATCAATAGCATAGGATACACATTGTGGTAGCTAACAAGTAAGCTGAAAAGCAAGTCACACCCATAGAAGTTCCAGGTAAGTTATTCGATATACCTATGACTATAATTTTTGATACTAGAGCTACTGAATGTTTTATGAAAATATTTTGTGAGAATTGAATTGGAAACGAGGCACCATGAAGTAGTTGCACTCCAACAGAATCATGATAGCTCTAGCGATTTTAAGAAAGAATTGATCAGTAATGGAAGAAATTTCTCAACAGAAACAAAGCTTGCACATAGAGGAAAGACAACGGAGTATCTTGGCATGCTCATAAATGAATAGTAAAGGGATACATATAGGGTGTTGAGTAACCCTAGTACATGACACACATGAAACCCTAAACCTAAACCTTGTGAGATGACCCTCCAATATGAGAGGAGGACACATAGGATAACTCACAGTAACACCCTCTCTTCATCGAAGCTGGGGTAGCGGCTATGATGAGTCAGACAAAAAGAGAAGACACTCCTAAAAAACTAAGAAAGATGTGTCAATGGGGCCCAAAAACTAAAGGCCTGATAAGGTGCCCATATACAAACACAATCTTCCTAGAAGAAGAAGAAGAAAAATGGGTCCCGACATAAATCCTGATGAGGTACCCATGTACAAAAGAAGTCCCAAGCAACGAAGGGAAACCCAGTGGGAAAAACATCCACACAAGAGAACAAAAAAATATTCTCTAATCTAAGAAAGATTCCAAAGATGGGTTCTAGCTATAAACTAGCCTGCAAAGGTACCCATGTACAAAGGGAAAATATCTCAGAAAGATGAAAAAGAGAGAAGATGAGGGAGATAAGATGGATGTGGAAGATGCCATGGATGGATATGAACTTTACAACTCTAAGAAGTATCCCAAAAGAATGTGAATGATGAGATCCTATACCTCTGGAGTGAAGAAGAGACATCTGCGTTGTACTGTGTGTCTGCCCTTAGGAAGGAAAAAAAATATGTCCTAAAAATCTACCCACTCCATGAAGGAAATAGAAGGCAATAGCATGAAGAACTCTGAGTCTGGTCCATGAAAGTGTGACATAGGTCTAGCAAGTGAGTGCAAAGGAGCCAAGGGTAATGTCACGAGTGTAGAACTATCAGAGTATGAAGGGTGAACACCTGTAGAAAGGATTTCCAACTGATGTGAAGGCAATAAAACACCCCCCACAATAGAAAATGGATCCACAAACAAGGTTGGATTAATGAAATTCTCTGGTAAAGTGGAAGTGGCAAGAATACCAAAAGGGGCACTCGCAACAATGGAGATGATGAACTCCTCTAAAATACCTATAGATGGATGAAGAACCTGTAGTAAATCACAAGTGTACTGCATAAGAGACTGCTCAATATCTGATGAGATGTGGGATGTGTCAATACTCTCTGGAATAGTGAGAGGAGGAGAAGATTCCTCTGTAGTACTCTCGACATCAGAACTGGGTGCACAATCCTCATCATCAAAAGTAGAACCAAGTGAGTCTGTATTATTGGAACTATCATCACACAAATAAATAGAGGAGATAATTAAATTAGAAGCAGAGGTGAAGAAAGAGTGGGGTCCAACTAAATCTGAGTGAGTATGTCTCATATCTGAAGTATCTCCAACTAAATCTCCAGCACTTTGCAACGTTTTCCTAGCCCAAAGAGGACCAAGAGAATCAAGCTCAGAGCTAGAAGATTCTTCACTCGAGTGAGAAGGGACATAGTCCTCATCATCACTACTGTTAGAATCAGAAGACTCAAAATTCTAAGAGTCATGAAGAGGAGCACGCTCAACAACATCATCATCTAAGGAGTCAGAGTCTGAATCAGAGAGCTGAAGAACCTCAGTAGGTAGAGAAGTAGAAGTCAAATCAGAAGTAAAGTGGGAAAAGGTATACAACCATGAATGGTGATCTGCCTTTCCCTCAACCACTGTAGTGTCATCATTAAGCTCACGAATAATTACCGAGTTAGGACCAAATTCCACTTGTATTCCTTCACCAAGATGAGTAATTTGGTAAACCAATAGGAGATTGGTAGAGAGATCAGGAAAACTCAACACTTGGTTTAATGTTCCCCCATCTATCTCTACCGATCCACTACCAGAAACCGACACTTTTGTGTTATCAACCAACATGATTTGGGACATAGCACAAGGTTCGATGTTGGAGAACTCTACATGTGAAGAATCCATGTGGTGTGAGGCACTAGAATCTATAACCCATGTCAATGAAGGAGAAAATCGAGCTATGAGGACCTTTCCTTTCTTCTTATCAGATTTAGAACCTTTTATAGTAGAATAATCGGCCTTCGGAGCATTTTGATTTATGGATTCAGGAACACTTATTTTATTCTTCTCAAGTAAATAAGATAAGTGATCAATCTGTTTTCGAAAGAAGTGTTTCTCGTCATGACCAGACTTCTTGTAATAGGAACAAAAATATCTATCTTTCTGTGCTCTAGGCTCAGAAGTCAAAGTGTTCATGTTAATTTTAGTTTTGGTCTTGGTTTCTTTCTTAGGTTGATCCTTTTTCTCTATCTCATTATTAGTCTTCTTTTCCTTACTAGTACTTGCTATAAGGGCATGTGACTTGGACTTAAGAGACCCCATTTGAATGAGTTTGTCTTGTTCTCGAATGAGTTGGGATGAAAAATAGTCAAAGGAGGGCATATTCCAATCCTTGCCCAAGGCAGCTTTTGTAGCGTAAAAAGTTGACACAAAGACAAAATATTTAGGACCTAACTTAGAGAGAATCGACAAGATCAGTTGAGAATCTTTCTTCTCTACTTGACATCCTTTTAACAATGATCTAGTGTGGACAAACTTCGAGAAGAAATCTTGTAGGTTTTCAAAATCACTAGGATTTAACCCTAGTAGTTTGTTTTCCAACTCATGCGCTCTCATGTCATCGTGTTGTCCAAACATTTCATCTAACGTTGTCCACGTAGATTTAGGTGTTTCAGATGCCTTAATGTGTAAGAGCAAGTCAGTAGAAACAAACATGTAAAGAAGACCTAAAGCTTCATCACTATGGTTTAACCACTTAGATTTTTTAGGTTCGTTGTCTAGTTTAGTCTCAGTTCCCATGGTGATGCGGAATAACCCTTTACCCCTTAGTTTCATTATTATTTTTGATCTCCATTTGAAAATTTTTAATGGTGTAAGCAAAGGAATTGAAAGTGCATCCATAGTGAGAGAGAGAGAGAGAGAGAAATATAGAAAAGAAACACAACCAGCCAGGACAATAACAACCCCCTACTTTCGGCACTTTATAGTTTAGTGCGTTGATTACAATCGGGTCTGTGTGTGCAGTTGAAAACACTTGGTAACTCGTCTTGCAATTAGTGTAATAACGCGTAAGAGAGGAGACCACAACAGTGTTTCGTGGAGCGTAACAAATAGGACACCGTAAACAAGCACAAGAAAAAAACAAGAAAGGAGGTGAAAGCCAACCCTGGTGGTGAGAAAAAAATGTCTCACATCGTAAAAGGAAACCCCCTTGCTGCAGACTGTGGTGGACGCGCTCACAAGTCGCAAGCAATAATAAGGGTGAAATACAAGGTTTTAAATGAACTCAAGGAGTTTAGAGAATTTCCAGAATGCTAGAAAAGCGCTCGGAAGGCAAAGAAGTGCACGAAGTGGCATTGCACACTTGACCGCACGATTAGCAAAAAACATCGACAATAATGCCTAAATTTTACCATTTGGAAACAACCAATTTTGCTATTTTTAGAGCTATTGGAGTTTTTTTAAAAAATGATATTGAACATTAATGAAGATGCCGATAATTGAAATGTTACGAATCGTAATTAAGGAAATTGAAATAATACACTAGATTTAATTAAATTAAATCTAATTAATTTCTACTAATAAAAAAACTAATTAAGATTTAAAAAATTAAATCCTAAATTAAAAACTTTCCCTTTTTTGTTTTTAAAAAAATTTAAATTAAATAAATCTTATTAAAAAAGTAAAAAAGCTTCTTTAAAAAAAAAAAAGAATAGAAAGAATTTTATATATTTTTTTTATAAAAACTTTACCAAAAAAACTTTCACGTTTATTTTAAAAGATTAAAAAGCATGTATTAAAAAAGTAAGAATTTTAAAAAAAGAAAGCTTTTAGAAAACACGATTTTAAAATGAAGGAAGTCGATTTGTTTGTTTTGATTGTTTTTAAACCAACTAAAAAAACTTTCACAAAGTTAGAAAGTATATTAGAAAAAACGTATCAAAAAAACATAAAAAAACTTACCAAATAAGAGGCGACTTACCTGGTTTGCGCAGGAAAAAGAAGCCATGGAAAAGAAGACAGCCGTGACAGTGCGCATGGTTTTGTTTGTGTTGGCTGTTGCTATGGATTGGAGGGGCCATGGCAGAGGGTCATGGTAGAAGAGGGGCCATGGGTAAAAAAAATTCCACAACAAGAAAAAAGACGAGCTCCCATGCAAGAACACCACAACAGGCACAGCCAAAAAATGACCTTCCATGCAAAAATGCCACAACAAACACCACAACTCGAATCCATGTTTCAAACAATGCACGAGCCCATGAGATCAGGAAAAATCCAAAAAAAACATGTACACCAACCCAATCAGTGAGCCAGAGATCCACCAACATAGGCCAGAGAGGAGAGAAGGCTCGGGACAGAGTCCAAACCCCAAAAAAATTTTACCTGAATCTGTAAAAAAAACATAGAAAAACCAAAAAATAGAGATAAAAAATTCCAGTTTTAATAAAAAATTAAAAAACTAGAAAATACTCTATTTTGGATGATTTGCTAAATTGTCCACAGATTGCTCAAGGTATGATGAAAACCTACACATGCACAAAAAAGGGCACAAAAACTGACACAACTTTCCGAGAAATCTTGTTAGAGAGATTAGCAAAATAATTCCAAAAAATAGTGATCGAAAAACTTGCATGCAAAGTAAAATAACAAAACCAAGAAAGAGTAATTATAACTAAAAAATAACGAGTGCATGTTTACCTGATCTCAGCTCTGATACCATGAAAAGATTTTTTGAGAATCGAATCGGAAACGAGGCACCACGAAGTAGTTGCACTCCAACGGAATCGTGATAGCTCCAATAATTGTAAGAAAGAATTGATCAGTAATGGAAGAACTTGCTCAACAGAAACAAAGCTTGCACATAGAGGAAAGACAGTGGAATGTCTTGGCATGCTCAGAAATGAATAGTAAAGGGGTACATATAGTGTGTTGAGTAACCCTAGTACATGACACACCTGAAACCCTAAACCTAACCCTAAACCTAATCCATGTGAGATGACACTCCAATATGAGAGGAGGACACATAGGATAACTCACACTAACATTTTATCTCTACTAAGTTAGCTTCGAAATTAAAAAGAAAAGCTAAGAAAATGGATAAATTGTGGACTGTGCATTATGGAAATAATCCTACTCATATGGTTAGTATGTGTCTTTTTGGAGCAGTCCTTGACTTGCCTAGTTTTTCCATAGAAGCTTACCTTTATGTTGCTCTTTTGGGGTCTTATGATGTAATCATAGGTGTTAACTGGCTATCTGAGCATAAAGAAAAGGTTGATTGTTTTGAAAAACATATTAGTTGTTTAGATGATCTACAAAAATCAACGGTCATTCAGGGTGTAAAACACGAGATTTCAGTTAGGAAGTTGTCAGCAATGCAACTTAAAAAGGCCAAAAACAAAGGTTATACCTTGTATACAGTAAATATTTCTGAAACTGTAGAAGAAGGTAATGATTTTATGGAAAAATGTCCTCTGTTACGAAATTTCAGAATGTATTTCCAAAATATTTACTGGGTCTTCCACCCAAACGGGAGTTTTACTTCACAAAAGAGATCAAACCAAGAACCGAGCCTATATCCAAGGCACCTTATAGAATGTATACCAATTAATTGGTAGAGCTTAAGGCTCAATTACAAGAACATTTTTCAAAAGGATTGATAAGACCGAGTGTCTCACCTTGGGGAGCACCGATAATCTTTGTGAAAAAGAAGGATGGCACACTTAGATTGTGTATTGATTACAGAATGTTGAACAAGGCAACTATTAAGAACCGATATCCACTTCCTAGAATTGATGATTTGTTTGATCAGATGCATGGAGCATCGGTGTATTCTAAAATAGATCTTCGATCGGGATATCATCAGTTGAGAATAAAGGATTAAGACAGACATAAAACAACTTTTAGAACAAGGCATGGGTATTATAAATTCATAGTTTTACCTTTTGGGTTGACAAATGCACTTGTCGCTTTTATGAATTTGATGAATAATATTTTTCGAGAATACTTGGATAAGTTTTTTCTTATATTCTTGGATGATATTCTCATATACTCTAAGCATTGAATAACATAATGAGCATTTGAAGATAGTTTTGGAAATATTAAGAAAGAGAAATTTGTATGGTAAGTTGTCTAAATGTTCCTTCTATGACACGAAATTACACTATTTGGGACATGTGATAAAAAAAAATGGAATAGTTGTAGATTCTTCGAAGATCATAGCTATAACTGAGTGGGTTGTACCCAAGCATGTGCATGAAGTTAGAAGCTTCATGGGTCTTGCTAGTTACTATAGAAATTTTGTTAAAGACTTTTCTAAGATTGCTGCACCAATAACTTCATTATAAAAGAAAGATAAGAAATTTGTTTGGAATGAAAAATGTGAATCTTCTTTTAAGATTCTAAAAGATCGGTTAACTACAACACCTATACTGATTGTACCTGATCCAAATGGGGACTTTATTATTGTAACAGATGCATCTGGAGAGGGCCTCAAAGTTATTCTATTACAGGATGACCATGTCATAGCTTATGAAAGTAGAAAACTCAAGCTACATGAATGGAATTATGCTCCACATGACCTAGAGCTTGCTTCCATTGTTCATGCCCTTCAAATATGGAGGCATTATCTTCTCGGTAGGCCTTTTGAACTAAAAACTGACCATCTTGGGTTGAAGTATATTTTCACTCTGTCAAACCTGAATGTAAGACAACGAAGATGGTTGGAATTTCTATCTCGGTATGATTTTGATATAAGCTATATTAAAGGAAAGGAAAATAGAGTAGATCACGCTCTAAGTCGTATGAAGCACATTTATGCTCTTATAACATTAAGAACTCAGTTTAAAGACAAGGTGAAAAGTGTCATGGAATCTAATTCTTATTTTCAGCAAGTAAGAAAAGAACTTGCTATAAATCCAAGTGATGCGAGATATAAGGGTTTTCATTTCGACAATGAAGGAATTTTGTGGTTTGAAAACCGGGTATACATACATTTGGCAAATGATTTAAGAAACAAATTATTAGCTGAATTTCACAACTCACCTTTTTTTGGACACCCTGGCATTACAAAGATGTTGGCTGATATAAAACAACAATATTTATGAAAAATGATGTGATGGAAATCGTGACGCATTGTTTAGAATGTCAATGAGTTAAAGCAGAACATATGCATCCAGCCAATTTACTGTACCCTCACAACATTCTGTAGTACAAATGGCAAGTGATAGCCATGGATTTTGTTCAAGGGTTGCCTATATCAAAGAATAAACATGATGTTATTCTGGTTGTTGTTGATAAAATAACAAAAGTAGCACACTTTATTGTTGGTAATCTAAAGGATGATTCACCTATGTTAGCAAGAAGATTTGTGCATGAGATTTTTAGGTTACATGGAATACCTGAATTAATCATATCAGATAGAGATCCGAGAATGACATCAAGATTTTGGCAGATGCTTAATGTAACTCTCGGAACTAAACTAAATTTCAGTTATGCGTATCACCCAGAAATGAATGGACAGAATGAAAGAGTTAATCAAGTTTTAGAGGATATGCTAAGAATGTATTATATGTATCAGTAGTATAAATGGGAGGAGTACTTTCCATTAGTTGAGTTTTCTTATAATAATACTTATCACACCTCTCTAAAAATGGAACCTTTCGAAGCACTATACAGAAGGAAATGCAGAACCCCTGTTAGCTGGGACAACATTGAAGATAGAGAGGTGATAGTGCCTGAAATCCTTACAGAAATGGAACAAGTTAAAATGATTCATGAACACTTGAAGGAAGCTATAGATAGGCAGAAATGTTATGTAGACTTCAAGTGGATGGATAGGAAATTTGAACTTGGTGAGAAGGTATTTCTTCAGGTTAAGCCAAAAAAGAGTTCTATAACTTTTGGCAAGGTTGCCAAGTTATCACCTCATTATGTGGGACCCTTTGAAATTGTTGAATTAATCAACCCTGTAGCTTATCGTTTAGCTCTACCCCCCACTTTATCATGAATGCATGATGTTTTCCATATTTATTTTCTTAAGAAATACATTTCAGATTTATCACATGTGTTGAATTAGAATTCCTTGTAGGTCCAAGACCCAGGAATAATCATGGTTAAAACCATTTGAGTGCTAGAAATTCATCGGTTGCACTTAAGAAATCGTGAAATAAGTCAATGTAAGGTCTAGTGGGACTAGTTTAATGAAGAAAGTGTAACCTGGGAAAATCTCAAAGATATGAGATCTGCTTTTCCATAATTTTTTAATAAAAATTGATAAAATTTGAAAATTTTAATTCATATTTTGATGTTAAATCTTCCAAACTTGGGCAGTTACTGAACAATTTGACAATTGTTTTAAATATTGTTTTGAAAACTTGAATTTTTCAAATTTAGTTACGTTATGAACATAATGGAAGGACAATAATTAAGTTTTTTCCTAAAACTTTAATGGTTTAATTAAGTTAATCATCGAGACGATGATTCTTGTAAGGAGGAAGGTATGTAACGTCTTGGTCATGACTGTTACTATGATGACTTCCACCTTTGACATTACAAACGTCAACATGTGATTTGTCTTAGGAAGGTGTATTATTTTGACATTGAAAATCATGTTTGCAATGGATAAGTTATTACTATTCAGAATTCATGCTTGCTGTAACTATGTTACTTGGAAGAGAAGTCATTCTTCTTTTTGAATTATAAATTGTAAATCTGTACCATTGTTTTCACATCTTCCATATGTTAACAACACACCTTGAATCAATTCCATTGATCCAAGGTATGCTTCGATTTTTTTTATAATCATCTTGTTAATAGACATGCTGAATGAAACATATTATGAAACCAAGTTATGTTTTGATATAAATTTTAACGACCTGGCTTCAAGTATCCTTACTAGCATCATGTTGCAAATTGTAAGTCTGGACATCCTTTATTAATATTTTGGAATGCTGAACAATGTAAGGGGATTAAGGGCCTGTTACTGGTCTTATAAGGAAAACTCCTTAATTTTGGTCAGAATGGTTGGTGCTATCCAGATCTAACCTAAACTACTATGTTTCCCTATTGGATTTTTGACCTAAGGTAATAATACTTACCTAGGACCTATTACTAAACTATTACGGTTGACGCCTAAAACTATGTTGTAGTGCCCTACCCTATATGGATTCTAACCTAAAGGGGGGGTTATGACCTAACCTAAGAAGGTATGTTATTTGGTTGTGAGTTTTGAACTAACCTAATAACTAAGATGGAAACCTAACCAATGCTACGGTGACCTAAACTATTACTAACCCTAAAGGGAACCTATGGGTTATGTGGAAAATGGAAGGTTGGTGGCGGTGGTTTCTAAAGTATTAATGAGAATTAAATCTCAATCCTTACATCTTAATTTACCAATTTTGGCAAAGGCAAGGAAGGTAGGTAAGATGCCTAGCTAACATCATTTCTAAATTTAAAATACATGTTAAATTTTGAAATCCACTTCACCAAATTTGAAGTGTTGGTGGCACGAGAAAAGAGAGGCAATTTGCATGTAATGCATTCAATGACATTGATTTTGGTGAAGAGACTACCTAGGAAAGAGGAGAAGGGTGTTTTGTGGATGTTGTTGGTCATTCTGGTCTTCTGGTTTTTTCTCTACATGTGGTTTTGGTTCTTCGAACCAGCAATTATATTTTTCGATCCATAGTGATCTTGAGCATCCTTAAATTGTTTCTGAACCTATGGAAACATGGAGGCAGCTAGGAGATTTGAATTTTGACGTTGTTTGAAAAGAAGAGATTCTTGAGAAGCTCAGCTGGAGATCTTCTACAATCAATAAGAAATTTTATCAGGCATGATAGGCTCTTCTTATTAAATAGTTCTACTTTTTATTAACCGTCTTCATTTAAAGAACTCTTCTCTTTGAAACACATGATTTTGTGGAAATGCCTTAGTGTATTTTTGGTTGTGATCTTTTGCCTAAGTTTTTTATTTGGAAAAGATGCAAAATGGGAATTTTATTGATGCATATTTGAGTAAATCATGTTTCTATTATTGAAACTAGAATGTTACTTAAGTCATCTAGACTTCTGATTTTCTGTGCAAAATGGATTAGGGAAAAATCGTTTGATAAAGAATTGAAATGGGTTTGTTTTCTTCTGAAAAGGAAAGTATAAAATGTTTGTTTGTTGTTGAATCTTGTTATTTTTGTTAAGCTAAGTTGGAATGACTGTTTGGATTCTGCGTTTTACTTGTTTACATTTGTTGAATGTAATAGAAACAATTTTATTACTTCTAAGCCTTGCTCGTTTTCCTAGCGAATCTCTGTTAGACTGCCTTGAAAGATGATAACCTTTACATTCTTAAAGTTCTTCGGGTTATGTCACTTCATTTTTATCCTTAGCTATTATGTTAGTTGGGAGCCTCTGTCTTCTGGAATCAAACTTGTTGAAAATAACAATAAAGGAGTATTACCTTGTGTTGTTCTTGGTATGGGTAATGTCTGTGAATTATTGTGTACATGTTGAAACATTTGGTAGAAGTTCCTGTTGTGTAAGGATGTTGTTACAAAATTGTTCTCCCTTGCTAGAATTAGATAAATTTTGATTTAATTTTCTTCTGGAATTGTTTGAAGGCATTTTGGGGTTTACTCACTTATGCATTATAATAAAGTTGGATACTGAAGGAATAAATTACCTTGAACAAACTAGATAAAATTTTAGTTGTGATTATTTAAGGAAATGAGTTGATGTTGTTTTTGGTTTGCTCCTTTAAGTTGAGTTGATTTTGAGTTTCTAAATTCAGAGGTTAAACCTCCTTGTTGTCCCTCATTGTGTTCGAACCAGGTTAGGTTCTATCCCTTCTTACCAAATGGTTATTTTCATCAGTTGGGGGATTTGTGTCGACTTGACGGTAATCTTGTTTTTGTATCATGCATAGGAGGACTAAGCTTTACTTGTAGTGTGGAAGCTATCAACGTGAGAGGAATTTTATTATTCAGTTGTTGTTCTTTTTGGTAATAATGTTGAATCTATTTACCTGAAATTCCTCCCTCTCTTAGTGTAGCTAATACACAGATGTATTTGTTCCTTCATATATTGAATGAACCTTATTCTTCTTGGGTATTCATTGTTGTTATTTCTTTAAAATCTGAAGAAATTATACATTATGGTTTCTCTCTCTGTGTTGTTGAATACAATGTTGTTTTCATTGAATTCTGAAGGAGGACATAGGTTGTTTCAATTGCATCTGTTCACTTTCCCTCTTCTACATTAAACCTAGTTGAAGCTGAGTGAGTAATAGAAGGAAAGGAATTCTTGTTTAGGAATGTAGTTGATCCATCATAAATCCATTTCTTAAAGATGGAATGAAATTGGTTTTTGGTATGGTATGAAGAGTATGTTTGTGTTGTGTATTGTAATTCATTACTTCTTTAAAATAATTCTCTTTTGAGAACTGTTAGAGTTAATATTCTTCTTGAACCTTTGTTTGAATCAAGAATGAACTATAGACATTATAGTATGAAATAGATGAGTAAATTGGGGTGTAATATTACTTATCTGTTGTAGATTTGTTTATGAAATTGTTGACTTAAGAATGTTGATTGATCATGATCCTTACTTGGAGTAATGTGGATTGTTCATGTGATCCCCCTTTTTTATCCTTATTTCTTATGTGATATCTTTTTGAATTGCTTCAATGTTTCATAAAAGCAGAGTTCTTTTTATGAGATAGTTAGTCAAAAGAACATCATTTTGATGTTTAGTGCTTATCATGCTCAGTTCGATGAACTTACCCATTCTAGAAATTTTTGCTGATGGATTCCGTAAGTGATAAAAGAAGACAAGTTCTTGTATGATGCTTCTTGTGTTTACTTAAAGGTTGCATCCTTAATGAGGAATTATTATTGTTTTTGAGATGTAATTGAAAAAGGGAAAAGTTGTAAATTTTACTTAATCTTATCAATGTTGATTGACATGAAAGATGTCTAAAATGTTTAGATCTGTAAAATATGTATTTTGATTGAATAATGGAAAAGGGATTGAGTTTAATTGATCTTTGATGTGTCATTATATTTTGGGATTACTATAAGGGGATTGTAAACTTATTCTTATCCTCTTGTAAACATATATGTTTTGGATTATTTGAGTTGGACTCAAATGAAATAGAGAAAAAGAGTATTCATACTCTATCCTACTCTTATTTACAACCTTAAGGTTGGCATGTATAGATGAACACTCAACTAGGTCAATATGGTTTATTCATTGACACTAATAGATAAGTAAATTACATATGGTTTTTGTATAAGTAATTGTTGTAATGGACCCTAACGAATATATGTTAAGGGAAAGACAATTAGTTAGTGAAATTAAAAATTCATTACTATCCTTTTTGGGTATAATACTCAAGGGATATTCAGAAAGAGGGAATTTATACCTCTTCTTAATAAACCTTAATCCTAAATAAGGTAACTAAAAATTTATATATATATATATATATATATATACACACATGAAATAGACTTCATCTTAATGAAGTCTATTATAAAGAAATCAGAATCTAAGTTCAGCCATGGATAAATTTGGTCAAGTTAAGTAAGTTAGTCTTACTGCTGTTAAGTTGGTTTGTAATGTTAGTTTGAAACTTAAAGTTAAGAAACTAAATAACGACATACAAACCTTAAAGAAGAAGGATTGGTTGTAGATTAATAGACATGACAACCATGAGTCATTTATGACTAGAAACCATAATGATAAAAGAGATTAGAAAATCAACAGGGTTGCCGAATCTTAAATTAAGAAGATAAGAAATTATTTAAACTGAATCTTAAATTAAGAAGATAAGAAATTATTTAACCTCTTATTTGGATATTTACCTCTAGATGAGGGGATTCCGTGGGATGTTGGTACATGCCAACTGCAATAATGTTTCATCATGAAGATAAGTTCTTCATGAGGACATAGTGTTGCAGCTAACATGTCACAACACCCTTCCGAATCGGATCATATAGGTTTACATAAACTCGAGCTTGACTTGGTTAAACTCTAGGTTATTTTAGGGACATGATTTGGTATAGGGAAGGAATCCCAATGACCGAAGGTAACTAGACACATGCAATTGACCTAGGTTTATTGAGTATGTCTATTTACCCTTAGTCACCGTGAGTGGTCCTCTACCAATATATGTTGCTAACTTGAGTTATGGTTAAACCTTGGACAGTGAGAGGACCATTCTAGATAAAAAATGAAGTAGAGGACTGACAGGAGTCAGTGAAGACCATTCTAGATAAAAAATGAAGTGGGGGTGAAGGACGTATTCCATTGACGAGTATGTTATCTAGGAGTTCGCAATATTGATCATATAGAAGCATGATGATGCAAAGCATGTGAAAATATTTGGCCAAAGTATCGCAAGTTGTTGGTTGCATTGTCCTATATCACCTAGTTTAAGAAGTAGGATTTTAGATGATGAATATTGGTAAAAAAATATTCAGATAAGCCTCTTAAATGGAACACTTCAATACCCCAAAAAGGGTAAAATAACCAAGTATACTTAGTATATAATACATTGAAGTAAGAAATTGAGTCATGAAATGAGAGATCGGTAGTTCATCGAATCATTACAGCTGCATATGGTTATCTATTATGAGATTGATTGGCATAGAATGTGTGTTCTAAATCATGATCATTTAGAACAAATAACAATATTTAAAAACTTGAAACGTGTGTTCTAAATTATGATAATTTAGAATAGAGAATTCAAAAAAAAATTCCCTTATTTCTAAAGATTTAAAATGGGAATGTTACATGAGTGTCTACATTTATATGCATCAACAAGCTTTGCCTTTATTTGTTTTTTCCTCACTAATTTTGGTATTATTGAAATTGACTTTATTTCTCTTGTACCAAAGCTTCATGTCTTCTTCTACATATTAATATTTTTTTTTCCTATTGGACAATTAAAATATGCTAAGTATAGCAGCGTGAGAGTTTTGGATGCATAGAAGTAGAGAAGAGAGTGCATGAAGGCTCACACCCGGGTTAAACATATTAAAGACTTAGCCAGATTTTGGGCCATGAGAAGAATTCAAAGATATATGGTTGGAGTAGAGGCCAAGAAATCATTTGAAGATAAGCTAAAATCATAAAGACTTGCAGTTCAAGAAATGTCTATTTTTAGGAAATAACTCATGTAAATGAATATAAAGCATCATGCAAAGTTTAGGTTAATAATAAGATTAGAACTAGAGTTTAAAATAGAAGATAATCTATTATTATAAAATCTTACATACTTCTGTAGTTGACTTATAATGCACGTAGTGCTATTTTTGGCATGCAATATATTTTGAGAGTGGATGGGTGGTGAAGGGAAATTCACCACCCCCTATATATGTATTATTTGTACTATATGGAGAGACTTTGAATGATTGTAAGGTTATGCCGATGTTTTTCTTATGTGTGTGATCTTATGGAGTTACTATTGATGTATTCAGCTTCTATATTTCCTAGTGATTAATACAATGGATAGTTGTGGATGGATTCTTGTTATTGATGTTACTTTTAATTGATCTTGCATGGTAAATTTGTTACTAGTTCTTGTTTAGTTCATTCTTACATATGGTTATGATCTTCTCCTTTATGTTTTGATCTCATTTATCTATTTTGGTTATGCAATACATATTCATGCATGCTAACTCCTTAACAAAGTTGGCATTAAAAGAGGGACCTATTACCTTTGCACACTTTGGGTGAGCATTCAACCTTCAGCTGAATGAGGTGCCAGTGCGCCTAGGGTGTTGGTAAAGAAAGTGACTACATTTTTTTTCATTTTCGGGACTCTTTTCAAGTTGTTGCAAGGATGTTGCTTGATGAAGACGTATCAGTTGACTTTGGACAATATTCAAAGTTGGTTATAAAATTTAGAGGAAGATTTCACTCACAAATATATCACCGGACCTGATTTTGATGCCTGCACGTGGGTTGAAGAAAATATGTATCATGAAATTTATGATATTTTCTTTTGTTGTTTTCCTATAGTGTTGTACGAGTGGCTGGTAGCATATGTATCAAAGTGGAATTGAAGGTATAGAATAATTATTTGGACACAAGAAAATTACCAAGATCTGTATGATGTTTATTTGACTTGGATATGTGTTGTAGACCATTGGTGGAGTGGTTTTTTTCATATTTACACATTGGAGTAAGTTGTTTCTACTTATTCCTATCTAGAGGTTACTAAGTTTCAGTTCTTATGCAAACCTAGAGGATTTATTTGTGTAGTATCCCTTTAGTAATTAATATCTTGAATGTAACTCTCGATTTAGAAGAATGACCTATGACAAGCTAAAACCCACCATGTGGTGGGGGAGGGATCATGTGTGGTGAAATATGGTGGACCTTGTGGCAGAAAGGCATAGATAATAAAGGTGGATTAAGTATAATGAGGTGCGGGAGAGGTAATTGGCGAAGAAGTGCAATATTGAGGAGTCTGTGGAATTGTGGAGGATGATGTCTTGTAAAGGATTTGAATCTCACGTGAAAGACATGGATCCAGAGCATAGGCTCTCCCCCACTTAGGAAAGCATGATAGATAATCCCCTCTGGATTCTAATGAGAGCATGTCAGATGAAGAAAGATTGAGGACTGTAGGTGCGCATCTAATCCCACCTGAAAACCTTGCCATTGTGCTTAGTGTTCTAATTCCTAAAGTAATTTTTGAGAAACAGTAGAGTGTTGTTGATAGAGTAGCAACATGTAGATTTCATTTTTTATTAAATACAGGAATGCAATAGACAACATCAATGACATCACATGTGACAACATCTTTTCTGTTTGGAGGACCGCTTGGTGGTATATTTTCTGGCACACCATAAGGATAAAGTGTAGGTGCGCAGAACATGGGTAATACATCTGGAAGTAGCACAACTTCGTAGAATATAGGAGTTCAATTTAGCAAAAGAGTTGGAACACCAAGTAGCTCATCCTTTAGTCTAGTTCTTGCTACAAGAGGTGGATGAGGAGGATCTTGAAGTTTAGGATCTAGTGGATCTAGTGGTTCTGGAGGTAGAGGGAACATTGGGGGTAATACAGTTTCTATTTAATGGGCATGGTCTACACCAGCCACATCAAGTCTATTACAAGATGTCTCTTCACCTACCAGAGTAAAAATTTATTGAAGATGTAACATAACATGTACATATGTGTGATATACTATGGCACATGAAGGTAATTATATCTCTTGAGCATGTTGGTTTGAAAATCTGTTAGTTAGACAAGTCATGGGGAAACAGGCCATTTTGAACATTGTCAGACCTCTTCAGGGGACCAAAATGAAATTTTGGTATGGTTATCTGCAAAATTTCCCTTGTCAATTTTACAGGATAATAGTTGGCTCTTTCTGGGGACTATCTTTAAGTGAAACTTAAGGGTAGAGAATCCCAGATTTCTAAGTGCCTATCCATTGGGTTACACAGAGTCAAAAACAAGGGTGACCAAAAAGGGAAAAAAGGGAACACACAACAAACAAGAACCAAACACACAACAAAAGTAAACACACAACGAAAGCAAACTATACAAAGAAGAGAGCAAGCTCTACTTCCTAAAGATCTTCAGGTGTTGCCCGCTATAGGGAAGTGGGAGCTCAGTTCCATCTAGATATGAGAGATAGAAACTATTCTCTCCGTTGAGTTGCTTGATCTTGTATGGCCCTCTCCAAAGAGAGTCAAAAATTTTGTGCATACCTTTCGATTCTCTTCATTTGTCCCATAGAAGGACAAGATCCCCTACATGGAAATCTCTATGCCTAGCTTTCTTGTCGAATAGCCTCTTGACTTGATTTTGATGTTCAGTGATCTTGCCGACCACTTTCACTCACTTTTCTTCAAGTTCTGTCAGGTACATAATCGTCTTTTCTAGAGAACTCTGAAAAGTTTCATCTTTGATTGCTCGAGCCAAGTGCAGAGCAGGAATTTCTGTGGAGATAGGGTATTCCAGCATCGGTCCCATACAACACCTGAAAAGGTGACATGCCGAGAGATCTCTTTGGAGTGATACGATCCACCCACAAAGCATCATACAATGACTTGTGCCAGGACTGCTGATTTTCATCAACTAGCTTCCATATGATAGTTACCAGGTTATTTTTGCTAGAATCTACTTGACCATTTCCCTAAGGATAGTAATCAGAAGCATGAGCCAAGGTTATCTCCAATCCATAAAAAAAAAAAATAAATTCCCGTGAAGAGAAGTTGGAAGTGTTATCAGCAACGATTTTATGTGGTATGCCATATCTCACGATAATATTTTCCTTGATGAAGTTGCAAACAACTTCAGAAGTGGCATGTTTGACAGGTATAGCCTCCACCCATTTCGTGAAGTAATCCATTGTTATTAGGACGTAACTATGTCCAACACTCGATTGAGGATTGAGTGCTCTAATGAAATCAATTCCCCATTGCCTGAATGGTTCGTCAATAATGACGGGCCTAAGTGGAAACGCAACCAGCTTTGGTTTGCCAACAAACTATTGGCATAGCTCACACTTTGCTACCCAGGTGGTTGTATCCTGAAATAGTGTCATCCAATAGTACCTGGCTCGAATGATCTTATGTGCTGTCACAGATGAGGAGAAGTGACCACCACAGGCTGAGTCATGAAAACATTTTAACAATCTTATCTGTTGCGGCTTATCAACACATCATAGGAAAATGCCATCAATTCTACGTTTGTACAATCCATCATCCCATATGACATATCTTGTGGCTCTGAGCTTTACCGCTCACTTTTACTTAGTGGTTAGATGAGTTGTGCACTCTCCATAGGTGAGAAATAATGTGATGTCAGAATACCATTTATCGTTGGTTGCAACAAACAGAACAATGGGTAAAGAATCCACTTTCTCCAGTTCATTTTTTTCTCCATCGACGTGAGCAGCTTGCTCCTTAGGTATCTCTGGGTCTTTATTTTTAGCCATTAGATGACATAGGCCTTTACCTCTTACCAACTTGGTTGGTTTGATTTCTAGATTGTATTCTTAGACCTTTGTGATCCAATTCCCTCGTAAGCTTCCTAACTCTTGTTGAGTCGGGATAGACTTTACAGCCGTGTCTGGAACCAGTACTACTGTATGAGAATTCAGAATATAGTAGCATAAACTTTTGACTACTTTTACCACAACGAAGGTGTGTTTTTCCAACTATGACATCTTTAGTTCATGAGGATTAAGAGGAGAGCTCATGAAAGCGATCGAGGATTCAATATCCTTGAAGTTCTTTTGGATCAAGATAGCCGATACAGTATGTGTAGATGCATAACTGTACATGATGAAATATTTGCTGAAGTCTGGACAAGCCAGATCAGGAGCATGAAGTGACGAAGGTTTTTATGTCTTCGAATGATACCTTTCCTTCCTCACTCCATTTGAATGTTTTGGATCCTTTCATCATGTTAGATATATGATGAGTCTTCTCAACAAAATTAGGGACGAAGCGTCTGAGAAAATTTACCTTTCTGAAGAAAGAGTGAACACCAGTCTTACTTGTAGGAAAAGTAAGGCTTTGAATAGCCTTGACTCTTTTGACATCTATCTTAGTTCCCTCCCTACTGATGACATGCCCTAGCAGATTTCCTTCAGTGACCCCAAAAACTGACTTCTTGGGATTTAGTGAAATCTCGTGTTCTTGGTATCGAATCAAGACTTGTTCTAAATGATCATAGTGATCACTTCATTTCTTAGAGAACACGGTCAAGTCATCTAGGTAAACTATGATGACCTTTCCCATCATACCTTTGAATACAAAGTCTATTGCTCGTTGGAAGGTGGCACCAATGTTGATTAAACCAAATGACATTCTATTGTAGGCGAAGGTACCCTAAGGAGTGGTGAACGCTGTTTTAAACTAATCTTCAGGTGTGACTTGAATGATTATAACCTAAAAAAAATTCAAGCATAGACAACATTTTTGAACCAGTTACTTCCTATAGCACTTGATCCATTATCATCAGTAGATAGTTATCCATTAAGGATGACTGGTTCAAGTTGTGAAAGTCTACGCATATGCATATCTCGCCATTTTTATTCTACACAGGAACAATATTTGCAACCCAGGTATTGTGATGAATTGGAAAAATTATTCTTGCATCCAACATCTTCTGAATTTCAGCCTGGATAGTACTTGAGATTTTAGGGTTGTAATGCCTTTGCTTTTGATGGAAAGGCTTGATGTCATCCTTGAGCGGGATGTCGTGCCAAAAGTCCTTTGGCTTGAAAGACTTGAGATCAGCATAAGACCATGCTAATACATCCATGTACTTTTTCAGCAACTTGACAAATTTTCACTTTTCCTTGGGTGTACAACACTTCCTGATGTTCTCGGAACGAGGATGTTCCACAGTACCCAGATTAACAGATTCAGTTTCCAGAGAAGAGGAAGGATCATCTTGTTGCTTTTTCTTGAAAAAATGGTCATGATTATCAAATAGTCATTCTTAGGAAACTAAACCTTTTGGAATATTATTTCCTTTGAGTTGTATCAATGTTTCTTTTTCATATTTGTATGCTTGACCGGTGAGAGACTCACGACACACAAAATTTTATCCGTCAAAATGAATCCCATTGAAATTGTCAGATTTTTCTAGAAAAGTGATGATTTGGTTCTCATCATTGAACACTTTCTAGTGCTGTGAATTATCTGGCACACTTGGGCGAAAAACCACCTCAATGGTATATGTATCTGTTTTTAACCCCAGGTGAGGGAGCATGAGAGATGCTAAGACAACCAATGAATCAGCCATGTCATTTTGAACTCGCGGGACTACTTTGATTGAGAAAGCATCAAACTCCTTGATGTTATCCCATACAACATGGTAGTAGTGTCTGAGCCGATCATTCTTTACTTGGTATATCCCTTTTACCTGATTGACAATTAACTCAACATCACCTTCTAATTTTAGATTCTTGATTCCCTTCTCTTTTGTAGCTTGCATGCTAAGTAACAAGGATTCATACTAGATGGTATTATTCATATTGAAGAACTGTAATTTGAAAGAAAAAGGGAAAATAACCTCCTCAGGAGATATTAGAATAGCCCCAGCGCCGCATCCACTCATGGCACAACTGCCATCGAAATGCAATGTTCACACTTTATTGAGATCTTCTTCTTGGACGAGAACATCCATTTTATCTGAGTTGGTGGACAGGAAGTAGTTCCCCATCCCTAACGATTTGAAGAGAATCTGAGCCTTGGGGTCATCAGAGTTGGTGACTAGATATTTCTTTTGTGTCTCTGGTTCCAACGTCTGCATCACTCCTTTGATAGAGATCCTAGCTTTGGACCAGTCCATGTGAATTTTCCCACCAAATTCTTTGCAGAAGCTCCTCCCTAGTAGTATCCCGTAAGCTGTTAGAATATCAGCTATGAGAATAGTCATTTTTACTCTTATTTAGGAAATGCCACAAATGCAAATTGTGTATCCTTGATCTGACCAATTAATGGTACTTTCTTGGTTTCCATGGAGTAGCATCTGCCAAAAGGTTTAGTAAGTGTGAGGCCCAAAGCATGGGTAACCTTTGCTAGCATAACATTATCAGAAGCTCCATAATCAATTATATAGTTACTTAGTTTGTGACCATTGATCAAGAGAGATAGGTAAAAAGACTCAATTTTCCCTAATGCAGAGGTCGAGGTGATGTTTACGTGAGACATAGGAGGGGTGGGAAGAATTCCTTTTGGAAAAATAGTAGAAAGGACATCATCTTGGCTTTGGATATACTTATTTAATCTTACAAGCTTCTCTGGGTTGGACTGAAGGTATTCAACCTTAGACACTTGGATCTTGGTCTTTTTGGCATGATCAACTATATCAAATGTGACCAAGGGTTACACTAACAAAGGAATGAGTCATTCATTTCACATTTGTGGAGGAGGATTACTGGTCTGTATGGAATTGGGGGAACACTGGTTTGGAGGAGAAATGGGAGGAAAAGATTTATTTACAACAGGTTTAACAAGAGGTTGAGTAGGAAGGGGATTACCTCTTTTAGCGATCATTGGCGGTGGAGCTACCATAGCCTTTTCCTTTTGTTTTTCAGCAGCAACCTTTTCTTCTTTTCCTTGCGAGCGAGTGAAAACTGCGTATGATTGTCTGCTCGCATACCCTTGGGTACCCTCTTCTTCATCAAATTCCTTGTCTTCAAATTCCATATACCCGATAGTAGAGTCGCCAGTTAGTTCATCGAAATCTTGATCATCTTCATTTTGCGACAAAGGTTCTTCATAATTTGTATCATCTTCTTCGATTTCAACCAAAGCATTAACCAGAGGAGCTTCAATTGCTAACCTTGGAGAAGTATTAGGAAAACGTAGACTTTAGGAGGCATTGTTGGGAGTGAAGTTCCTCTGTGGGATATCTTGGTAAGGAGTAGTAGATGATGCTTGAGCCAATTGCTTCTTTAATGAGAGCAAATCATTTTCCATCTTCTGGAATGCTGAATCTGATGAGGTAGCCTGGGAAGAAGTTGAAGCCTTTGATTTTGACGATTCTCATCTTAACTCACCAAATAAGAAGGTTGTCTTCTATCCGAATGGCCACAGCTTGAGCAAGAACCAAGGTTGGTATTTGTTCTTGTAAAAGTAAGAAACTTACTCTCAAAATCATTACGTTCACAAAGAAACACTTTTGATTCTCTAATGTTGGCAACATGGTAGGCGGCACACGGTTGATTAGTGAATTAAAACGGGTGATAAAATCATGCATGGTTTCATGGGCCTCCTTCTTCATGTGAGTGATTCGTGATAGTAACGTGAATGCATCTTCTAAAGGCTTGCACCTATTTTCAAATGTAGTTCGTAATGTGGCCCAACTGGTGATGGATCTGACTGGTAAATGTTGGAACCATTCTGATGCAGGTCCTTGCAAGGTCTCAAGAAAGAGATGTATAGATACATCTTCGTGAGTCATGTCCATAATACTACACAACATAATAAACGTAGTGATATGCATGTCTGTGCTTTGATTTCTGCTCCCATCAAACTTCAGGAATTTTTTGTGATTTCCGTGAGGGAGGGGATTGAATGGATGTAGCAGTGCTAGAAGACCCATGGCATTTCCCCATGGTATAGGTAGATTTATCACCATTTGAAAAATGGGAAAAAGAACACGAGCAGGAAGTGTGTTTCCGCTTAGCAAAAGATCACTACAAATTGATGTCGAGGCACCCTGTGAAATCTGGCTCCTTCATGAAGGTGAGACACTTCTTGTTGATCGATCCACTGAACTCAATGATGTGAATCGTCTAGAGTGATACTAAAATTGTGCCTTTGAAGTAGATCAAATATTGGATCAACTTCTCCATGGGCTCTTCTACCACGAGTAAATTGTTCACCCAACAGCGTACCCATTCAGATCTGCAACAATTAAGAGCATATTCACAACAATCCTTTTGTTTGTACTTGCTAATTTTCTGACTTTTCTAGCAAAAATCAGCAGCCTGTACTTTTTTAATATTTAAATTTTATCCTCTTTAATAACAATCGATTGTAGTTTTCTGACAAAGATGAATAAGGATAAAAATTTGGTTAATTTTAGAAAGCTAATTTTTAGATCTTTGACCTGAATTTGCAAGGTTTTGAAAATAACACAAAATATCAGAATCTCAGATCTACGGAAATATACAATTTTTTGTAAAAAATCGGTGAACTAAAAGATACTATCTGGTCCAGATCTATGGATTTGTATAAGGAAATTTTTAGTTTTAATCACTTCTGCAAAAAAAATAATTTTTAACAAAGAGTTAAAATTTGCAATCTGGAAGTGATTTTCATAGTTTTTAATTATTTCCTTAGTTTGATCTCTAGTGGAGTCACCAAAAACTATTGGTTTGAAAATCTGTCGGTTAGACAGGTCATGGGGAAACATGCCATTTTGAACGTTGTTGAACCTCTTTAGGGGACCAAAACAAAATTTTGGTATGGTTATCTACAAAATTGCCCTTGTCAATTTTACAGGATAACAGAGCGTAAGGTGAATATATTTTCTACTACTTTCCAAGGGAAAACGCATAGTTGGTATAGGAAGCATGATCTGAACCATACTATTTTAGAATGTAATACGTTGCGTGATGATTTCTTGGTTGATTTTCACATACCTGAGTTTGAAAAGAAAATCATCATCGTATTAAAGGAGATTAAGCAAGGCATGGCTAAGAGTGTAAGGGAGTATGATGCATGCTTTAAAACTTTTCTATCAAATTTGTCTTATGATATTCATCCTAGCCAACGTACACAGTGGTTTGTATGTAGTTTGATCATACCTTTCATAAGGGTACTCTCACATAAGATGTTTCTAGATCTGTGTGAGGCTTTGAAGGTAGCTCTGTACTGTGAGGAATTTGGGAGCATAGACATTGGAGTAAGCCCCTTCCTAGATGTACAAATTACATCTATGGTGAAATAATTGGAGAAACTATCGGCTAATTCAGCTCATGAGATGCATAGTGGTATTTAGTGTATGGATTATAGGGTGGAAGGATAGACCAAGGATAGTTTCCCTCATAAATTGGTGTGTTCCATATTGCTAGATTGTGAGATTTGTCACTTAGATCATGATTTAAGTCAGTGCCCCTTGTTGTAGTGCACGATGCAGAATAATGTATCTTGTTACTGTAAGATTTGTAAATCCCACACTTATGACATGGAGAATTGTAGATTGATTGATCAGATTCATGATGTCATTGAGACTAATGTATGCCATACCAGTGTTGCAAATGGTTCTAAGGAGAAAGGCGAACATCATAATTATAACCATAATGAAGATCACTCTGATGGAGGTGGTAGAGAAAGAGGCTACCAAGGTGGATATAGAGGTTGTGGTTGTGGTGGAGGAAAATGTTATTTCCCATGAGGAACCTATTTTACATGTGGATCCCCTAATTATTATAGGTGCTAAAGCCCTCAGAACATAGTCTGTTGATGGTGTGGGAAGCAACATAAGTTTGAAGAACACATGAGTAAGAACTATAAAAATAATAATAAAGGCATGGGGATTATTAAGGTGTAGAGCATCATGGAAGATTAGTGGATGCTGAAGTTAGTGCCTGATCCTGAGATACTACCTATGTTAGTAACTACACGTGTTGAGGTTACATGCAATCGAGAGACTCTGAAGAAAAATCATGTTATTACGAAGTAAGAGATGATAAATGAAAAGTATCTAGATCCTTCCCATTAAAAGGAACTTTATCAAGAGAATATGGAGGTGATTAGAAGCTTATGGGGTGAAATTTAGTGTTTTAAAGAGAAGTTGTGGAATCTGGAGAAAGAAAAGGCAGTTGAGCTTCCTCAAAAATATGTTGAAGACTTGAGGTTTGTAAGATTTTGCGCCAGGAAAACATTATTACTTTGTTAGGGGAATGAAAAAGAGAGACGGTACCATGCATTGGATCTAAGTGCAAGAGATATATATTGCATGCAAACTTACCTCCTCACATTCTTGAATATGATAAAGATATCACTTTTAATGCATTTTTTATGGTTGGTTGTTAAGTAATATATTTATTGATACAGGTGCAGAAGTAAATGTACTCACTTTGGATGTGTGGAATCAGATGGGAAGACCACCATTATAGCCATCTTAAAATGTGTTGTATATGTCAAATAGGAATAGAGCCACGCCCATTGGATTATTAAAGGATGCCACTATTGATATACAAGGGGCCAAGTTTACTGGGGATTTTGAGGTTTTGGCACTTTCTGAAGTAGATAGTTTTCTAGCCTTTCTTGGGAACCCTTGGTGTTAAGCGAATAATCTTGATCTGCACTTTAATAAAAGTTATATTAGTTTTTATAAAAAGGAGGAGCACATCATTATTCCTTTGACAGATGGGAAGGTTGTATTGTATATAGAACCCTTGAGTGAAGAATATCTGAACAGGATATATGCGTGAACAGTTAGGGATCCTGAACTTCTTGAGCCTTCTAAGGAAGGTGTTATTTAGTGGAATGATGCTCATTATATGCATGATACAACCAGTGTTGCATGTGATAATTTGGTGCATGGAACATATGAAATGGTTGGGCAAGAGATCAAGAACACAATTAAGTGCATGATCAAGTTGTGCACTATTCGTCATTTGGGTCATAACTAGGTACCTCAATACAGTGGTGAAGGAAACCCTGATGTATTTCTACACACCGTGGAAGCCCAATGGTTGGATGAGGGTGAGAGAATAAATATGTTTATTTATACCCTACTCATGACAATTGCACATTGGTGGAATACACACACAGATAAATTTTTAGAGTGGTGAGAAGTGAGAATTGCCTTCTCTATGAGGTTTCTTAGGAACAATGTACCTTCAAAAATCATTGAATACAATGGGAAGGATTCTTATTCACATCACATTCATAAGTGTGAGAGACTTTTGATAGAGGGGTAGGAGGCCTTGCCACCATCGCTCTAGGTACATAAGTTATACACCACTCTAAATGGTTCGTGCATGCATGGTATGTGCATGCTTAGTTAACAAGAACAATAGTTAACTGGTAGGAGATGACCTCAGGTATAATTTAGATATTTGACTATTTTTCTACTAAATATCCAGTGATGAAGAATTACATATTATAAAGCATCTTACGATGGGGGATAGTACAAAAGTTGAGGAACACGTGTTAGATATGTTTAGGGAACTTTACTTAGAGGCACACTTTGATGAAGAAGAGACGAATGAAGTGCATCTTGGGTGCACTTGGCTGGAAAAATAGAAGGGTAAGTTAGTTTACATGATTGATGATCAAGTAGATAATATGGATGTTGACCACACTGTAGGTACACGCAAGGTCTTGGATAGTGCTGATGTGAAGGCGTGCACTTATCATGAGCCTATGAAAATAAAGAAGGTCAACATTGGGACATATACAGAACCTAAAGAGGTAATTATTAGTGATTATTGGTCTGAACTAGAGGTGGAAAATATTATTGAGCTACTACGCAACTTCCAGGAATTATTCTCACGAGGATATCATGAGTTAAAAGGAGTGCATCCCTCTTTGGGCGAGATGAGGATCAATTTAAAGGAAGGTGCATTCCTGGTTCGGAAGAGGACTTACAGGGTGAATCTTAATTTGTGTATCAAAGTTAAGGAATATATTGATAAGATGTTATAATCTGGAATCATTGAGCCTATTGAGGAATCAAAGTGTGTTAGTCCCATGGTGATAAGCATAAATAAGGATGGTAAGATAGGGATCTGTGTGGACTACATGGAGTTGAATGTTTCCTGTGTCATAGAACCTTTTCCCACACCTTTTACAGAGGATATCTAGGAAGGCATTATAGGGCACAAGATTTACTCTTTCACTGATGGATCCTCTGATTATCATCAGGTTTAGATTACTAAAGAAGATCAAGAAAAGAAACATTTCACCACTGAGTGGGGAATTTTTGCATACACAGTTATGCCCTTTGGGTTGAAGAATGTGCTTGCATTCTTTTCGCGCATTTTTGTGTAAGTATTTGAAGACTTTGTACATAATTTTTTATAGGTTTATTTGGATGATTGGACTATGGATGGGGTGGTAAAGGATCACTGTGACAACTTGAGACTCATGTTTGAGAGATATAGAAAGTTAAGAATCTCCTTGAATATTAAGAAGTGTATCTTTGCTATACCCTTTGGAACTTTTTTGGGACACATTATATGTAAAGAAGGCTTGTTGGTAGATCCTGCTAAGGTCGCAGTTATTTTGAGTTTAGAGGATCCTACCAATTAGATTGAGGTACACAGGTTCTTAGGACATACAGGTTATTACAGGAACTTCATTAAGGGATATGCTAATATTTCCATGCCCTTGGAATAATTTTTTAGGAGTAAAGGAAATTTTCATTGGGATGAGACATAGTACATTTGAGACATTGAAGGAAAGACTTACTGGATCATTTATCAAGGATTAACTCAGGTGAGGATGCACAAATCATTGAGGACACAATGCCAGATGTATAGCTGTTTAGATTAAACTGTGTGCCTTATGATTTAGAAGACATTGTTGTATTTTTGGGAACTGGTGTGGAACACCTGAGGGGATGAAGATTTTAGAGAATAAACAACTTTCCATACGTGTTGCACCTTATATGTTGATTAGTGGATATTTATAGAAGTTAGGTCGTGATGAAATTTTACACTGGTGTGTACTTAAGCATGAGCACAAAGATATTATGGAGGAATATCAAAGTGGAATTTTTAGTGGACATTATGCAGGTACTGTTAGAGCAAAATCACAGCACCCCTGGATGCTGATCAGATTTCTAGGTTGATCACTCTAGCATCCAGTGTGATTGCACAACATTGAATCCTTTCTTGAGTGTGGGACTCGCAAGAATGAGAAAGGAATCTCCAGAGAAGGCTAGTAAACTACCTGCCACAAGCTATTCTAGTGCAGGAAAGCTAATCTAAACCTAATCTAACCATGCCAAGGAGACAGAGAGAGAGAGAGAGAGAGAAAAGGGAAAAACAGCAAAAGCCTACACTAAAACGGTGATACACTAGAGAAGGAGAATGTTGAACATCTATCAAAACTGCCACGGAACAAGGAGAGGTGAGCAATGGGAAGGATGGACAGATGCATCACAGGCCCAAGGAAATATTTCACACAAAAAATGTCCCAAAACTCCATGAACACAGCTCCAGACTTGCAATGAACATTCAAACATGCACAAATACCTGCAATGAAGAGAGGCAAGAAGAAAACAAGCAAAAATGAGCAAGGATGGATAGATGCATCACAAAACATGTTTTTGTGGCTTCAGAAGTTTGCACAGAACATCATTTCAATAGTAAAAGGAAAAAACACCATTACAGAGCAAGGGAGGAGGTTCAAACTCCATTTTCAACCCTAGAGAAGAAAAGAAGGGAGGGCAGAGTAGAAAAGATGAACAACTTGTAATGTCCTCGTCCAAGCAGCACTGGGACAGTTGGGATGTCGGGGCGCGAATTGGCCGAAAAGCCTCCAGGTGGTCCACACAGCAGTTGGGACAGTTGGGACATCGGGACGCGCGGGGCGCGAAAATCTGGATTGGCTAAAAGAGCAAGGAAAAATGTCTAAGTCTCGCTTCGCTCGGTCAGGGACAAGTGGGACAAGAGTACACGGCGGATGCGAACAGGCCGAATCGGGTGAATCAGAAGAATTTGTCCCAGACATTCTGGGACAAGTGGGAAAAAAGTACGTGCGGGACGCGGGGAGCCGAAAGAGCCGAGAGCCAATCAGATCTTGCCACATGTCTTTGCCGCAAAGAGGGACAGGGAAGCCCGAATCAGGCGGATCGGAGAAATTTGTCCCAGATGGTTTGGGACATCTGAGACAAAAATACGTGAGGGACACGAAGACATAGAAAAGCCACAAATGAATCAGAACATGCCACGTGTCTTCATGGATCAGAGCGGCGGAGGAGAGGGTGAGATTTTTACTTGATGTTTTACCGAGTTTCTAAAGGTGAAGTTGGAGCGTTGGCCCGAGCCAATAAAAAGAGGACACGTGTCCTAAGGAGCAGGGAAGTGTGGAGCTCGGGGAGAAATTGGAGAATTTAGCAAAGTCTTGGGCCAAAATATTAAAAGGTAAAGGATGACCCCGCGCCCCGTCCTCCAACCAGAGCGTGCCACGTGTCCCAGGTGGCGGGGCACGGGGGGAAAATGAATTTTTTTCCAAAAGTTAAAAAGATCAAAATTTTCAAAGGAAAGCCCGCGGAAAGGTGGAGGAGAGAGAATTGCCTAGTGAACCAGCACCTGACATGTGGCATCTGACCGGCGGAGCGTGGAAATTTTTTGAAAATTTTTCCAAAATGCAAAAAGATCAAAATTTAAAATTTTTGCCCAACATCCGTTTTTTTGGCTGTTTTGCCCTAAAGCTTCATACATTCATATCTTTTGATCCAAAGCTCAGATTTGCACGTTATTTATATCATTGGAAAGCTTATGAAATTATCTATAGGATTCCATGGTCAATTTCTAATTTTGGTTCAATTTGGATGGAGAAAATTCAAAAATGGCTCTGGTACGTGTCCATGGCAAGAAATGACATTTCAGCGACCAAATTTAATGTAGAATGGGTCGCACTCTCTTCCCATTTGGTCAAAATGACAGGGTATGGGTTTGTAAGGTCTTCCATGCTGATTTAATGCATTTTTAGTCAATGAGGAATGGGCTCCCATTTTTTTGTACATTTTCTCTCTCATGGGCTCGACCCATGCAATGTAAAAGCCAGATTTGGCTCATTTTGAAAGTAGGACATTACAAGTTGTTCATCTTTTCTGCTCTGCCCTCCCTTCTTTTCTTCTCTAGGGTTGAAAATGGAGTTTGAACCTCCTCCCTTGCTCTGTAATGGCATTTTTTCCTTTTACTATTGAAATGATGTTATGTGCAAACTTGCTCGTTTTTGCTTGTTTTCATCTTGCCTCTCTTCATTGCAGGTATTTGTGCATGTTTGAATGTTCATTGCAGGTATGGAGCTATGTTCATGGAGTTTTGGGACATTTTCTGTGTGAAATATATCCTTGGGCCTATGATGCATCTTTCCATCCTTCCCATTGCTCACCTCTCCTTGTTCCATGGCAGTTTTGATAGATGTTCAACATTCTCCTTCTCTGGTGTATCACCGTTTTAGTGTAGGCTTTTGCTATTTTTCCCTTTTCTCTCTCTCTCTCTGTCTCCTTGGCATGGTTAGATTAGGTTTAGATTATCTTGCCTGCACTGGAATAGCTTGTGGCAGGTAGTTTAGGAGCAGGAACCAGCCTTCTCTGGAGATTCCTTTCTCATTCTTGTGAGTCCCACACTCAAGAAAGGATTCAATGTTGTGCAATCACACTGGATGCTAGAGTGATCAACTTAGAAATATGATCAGCATCCAGGGGTGCTGTGATTTTTCTCTAACAGTTTTGGCACGCCCGGTGGGACCTTAGAGGTCTTCTTCTTCATCTTTTGTAGGTTGGTGTGTTCCTATGAAGATTTCAGCCTTTGGAGGCACTTGCAAACACATCTGGTGACTCCATCTGATCAGCAACCCATTTCTGAAGTTGCAGACCTATTTTTCATCCATTCTCATCCATCCTTATTTCCATCTCTTTTCATTCTTTCCATTCCATGAAGTTGTGCAATCATGACTTCATTTCCATCATGGAATTCACATCAACAACAGCAGTATATTCCACCTCCAACATGCATTACAACTCTTCCAAATCAGCATTTTGAGCAGATTCAAGATCAGTATGCATACCCATACGAGCAGCAGTGCCAAAGTCAGTTTGGATATGAAGCACATCAAGAGCAAGGGTATGCTGGTTATGAAGACAATCAGATGCAAGATGCTGGTCTGTTGGAGAAAATCCAAAATATAGAAGTAAAGATGGTGCAGTCCAGAGCAACAGCTCAAATGAGAGCTTTCAAAATTGGTTTCAGGACTCCTTGTCCATGGGGAGGCCCTTTTCCAAGACACCTCAGCCCTCAGGAGAAGCTGGACTTCATGATGAAGATGTTGCGCTAACTTGCACAATGGACAGTAGAAATAGAGGCCTATACACTTGTTGTTGAACAACCTTGTCAATGGGTAAGTTCTACACCATCATCTGGTTTTTATCTTCCCATTACCCAAGCAACACCATCTCATTTGGAATTGCAAATTTTAAATTCTCCATCTGTTGTCCCAAATGTTGAATCCATTTCTCCACCTCTCAGTCTTCCACCACACCTCAATTCTTCTTCCCTTTTTCCTTCCAAATAGTCATCCCCTCCACAAGAGCTAAAATAAATACCCCCTCCTCCAAAGAGACAAAATTTTCTACCTCCTTTACCACCACAAAAAATTTCCAAATCAATTGAGTTGCAACCCATCCCTCCTCTTGCATGCCCAATTCCATATGGGGAAGAAGAAATTGCAAAAATCAGTCATTTAGGACAGCAAGAAGACTCCATTTTTGGAGTTGAAAATCAGAGCTATGGGCATATCAAACGGATCAGACCTTACCCAATCAGGTATTTGGCTTCATTGGAGCCAAAGGAGAAGTCACAACCAGTCATGCTTGCTTCTGAGCATGAGGATGAGCTGCAAAGTTCCAAGGATCAGTTGTCATACCTCTTCAATCCAAATGCAGAGCAACAAAAAGAGGTATTGAATTTGCCTTCAAGCTGATACCTTGATGATTTGGGTGGAAGACTAGCTTCTTATTGATTTTCCATCCATCCAATCAGCCATGTTCAATGCCAAATCAATTGCATGGCTGCCACTTTTGAGAAAGGGAAGCTATTTCTCACAACTAATTGCAGGGTTTGTTTAGCTTGCCTTTGCTTCCAGTTAGAGTAGAGTAGGTAGGTTTTCTTTCAGTAAAGAAGTGCTTGTCCACACTCTGCATGTTCCATTTGGAGCATGTATGATTTTCAGTTCTGTACATAGTTTTTGTGGTGCTAAAGTTTTGCTCTTGTACAGTCCATTTCAGTGGCATTTTGGTGAGAACGACTCCATTTCAGTGGGTTTCCAAGTGGCTCAGAGAGGAGGTTTTCAAATTTCAGATCAGTTTGAAGGCTACAACTCATGACTCCATGCCCAATGGATGCTTCAGGCAACTAGTAACTTCATCCAGCAGGTAGATGACCCCGCTGAGTCGCCAAATTGTTATCCAAAATTCACCCCCCAGGGTAATTTTGATAACATGCATTAGATTATTTAGTCCTGAGCAAGTAGATTGATTCAAGGCCCAAAATCATGTTTCTGGGGTCCCCTCGGCTTCTTTCTAACTCTCCTGTCCAAGAAGAAAACCCAAAAAGTTTTAAAAAATGTAATTTTTTTTTGTTGCAAAAATCCATGCTTGGGGCCGATAAAATGAAGAAAATCAGCTAAGTCCTAGTCCAAGCAGTCTACGGGACAGTTGGGACGTTGGGATGTCGGGACGTGAAAATCCAAATCAGCCGAAAGGGGAAAAAATTGCCTAAGTCTTGTTTCACGTGGTCTGGGATAGTTGGGACAAAAGTACGTGCGGGACGCGGATCGGCCTGTTTGGCGCAAGTTAGTCCATTTCGGGCGGTTTGGAGATATTTGTCCCAGACAGTTTGGGACATCTAGGCCAAAAGTACGCAGAGGATGTGAACCGGCCGATTCAGCTGAAACAAGAGACTTTCGTCTAGGACATTTGGGCCAAAAGTATGCGGAGGACGCGAAAAGCCGAAAGAGCCGAGAGCCAATGAAATCTCGCCACATGTCTTCACCGCAAAGAGGGATAAGGAAGCCCGAATCGGCTGAAGTAGGAGATTTTTGTTTGGGACATCCGGGCTAAAAGTACACGAGGGATGCGTGGGACGTGAAAATTTGAAAGAGCCGCCAAAGAATCAAATCTCGCCACGTGTCTTCACTCATCGGCCCGCCGGGAAAATTTTAAAAATTTTTCCAAAGGAAAAAAAACAAAAGGGAAATGGTTAGGAAGGGCCCGCATCCAATGAAATCATGCACATGTATCCTAAGGCAGAAGGGGAGTTGCGGAGCGTGGGGGAGAAATGGGAAAATTTTCCCAAAGTGAAAAGTTATTGGGCCAAAATTTTAAAAAGACAAAGTGCACCCCTCAGGCCCTGAGCCAATCCAAAAATAGCATGCCACGTGTCCTAGTGGCGGGGGCGCGGGGAAAAAAAGAAAATTTTAAGGGTTATGAAAAAGTCAAAATTTTCAAAAGATGAACCCGCGGAAAGGCAGAGGAGAGAGAATCATCCAATCAGATCCCGATACGTGTCATCCAAGTGGTAGAGCGCGAAAAAATTTCAAATATTTTCCCGCTGATCCGTTTTGGCCTGTTTTTGCCCTAAATCTTCAGATCACCATAACTTTCGATCTGGAGCTTGGATTTTCACGTTCTTTATATCAATGGAAAGCTGGTGAAATTATCTACATGATTTTTGGGTCAATCTAGAATTTTGGTTCATTTTAGAGAGATAAAATTGAAAACCATCTATGGCACGTGGTAATGGCCAGAACTGACATTTCAACAACCAGTTTTAATGCGAAATGGGTCGCATTCTTCTCCAGCATGGCCAAAAATGTCAAGGCATGGGTCTGTAAGGATGCCCATGCTGTTTTAATGCATTTGCATTCAATGAGGAATGGCTCCCACGTTTTTTCACATTTTCTCTCTCCTGGGCTCGACCCATGCATTGTAAAAAGCCAGATTTGGCTCATTTAAAAAAGGGTGGTTCATCTTTTCAGCTCGGCCCTCCCTTATTTTATTCTCTAGGGTTTAAAATGGAGTTTGAACCTCCTCCCCTACTCTATAATGGCATTTTTTCCTTTTACCATTAAAATGATGTTCCGTGCAAACTTCTGAAGCAACAAAAATGTGTTTCGTGATGCATCTGTCCATCCTTGCTCGTTTTTCGCTTGTTTTCTTCTTGCCTCTCTTCATTGCAGGTATTTGTGCACGTTTGAATGTTCATTACAGGTTTGGAGCTGTGTTCATGGAGTTTTGGGAAATTTTCTGTGTGAAATCTATCCCTGGGCCTATGATGCATCTGTCCATCCTTCCCATTGCTCACCTCTCCTTGTTCCATGGCAGTTTTGATAGATGTTCAACATTTTCCTTCTCTGGTGTATCACCATTTTAGTGTAGGTTCTTTTTTCCCCTTTTCTCTCTCTCTCTCTGTCTCCTTGGCATGGTTAGATTAGGATTAGATTAGCTTGCCTGCACTAGAATAGCTTGTGGCAGGTAGTTTAGGAATAAGAACCAGCCTTCTCTGGAGATTCCTTTCTCATTTTTACAAGTCCCACACTTGGAGAAAGGATTCCATGTTGTACAATCACACTGGATGCTAGAGTGATCAACCTAGAAATATGATCAACGTCCAGGGGTGCTGTGATTTTGCACTAACAGTTTTGGCACGCCCAGTGGGACCTTAGAGGTCTTCCACTTCATCTATCTCCTCCCTGAGAACTAAATTATTTTCCTTGAAGAAGATTAATAGTTAACTGTCCTATTTTCTTGAGCAGATCTTCATACTCAGTAGATGTACTAGTAGAAATATTTTTACTCACCGAGAGTTGTGGATTATGAACCAAAGGTGCTAGTGTAGGCTCTACTTTAGCAACAATTTCTTTGGGCTCCTCTTCCATGCTTTCTTCTTGCCTTCTTGCAATCTCCTTTGCTTGTTCAATGGTAGCTGGGTGGTCATACTTCACTCATTGTCTAATCTCAAGCTTCATCCCAAGAATGAAGTGCTTACAGAGGAGATTATCCACGTCATATGTTAATCTTCCCATCTGCTAATCCTTCCTTCTAGATCTGGGCATCTAAGCTTCCTCCATCTAGAACACGAGCATGATAATCTCTCAATCCTTTCACCTCTTCTTTAGCTTTGTGATCTCAACCTATGAGATTATGCAGGAAGAGTTGTTCACCAAATCCTTCACGATGCCTAATTTAGTTACATAAATCCCATGCATGATAAATACAAATTTATCTAGTCTCCTTCAAACCATTCTTGGGCTAGAACCATCTCAAAAATCATCCCTGAAATCTTCAGGATTCTGTTGTTCACCATCACTTATTTCCTATTACAAATACAAGATCGTTTCAACTCTTGAATCAAATCCCAGGAAGTTATGTTGAACATTAGATTGACCTGAAATAATTCTTCCCCATTTTCAGTGCTTAACCATCCAAATACCAATCCAGGAAGTACAATCAACACGTATTGTTCCCTTAATAATGGAAGGCCACTTACAAATACTTTAGACTTTTCTACTATGGTGAACAATAGAAATGACCATGGTTAATAATATTATATACTTGATTTTGTCAGTTAAAAGTTAGACTGGAATTCAACTTCTACAACATTTTCAAACGGTAAACAGTTGAAGCCTTACTTATAAATAAGATCTTATTCATGAATTATGTAAAAATGAATTGGAATCACTATAATAGACCAAGTACTTTACTTTTCTACAGTAAAAAGTGACCTTTGACCATGTGTAAAATATCTCACAGTATGATTTTTCACTTACTTCTCTCAAATGATTTGTTACTAGTGGTTTGAATACCTTCAGGTAAGTTTAATCAAAGTTATGCGGTCATAGCTTTTCATGGAAACAAAATGTTACTCGATGGTAAATCCATTGCATGGTAAAAAGATACTTTACCGTTGGTAACTCCACTCATGATATAGGTTAACACAACTGAAGGCTTATTCTCCAAATGGGGTATTTAGACTGACTAAGTGATGGGAATCTCTCCAGAAATCCATCAAGTTGATTTATCATTGAATGGACCTAGCACAAGAAGGTGAACATAGACTCAAATCGCCAATCCAGGCAACGACGATAAACTCACTTGGGAACTCCTCAGCTAGAGATTATTTACTAATTCATGAACTTGTTACGCATGGAGGACCCTTATGATGGCTAATCAAGTAGTTACTAACTTCACTTGCCTAATCCAACACATAATTGGTACCCAAACTTAATCTCCTTCACAACTCAAGCAACATCATGGATTTGCACAAGACACTCAGAGGCAGATAAATGATTTGTATGTCATTTGTAGCCGGGGAGACATCTATCTGACTTGTTAGCACTCAATATTTGAAGGAGTGGGTAGCACCTCAGAAGGATTTTGATCTGATCCTCACTATTTTAGGTTGTGCCTATCAACCAAGGCAAGAGAACCTATATTGCAGCCTTTGTTTGGTGAAGGAGGTGGAGATATCCTTGTATTTTGCATATTGTATGGAAGGGGCCTTGGGAAAACATGATCAATTCTCCATTATTCAAACTCAAAAGAGTTGTCACTACTAAATGATGGAAATGTTTTCAAAACAAGGCAGAGGCTGCTAGAGACATAGTATTATCCTGATTTGCTTTGTGCATTTTTTTTAAATGGATTGTATTCTCTTGTTAACACACAATGCAATGCAGGGGTAGTATAGGGTAGGGTTATTATTTTGAATGAAATTTTGTTGGGAGATGTTAGACAAGACCAACCAGAGATTACCAAACTCTTTGAGGACCTTTGCAAGAAATTTGTAACACTTAAACAGTAGGAATGCTTCAAAAGGTTTAAAATACTCCTTCAACTAGGATATGTGCACAAATGGAGGCCCAGATCTGCACTCTTCCACACAATATTTGACAACCTGCTACAAAATCTTGAAGCAAATATACCAACAAAGTATCCAGAAATCCCTATTTGATCATGACCTAAGGTACCCCCAAAGGTTTACAAATAATCTCAAGATTCAAGGACAGTAAAATGATTTTAAATCTGTTTATCTTCTATTAGATGAAGGCTCTTCTGAATATAAGATTGTAGATGTCATCAAACCATCAACAAGAAATGAGACCATGTATGATCAAAGAGATCCTAAACACAAGATTGCAACATGAGCAAGAAACACAAATTGAAAACATTCTGAAACATAAGTATATGCAAACTTTGCCAAGAGAATAAACCAGATAATCTAGAAAATGATCAAATATATCAACAGGGGAATGTCATGAGAACAATCTCAGAGCTTGTTGATGGCTTTACAACTTGAAACCAACTCAACATGATAAAATCTGATGCAAAATAGAATTGAAAATGGCTCTCAGGTGGTTTTCTCAGAGAAATGGGCTTCTTCCAGTTTTCTCGTGAAATTCTAAATTCTTTCTTCTCTTGTCAAATTCTCCAAAAATATGATATATACTCTATGCCAGCTTGGATTCTTGCTTCCCAAGCAAATAATATGCTTATGGGATCAAATTTGTTACAAAAACTTCATGATTTAAAGATAGTGACACCAAACAAAAAAACAACTCGCAGGTTGCCAGGTATGCACAAAAATTAAATCATTACACAAATTTGGATCATTATCCATCCCAGGGTCACATTTTTATCATTTAGGCATGCAAGCATGTTTTACTAATCATTTTTCACCTTTTCCCTTTTCATCATTTCACCTCTACAACTTTCGATTTTCACTTTTCATGTTTTTACGGGCCTGAGCAAAAAATGTATCAAAAACATCATAGATCACCGAATTAGGTCATAAAAATGTTGCCAATTTCCTCAGAAGGCCAAGACGACCCAAATTCATATAAGGTTTGATGAAATTTGATGAAAAATCACGATTCCAAACTTCTTAGAGCTCCCATGGCGGCCAAAAGGATGAATGTACAGTATCTGTCGATTTTGTATCAACTTTTAATATGTCCACCCTCCACGTGGAAGATGAGATCCACGAATAAGCTCAAA
Organism: Taxus chinensis; assembly: GCA_019776745.2. Lineage (NCBI taxonomy): Eukaryota > Viridiplantae > Streptophyta > Pinopsida > Cupressales > Taxaceae > Taxus > Taxus chinensis. The sequence goes on from CM034151.1 coordinate 48,072,811, forward strand.
AAAACCCTTTTTGACTCTGGATAAGATGGGAAACATGTAAAAACATGATTGGATCAGGCTCCCATCTTTAAAAATGCATTTGTGACCTTTTTTAATTTTGCAAAATTTTGCAAAATTTCCCCGCTTCTCCCCTGGATCTGTCGAGTGTCCATATGTGGGCCCCATTGAAAATGCGGGCCAATTCTATCAATTTTGACACTTTTTTGAAAAAAGGAAATTTTTCTCAAAATTTTCCGTGGGTCTGAACACCTGATTCTTCCTGCCATGTGGCATCCTCCAATTTGCTGTAAGTCCAAGCTTCAAATTCTTCCTTCAGACCTCCCTGCCAAATTTGCAAAGTTTCAAAATTCTCCCTCGGGCCTACGCTGAATCCCCCATTTCTGACTTTTGGGACATGCCCACAATTTTGTTGGCTGCCAAAATTTGTAAAATTGGTCTCCGAGGACCATTCCGGCCTCAAATTTTTGGGACCTTGCAAACACAAAGCATTAAAAATTCACAAAACTTTCCTTCAGCCCCCTTGCTTGACTTTTTTGTATTTTTGGACACATGTCCACTTCTTATTGGTCCCGAGCCTTCAGCCCAAAATTTTTTTATACCATTTGAAGTTAAAAACTTCAAATTCATCAAAAACCCCGCTGCCCCATTTCTGACTTTCTTGGACACGTGTCACCTTAGGATTCGTTATGGACCTTTGGCTCAAATTTTAACTTTAAAATTTTGAAGTTAAAAAACATCAAATTCATCAAAACCTCCTACCCCCACATGTTGACTTTTCTTGGACACGTGTCCACTTGCTATTGGATGAGGGCCTTTGGGTCAAAAATTTCACCTTGAACACTTTGAGCCAAAAACACAAAAATTTCACCAACTCCTTCTGCCACCCAATGTCCTCTTGAGCCACGTGTCCTCTTCCCATTTTTGCAGGCTTTCGGGCCAAGAATTGACTTTGAAAATTTTGCAAAATGAAAGCCAAATTTTCAAGGATAATCCACCACCCACCAATCCTCTGACCAATCAGAATGTGCCACATATAGGCACCCTTTGTAAGAAGCGGAGCCACGGACCAAAATGTTGTGATGAGAAGTTGAATTTGATGGGCCAATATAAACACCACGCAATATGATGATGAATTTCAAAACCCGTATGACCATCAAAAATTCATAGAGGATGCCCTAGAATTCAAAGTTTTTAACAAGGATGGCAGATTTCTTGATTTTAAATCAATTAAAACATGATTTAGCATTGTTTTCAGCCTGGGGATTGGGAAATTAATTACATACATTTGAGATTCAATCAATTTTGAGTTTTTGCATGATTTGACAAAGGAAAAAATGACACAACCCAACCATTTGAAAAAACTAGGGCACAAAAAAGGGGCACACTTGGATTTTTGTTTCAAATTAGGGCAAAATAATAGTAATTGGGGCATTTTTGAAGCATTCAATTGGGAAAAAATGAACTGCATACCACCAAATTGAAAAATAAAACATTTGTGAGCAAAATTTGGACATGAAAAATTAGGGCACATTATGAAAACTCAATAATGAGAACCAACATTGGCTCTTGCTTGGGGATGGGCACTCCCAGTGAGTGCCACAAGATCAAAACGTAGACCAAGTGCCAAAAATCCATTGGGCAAGGAGTCAAAACACAGGGAAGCCCAAAAATTTAGAATTACCACCAAAAACAAACCGAGAAAACCACCAGAATGGCTGCCAAGGACAAAAGGGAAAACCACACACCAACAAATAGTAAAAACAAAGCAAAAACAAGGACTATACAAATGTACAATTTGTGCATACCTCACTTTAGGGATTTAATCCAAGAAATGTTTTAAATGTCTGCCATTAACAGGTAGCTCCAACAATTCCCCATCTAGATCTTTGAGAAAAAATGTATGTTCACCAATTCTGATGTCAATGGCATAAGGGCCCATCCATAATGCATCAAAACTTTCCATGCTTTCCCTTGTCTTCATGCCTACTATCCCACAACAAAACCAGATCTCCAACATTGAAGGCTCTAGGAGTGACCTTCTTATCAAACAATCTCTTCAATTTCTCTCTAAATCTGACATGCCTTTGATGGGATGCTCTTCTCTCTTCATCTAACTCAATGATCTGATTAATCCTTGATTCATATGGGCCATGCTCTTGATCTTCCAACTGTTGGGAAAACTGAAATGAGGATAATTACAGGTGTAAGGGCAACAAAGCCTGAGTTCCATACACCAATTCAAATGGGCTTTTACCAGTTGCTCTTTTAGGAGTTATTCTATCAGCCCAAACTGTAAACTTCAATTGTTCTCCCCACTTCTTCTTGTTCATTTCCAAGGTCCTTCTAATGATCTTGAGCAAGTTCTTATTACTGGACTCAGCTTGTCCATTGCCTTGTGGATTGTAGTTTGAAGAATAAGTCAGATTTATCCCATATTCATTGCACATTGCCATTAAAGGTTTGGCTCTAAAGCACATGGCATTATCAGATACAATCTTAACTGGAACTCCAAATCTGCATATGATATGATTCAACAAGAAATCCATTACCACTTGGTGTGTTGCCTTCTTAGATGGAATTGCTTCAACCCACTTTGTAAAATAATCAGTGGCTACAAGAATCCACTTATGACCAGCACTAGAAGGATCTGAAATCTCACCAATGAAGTCCATTCCCCATTGTTTGAAAGGGGCTTCAATTGATATAGGCTGCAAAGGAAGGGAGCCTGAAGCTTTCAGTCTTCCAGAGAAACGTTGGCAACTATCACACTTTCTAACCAGCTGGGTTGCATCTTTAAAAAGAGTAGGCCACCAATAACCAGCTCTCAAAATCTTATGTGTTGTCACCCTCCCAGCAAAGTGTCCTCCACAAACTCCCCCATGGAAATCAGTAACTATCTTGGGAGCTTCATCTTCAGTTATGCATTTCAAGAGGACACCCTCAGGGTTCTTCCAAGCCAGCCCAAGGTCTGTTATGATATAATTTTGAGAAGCCAGCTTGAGGGCTCTTTTCTAATTTTTATTCAAGTGACTAGGATAGCATAGGTGCTTGAGGTAGAAGATCACATCTTTGTACCATTCAGAACTCATCAATTTCTCAAGAAGATCTACCCTTTCTTCCTCTAGCTGATTCACTTCTACATTTTGCAAGTTGCTCTCAGCCATGAGCTTAGCAAGACCCAAACCTCTTACTAACTTTGTGGTTTGGATATCCATATCATACTCCTGTAGTTTTTTGACCCACCTACATCTTTTACTTGAGATCTCCATTTCTGATAAGATGTCTTTCACCATGGTGTGGGGAACATAAGCAACAACTTTTGAGCTCAGTATATAAGGCCTGAAAATCTTTGTTGCTTTCACCAAGGAAAATGCTTGTTTTTCCATGATTGTATACTTCAATTCAGCTACTTGTAAAGCCTTGCTAAAGAAGGCAATAGGCCTCTCAGCCCCATTCTCATCCTTTTGTAACAAAACAGAAGCAATGGTATATTCAGAGGAAAAGGAAAAGATTTGGAAAGGCCTCTTATAGTTTGGAGCTGCTAAAATAGGTGCATGCTTAAGTGCATCCTTTATTCCTTCAAAATCTTGAATGGTGGATTTCTCCCACCTGATAACTTGATCCTTTTTTAATACGCTTTTGATTGGAAGAGTTAGCTCAGTAAAATTGGAAACAAACCTTCTAATAAAATTGATTTGGCCAAAGAAAGATTGGATGCCTTTCTTGGTTCTTGGGATAGGTACTTTGCTGATTGCTTCCACTCTCTCAGGGTCTATCATAACACCATATTTTGATACAATATGTCCCAAGAAACTTGGCCTTTTTCATGCCAAAATGACACTTCTTTGGATTAAGAGAAATTCCATACTCCCTACATCTGATCAACATCTTCTCCAAATGTTACAAATGGTCACCTCGCTGTCTTGAAAACATACAGTCACATCATCTTGGTAAATTGCAATGAACTCATTGATGTAACCAATAAAAGCAACATCCATTGCCCTTTGAAAATTGGCACCAACATTCATCAATCCAAAGGGCATCCTAACAAAAACATATGTCCCCCAAGGAGTAGTGAATGTTGTCTTAAGTCTTTCTGATTCTTTGACAACTACTTGATTGTATCCGGAGAAACCATCCAATGTAGAAAGCAATTCTGACCCCATCACAAAGTGCAACATATTTTCCATATTTGGAAAGGGATAGTTTTCCTTCATGGATTCCTTGTTTAGATTTCTAAAATCCACACAAATTCTGATATCTCCATTCTTCTTTCTAACTGGCACAAGGTTTGCAACCCAAGATGAATATCTAGTGGGCTGAATAATACCTCCATCTCTCAACTTCTTTAATTCCTCTTGCATTTTCATGGAGAGAAGTGGATTAATTGGCCTTTTCCTCTATCTAAATGGTTTGGCATTTGCTTCAAGAGGGATCTCATGCTGAAATAAATCTTCTCTATATGCTTCAGCTCTGAATAGGACCAAGCAAGGCAGTCTTGATATTTTTTCAAGAGTTGGGCATAGGACTATTTTTCTTCTTTACTTAAATTGCTGCCCAACCAAACCTTCCTTGGTTTTTCCTTTGTTCCCAATTCATGCTCTTCCACATCCCTTGAAGTAGACATCTTTCTATTTATGATGCAATCAGCATTGTTAAAATTTGCCTCAAGTGCCACAAGACCTCTAGGAATGGTGTTTGTTTTCAATTGGATGATATCTTTTCCAAACAAAGTTTCTCTTCCTTCAGTCATGCATACCATTGGCTCCCAATCAATATTCTGATTTACAAACTCACCTTGGTCTTTGCAAGAACCTTAGCACTTGAGCATCATCATTAAAGACTTGCTAATGTTTTACATTATCAGGGACAGTTGGCCTAGTCAGCACTTCAATGTTGTATTCACAATAAGGTGAAATGGTGCAATTTTTAAATCTAGAACCCAACACTACCAACTTATCAATAGCAGCATTAAGACCTCTGTCATGGTAAACAATGTTAAAGGAATCAAACATTTCAATTAGATCCCAAACTGCATGCTTATACTGTTTCATACGCTGATTTTTTGTAGCATACAATTTCTTGATTTGTTTGACTACCAGCTCTGAGTCTCCTTTGCAACAATATCTCTTTACCCATACTTCCATGTAATTCTTAACCCCAACAATAATGCCTCATACTCAACAATGTTGTTAGTGCATTCAAAATTAAGTTTGAAGGAAAAAGCATACTCTTCTAAACTAGGAGAAAGCAGAACTATACCAGCACCATTTCCAAATTTGGAGCAAGCTCCATCAAATAGCAAGGTCCAAGGAGAACCTACCATATCAAGGCACTTTGATCTATCCATCTTGTGTTCTTTTCCATCAGCAAAGCCAATGAAATTGTCAGCATCTACATCAGCAAATAACACTTCATAAGAAGCATTGTTGGATCTTCAATCAAGTGCAACATTTTCTTTTCACCATAGAGTTTGACAAGGCTGCCCTCAATGGGAATGGTGGCAAAAGACATGTCCATATGAACACTACCACCAACACTTGCAGCCCATTTTCTTGACAAAAGCATACCCCATTTGGCAGGGCAGTCAACAATTACAACATCAAGTTTTAAATTCTTACCCGGATAGGCTGCAAGTTGCACTACTAAACCCTTCACACAACCAACAACTGGCACTTCCCTTGAATCCATGGCAGTACACTTCCCATAGGCTGCTGTCACTTTGATATCCAACTCATTCATGACTTCTAGAGGCATGACATTACATGATGCACCAGAATCAAACATGCAATTGTGAAGTAGCCTATCTTTTATGAGAAAAGTTGTAAAGAATGGATCAACATTCAATTGGGAATCAACCAAGGATGTCCCCAAATATACTTCAGGTGCCTCTCCAAGATCTTCCACCAATGATGGTGTTTCAAGGCCAGTAATGATTTGAAGAGGAGTCTCAACAACATTTACATTTCTACTTGGGGTAATCTTCTCTTCTTTCAATCCCAAGTACTCAAATGCTCTCTTCTTATGCTCAGGAATTCTAAGCAACTCAATAATTGGAACACTCACTTTAATTTGGCTCAATACTTGGGAAATATCATATGGAACATTCTTTGGTAAGACAACATTGGAAGGGAAACAAGAAGGTTCATCAGATGGAGAAGGATTAGGAGCTGCCACGTGTCCAAGGGTGAAAAAACACCAAGTGACCCAAAGGAAAAAATGGTCAGGAAGGGCCCGCACCCAGTTAGAATGTTCCATGTGGCACCTAGAGTGGCGGAGCATGGGGAAAATTTGAAAAATGTTCCAAAGACCAAACGGGTAAAAATTCAAACTTTTTGCCCGCCGATCCGATTTTGGCCTGTTTTTGCCCTAAAACTTCAAATCGCCATATCTTTCGATCCAGAGATCAGATTTTCATGTTCTTTATATCAATGGAAAGCTGGTGAAATTATCTACAAGATTCCATGGTCAATTTTGAATTTTGGTTCATTTTGGAGGTAGAAAATCAAAAAAAAATCTTCTGGTACGCGCCCATGGATAGAACTGACGTTTCAACAACCAATTTTAATGAAAAATGGGTCGCATTCTTCTCCAACATGGTCAAAAATGTTAGGGCATGGGTTTGTAAGGACCTCCATGCTGTTTTTAATGCATTTTGGTCAATGGGGAATGGCTCCCATGTTTTTTCATGTTTTCTCTCTCCTGGGCTCAACCCATGCAATGTAAAAGCTAGATTTGGCTCATTTTTCAAAGGATGAACACCTTTTTACACAGCAAGCTTCTGTTTTCACCTTCAACAAGTGATTTTGGAAGTATCAGACCTTATAGGGATTGTAACAGGTTTTTCTGCCTCTTTGGTGTTGGAATACAAGGATTTTGATGTTGAAAATCACAATGCAGGCTCTGTGAATGCTTTCAGTCCTTTGTATGTGTTGTTTGCTTCATTTCAAACTCTTGATTACAGCTTATCAACTTGTGCATGATGTTTTATGTTGCAATTTCTGATTTGTGTCAATTTTCATGAACAAGAAGTGCTCACCACTCCTTTGATGTATCACCCTTATTAGTTTAGTTTCAATTTTTACATTTCTTATCCCTGTCTCCTTACAAATTAGGATAAAATTAGGATCTGAACCTCTGCAGTTGTGTAAATATAGATCTAATCAGAGGAGTTTGAGGAACGAGCATCTAATCCAGAGTTTCCTCTCTCATCTTGCAAGTCCCACACTTGGAGAGAGGTTTCAATGTTGTGCAATCACACTGGATGCCCTGAACATCAACTTAGAACCTTGATTTGCATCCAGGGGTGCTTCTGATTTGCAACAATAGTTTTGGCATGCCCGGTGGGACCTTAGAGGTCTCATTTTCATTGCAGCAAATTTGATGTGAATCTGCAGCAATTTTCTTTCTTAAAAGAGCTATAAGTTACACATCTGGCGACTCCAAGGAAGAAGAATCAGCTGGTTTTAGCAATTCAGACCTGAAAACTCATGAGAAGAATCACTACAAGGTCAAGAGCTGGAGAAGAAGAGGCGCTGTTTGAATATCTGCAGTTATCTCCAAGAGTAAGGAAAAGTGGGAGGAGAATCCAAAGGTATCCATCTGCACCAAAAAAAACTCTCTCAATTCCTCCACCTGGTAGGCCTTTCATTCAGTCAACAAGGGTTTTAAGACCAATTAGAATGGCACAAAACAACCCCTATGTCAATTTCACAGGCAGCAGCCCACTTTCCCTCAATGCACAACATCCAATTCAAATTGCAGCCTTGAAGAACATTCCATACTTCACTGGAGAGAATCAGACTACTCCAGGTGATCATGTTAAAGACATTGCCAACCTTTGTGCAATTCATGAAATCAATGAGATGCAAGTGGCTGTCAAATTGTTGGCATCTTCATTCAAGGGGAAAGCATTGCAATGGTTTAGAAGTCTTGCCTCAGGTTCTATAGCGAATTGGAACCAGCTATGTATAGCACTTCATGAGCAATTTGGAGAGAAGGGAGACAACTTGTCTCTTTTGGAGTAGCTGACAACCATCAAGAGAGCTCCCAATGAGCAGCTGACTGATTTCAACTTCAGATTTCAAAGGACTTGGGAGATAATTCCAGTGGCAGTCAGGCCAACAGTAGAAGGTGCTTTTCTCTACTACCTCAAAGCTCTAAATTCTGATATTTCTATGTTGATTCATTCCATGGGAGGCATAACTATCCCTATGGCTTATAGCATTGCCATTAGGGCTGAAAATTGTTTGATCCAAGCTGGCAAACTAGCCCCTAGACCTCCCATGCCATTGTTTCCAAGTTTAGAGAGCCCAAACACTAATCAAGCATCTAATTTGGCTCCTTCTCCCACTCCTAGAAATCAGAGTTCAAATGAAGCTTCTATTTCATCTCCAAGTTCCCCAAATGAGCATCAAGAAGTCATGAAGCAATTGCAAAATTTAGGCAATGAGCTAGTTACTCTCAAGAGGCAACAAGCCCAAGGTTTTAGACCTTCTTATCAGCCCCAAGCTCAGCCTAACAGGAAGCCATACCAACCACAAAGACCACCTAATCCAGCTGTAAATATAAATCAAACAAGGCCTCCTGCCAATAGACCATTTCAGCCCTATAATCCTAATGCCATATCTGCCTCTAAGCCATTGATGCCAACACAAAACAACGTTGCTCAGGAGTATGATTGGTGTTTTCCATGCAATGAACCTCACAACCAATCCATGTGCTTCAATGGTGCTTTGAATCAAGCATTAATGGTGACAACTACTGGTGTGTAGGGTGAGGGTAGTCAAGGAAACAACCAACAACAAGAAACATTCCAACAGCAATCAGCCCCAAATGACACCACACTTGTGAACTGGCAGGAAAAGGATTTTTGTGGAATGAATCAAACAGTCTCTCAAGGTGTTGCAGCCAACACAAGGTCAAAAAGAAGGAATTTAGGTGAAGAGCAGCCATTAGCTCCAACCAATCCACAACCTTCCATGGCTCCACAAATCGTTGGCAAGCAAAATCCAATTTCAAATGCACAAGGGCAGCCAAGAACAACTCCTAGACCAACTCAAATACCAGTTGTTGCTACCCACATGCAAGGAGTGAATGTTCCAACCAAGGGATAGCAAAGAGATCCTTCATCACCATTCAATATCATTGATCAGATGAAGAAGAAAAATGTAAATATATCAATGTGGGAATCCCTATCTATCCCAGGCCAAAGAAATTTTCTACAAGCTGCCATGAAGGACTGGCCAACTTTGTATCAGCAAGTTCAGATGCAAGAGAAAGTGCTCACAAATGCTGCCCAACCTGAGGGGAATCATGGAGGAAAGCAAGGTAAAATGTTGAATCCCCCTCCTTTCTATGTTTCATTAATCATTGGAAATTAGTTAGTGCACAATTGCATGATAGATTCCGGGGCAAGTAGCTCAGTGATGCCTAAACAAATAGCTGATCAGCTAGGGCTCCAGTATGAAACCATATCCAAAAGGGTAGTGCAGCTGGATGGGACAGCAGTAACAACAGTTGGAGTGATTAGAAACTTGAGTCTTACCTTGCATGCATGTCCAATTGTCGTTGTCTTACAAGATGTATCAGTTATAGACCTTTCACCACTCTTTGCCCTATGCTTGTCAAGGGACTTCACAACCAATATTGGAGGAAATTTTTCTACTAATTGGTCACACATGTTGTTCAGAATGAGGTATGGAACCAAAGCTACAATCAGGTCTGAACCTATTGCAAAATTCCACATTGAGCCCTACACTCCAAGTCAGATCGATGCCAATTGTTCAACATTTGATCAAGAAGATCACCCAAGCACTGATGAAGCTAACACCAAGGTTGGAAGCATCCCGGATCTAACTCTTGATGAATGGGCAAACAAGGTACATGCTTTTGATCCTTATCAAGAAGTAGAAGAATCTAAGTTAGGGGTCTATTGCATACCTGAAGAAGATCAACCCATTCCTAGCATCACCAAGCCTAACCATAAGGATGACAATGAGGTATGGAAGCTATTTTTTGATGGATCAAGGAGTAGATAAGGTGCAAGAGGTGGAGCCATGCTTGTTTCACCTCAAGCAGTAAAGTACTATTCAGCTTTTAGATTTCAGTTTGCATGCTCCAATAACACTGCTGAATATGAATCCTTAGTGCAAGGGATGCATTGGGCAATAAAGAGAGGAATAAAGAACTTGCAAGTCTTTGGTGATAGTGAATTGATTGTAAATCAGATCAAGGGATAGCATGCTGCCAAGAATGATCTACTCAAGTGCTACAAGAACAGGGTGTGGGACCTCATGGAAGATTTTGAGGGTTTTGGCATCAAATCCATTCCTAGGAAAGAGAACCAAGCTGTTGACAGGCTTGCAGCAGTAGGGGAAGCCTTTGACATTGTGGAAAGCATTCAACAAGACAAGGTACAGCCAAACATCCACGTGATTGTGAGGCCTTCAGTGCCGGATAACAATGTAAGTTGGCAAGTGTTTGAGAATGACTGCAAATCATCTATTTCTGGCAAGAAGAAGCTGAGTTCTCAGCTAAGAATCAAGAAAAATTGGAACCAGCAGTATGGTGACCAAGTGGTACAGCTGAGAACTAACAAGCTGCCCAAGGGACTTATCACTTTGGAGTCCATTTCAATCCCAATGATCAATTTAGGAAAGAGAAAGCAAACATTCAAGTCAAGAGAGAAGATTCAGTATCCATCTTGGTGGAAGAGAACAAACCATTGCAAATTGGAAAGATGACAACTGAACGAGAAAGGTATGAGTTCATGCAGCTGTGTCAAGAGTTCCCTGATGTGTTTACTTAGAGCTATGAAGACTTGAAAGGTTTCAATCCCAACTTAGCTCAGCATACCATTGAATTGGATCCAAATTACTAAGCCTGTCAGGTAGAAACAAAGACCAGTCAATCCACACATGGAGCCTCTCATGAGGAAAGAATTGAACAAGCTGATTGAGTCAAGGGTCATATTCCCAATCAAGCATTCTAGTTGGGTTGCCAAATTGGTTCCAGTCAGAAAGAAGAGTGGAGAGATCAGAGTTGTGTGTTGACTTCAGAGACTTGAATAGAGCATCTCTCAAGGACCATTACCCACTCCCTCCATGGAGCAAATCTTGCAAGTTGGGGTGGCTCTGAGAGGTTTTTCACTACTTGATGGCTACTCAGCTACAATCAGATTATGATGAAGGAAGAAGACCAGTTCAAGACAGCCTTCACAACCAAATGGGGGACTTATGCATACAGGGAAAATGCCATTTGGGCTGTCCAACACTGGTGTACCTTCTAGAGAGCATGGACATGGCGTTCAAAGGTTGATTAACATATGGTGCTGATATACCTTGATGATATCACTGTTTTTTCCAAAAATGCAGCAGACCACCTCTCTCATTTGAGACAAGTCTTCACAAGGTGCAGGAGATTTGGAGGTGTCTTTGATCCTAAGAAGTGTATCTTCTTACACTGAAGGAAATCTCCTTGGCCATATTGTCTCCAAAGAAGGATTAGCAATTGATCCAGAGAGGGTTGAAGCCATAAGAGCACTACCATTGCCAAGCCACAAGAAAGCCTCTCAGATTTTCTTAGGGAGGATAAACTTTGTTCGGAGGTTTGTCCCAGATTTTGCAGCCCTTGTCAAACCTATCCACAAAATGTTAAAGAAAAGCATGGCCTTCAAGTGGACAGCAGAAGGCAAGAGAGTTTTGAAGCAATCAAAGAAGCCATCTCTCAAGCACCAACTCTCATCAACCCGGACTTCTCCAAGGATTTCATCCTCTATGCCTTTCGAGGTAATGATACTATTTCTGCCATTTTGGTACAGCAGAACAAGGACAACGATGAGCAGCCAATTGCTTTCTTCAACCAAAGCCTAGATGACTATGAGGTGAGGTATTCTTTATTGAGAAGCATGTACTTGCAAGTAATAAGACGCTTGAAGAAATTCAAGCATTTAGTCTCAAAACAACAAGGTCCAGCTGTTGGTCTCTCATGCTGGGGTTAAAGACTTCCTCCCTCAACAAGGATTTTTGAATGAGAAAATGGAGGTTGGGATCACTCGTGTCATGGAGTATGAAATTGAGACAAGGTCACTAAGCTTGGTAAGAGGACAAAGGGTGTGTGAGCAGGATTTTGGGGAAGTAAAAAGAGTATGCAATGAAAGGAAGAGGTTGTTTTGAAAGTTCACGACAGCCATGGCCAAGTGGAAATCAAGAAGAAAATAATGTGTTCCCCACTCCTTGCTGGACCCAGGTATAATACATTCCTAAGCCACATAGGCTATTGCCCTCCGGAGATGAACAAGAACCCAAAGAAGACACTTAGATTGCAGGTGTCCCAGATGCCATTGTTGATGGAGTTTGTTACGAAAGATGTGAAGGAGTGCTGCTGAGAATGCTTAGCACAAAAGATTCATAGTGTGTTGGAAGAGTTCCATGGTGGGACCAGTAGTGGTCCATTTTGCACCGAGAGTGATAGCTCTGAAAATTATGAAGGTCAGCTTTATGGGTCCAATATTTTTAGTGTTTTTTGCATGGATCAAGAGTGTAAGGGAAAGATATTCTTCACAGGAAAGAGAACTTGATGCCCTTCCATTGCCATCATCCAGTTGAACCCAGCCATTCATGCAATGGGGTTTGGACTTCATTGGAGTCATTAATCCCAATTCAAGCCAGGGGCACAAATGATTTTGACAGCCCAGACTACTTCACCAAATGGATTGAAGCGTAGCATTCAAAGAAGCAAATGTTCAAGGCATCTTAGACTTCTATGAGGCCATAGTAACCATATTTGGGCCAACACCTCTACAATAACTCAGAGAATGCTTGGATTCATGGATCCAAGGGGACTAAGTGGCGCTGGTGTCTGTCAAGAACGGGATCTACCTAGTAATTCTCCAAACTATTACCCTCAACGGGTAATGGGCCCCCCAGGCTGAGTCTACAAACAAGAACTTGTTGAGGATCTATTAGGAGCACTATTGAATGAGAATCATAGGTATTGCCACATACCAATGAAATATCATTATGGGCTGATAGGATAACTCCCAAAATAGATCCCAGGGTAACTCTCATCAGGCTTGTCTATGGAGAGAAGAAATCTTGCCCCATGTCACTTGAGTTTACCACATTGTTAGAAACTCATGAAAATAGTTGGAGCTATTAGAGTTTGAGGGGGGGGGGGGGTGGGGGGGGGACCATGGATTGGTGAGATAGTGAGAGTTAATGGAGCTTCAGAATCAGAGATTAGGGCATCCCCAAACGCAAATGGAGAGGTCAACTTGATCAAGAAGACCTTTGACAGGAAGGCCAAGAGTAGATCTTTCCAAGTTGGAGACTAGTGTTAACTGGGATGCAGAAGAGGCAAAACCGGAAGGCATTCAATGTGATGCCATTGGAGTGTGCCCATACATGGTAAAAGGCAAAAGACAGCAATGCTGTCCCATGGCTTACTTGGAGGCGAAGAACTGAAGATTTCCAGTCAAGAATCTATCTAAAGCATTGCTTTTCTAAAGGGAAACTCTCCACCTTGAAAATATTAGCTTAGGTTCATTCCTTCAGTGCTTTGTCACATGGTTTTGTTTTGTTAGGTGGTTTGCTGTTACCTAAGTGCTTTAGCACATCTTCGCTATCCTGGAGAGGTTTTCAGTCCTTGCTTCCATCAGGTGATATTCCATCTTCCTCCTTGCAACCCAAACATTCTAAGTCTATTGGGGTTCCAAACAAAAAATTTGATTGACCCATGCCCAATGGACTGACTTCAAGCAAATGGGTATTGTCATCTAGCAGGTAGATGACCCCTCTGGAGTCACCAAAAATTGTTATCCAAAATGGCCCCCTGCTCATTTGGATTGCTAACTCCTTGTGTTCTTGCCGTATATGTGCCCTAGTCTTATTTTTGATTTTCAAGGACACTCAAATCTTTCTGGAGTGGCCACCATTGGATAAACTCTCTCTCAGATTTCAGAAAGGTAAATTTTCCTCCTAAACCTCCAGTATTTTTAAGTTATGACTCAGTGGAGTTTTGGTGGGAAAATTTTTAGTAGAAGGAACCGCACAAGACAATTGGAGTGCCAGTGTCCAAGGGCAAAAAAACACCAAGCGACCCGAAGGAAAAAATGGTCAGGAAGGGCCTGCACCCAATCATAATGTGCCATGTGGCACCTAGAGTGGTGGAGCGTGGGGAAAATTTGAAAAATGTTCCAAAGACCAAATGGGTAAAAATTCAAACTTTTTGCCCGCCGATCCGATTTTGGCCTGTTTTTGCCCTAAAACTTCAAATCACCATATCTTTCGATCCAGAGCTCATATTTTCACTTTCTTTATATCAATGGAAAGATGGTGAAATTTTCTACAAGATTCCATGGTCAATTTTGAATTTTGGTTCATTTTGGAGGGAGAAAATCAAAAAAATCTTCTGGTACGCGCCCATGGACAGAACTGATGTTTCAACAACCAATTTTAATGCAAAATGGGTCGTATTCTTCTCCAGCATGGTCAAAAATGTCAGGGAATGGGTTTGTAAGGACCTCCATGCTGTTTTTAATGCATTTTGGTCAATGGGGAATGGCTCCCACATTTTTTCATGTTTCTCTCTCCTGGGCTCAACCCATGCACTGTAAAAAGCTAGATTTGGCTCATTTTCAAAGGATGAACACCTTTTTGCACAGCAAGCTTCTGTTTTCACCTTCAACAAGTGATTTTGGAAGTATCAGACCTTGCAGGGATTGTAACAGGTTTTTCTGCCTCTTTGGTGTTGGAATACAAGGATTTTGATGTTGAAAATCACAATGAAGGCTCTAGGAATGCTTTTAGTCCTTTGTATGTGTTGTTTGCTTCATTTCAAACTCTTGATTACAGATTATCAACTTTTGCATGATGTTTTATGTTGCAATTTCTAATTTTTGTCAATTTGCATGAACAAGAAGTGCTCACCACTCCTTTGGTGTATCACCCTTATCAGTTTAGTTTCAATTTTTACATTTCTTATCCATGTCTCCTTGCAAATTAGGATAAAATTAGGATCTGAACCTCTGCAGTTGTGAAAATATAGATCTAATCAGAGGAGTTTGAGGAACCAGCCTCTAATCTGGAGATTCCTCTCTCATCTTACAAGTCCCACACTTAGAGAGAGGTTTCAATGTTGTGTAATCACACTGGATGCCCTAAACATCAACTTAGAACCTTGATTTACATCCAGGGGTGCTACTAATTTGCAATAACACCAACTCCCTTAGAAACTTTGCTTCTAGTTTTATAGTCCTTTTCTTGAGCTACAACATCATTCATCAACAATTGTCTATCTTCCTCTAAAGGGATACCACCATCATACTTCTTAATCATCAAATCTCTCAAGTATTCAAAGTCATTGTTAGGAATTTCAAAAGCTTGCACTAAATCAACTTCAAGAGCATGAGGGAGGGAAAGAATTGGTACCACTTTGTGTAGTCCCAAAAGGTAGTAGCATTCCTAGCACTTATTACTTTAGTAGATGTTACTCCTCCTTGTGAGCTTGAAGAATAGCCCATCATGCAAATATCATCATCAATTCCATCCTCATTTTCAGCCTCATCAACTTGTTGGTCTACCTCATATGGAGGATGAGGAAGAAAAAATCTATCACACCAATTCATATCAGCCACTTCATCAACAGTAGTAACCCTGGTAGTTAGAGGATCATGAACCAATCTATTTTCACGTGTTTGGGGTTTTCTATTTGTAGACCCAATAAGCCCTTTACCCTTTTCATCAAACCTATGCTCATTCTTATGGTGATTGCCAAGTCTATCTTGTGTCTACTACCTAGGCTGACCTTGTGAAGTCTTGCCTAATTACCCTTCTCAACTCTTGCCAACTTGTATGATATTTCTTTGACAGCCCCTGCCAAAGTTTTCATAACCTTTTCTAAATCAGCAGCCTTGCTAGCTTGAGGTTTTTTAGGGTTTATGAATTTTACACCATCTCTCTTAAGAGGTTTCCCAACAGCCTTGATATTGTTCTCAATTTTAAGTGCCGTGGTGAAGGCTTGTCTTATATTGGTTGGGTTCTTATCCTCTTAGGTAATAGGCTAATTTTTTATCAAATGCATCTTGCATACTTGATTAAACATGATTCATCACAAGGCCTTAAACCAATAGGAAACCTTCTCTAAGTTTTGTTAAACCTTGTGTTGAAGTCATGTACTGACTCATTTGGGTTCTTCTTGATATTCTCTAAACTCAAACAAAAGAAATCTAGGATCAGTCTTGTCTCCATATTGCAACCTAAATGCATTTTTCATTTCAGTCCATGAAGCAATAGAGTTATCAGGTAGAGCCTTATACAAATCCCTAACATATTCTTCTAGTGTATGAATAAACAACTTAATATACACATATTTAAACTCTATCTCAAAATCTTCCATCATATTATCAAAAATTTTGAGATGCTGATCACTAGTAATAGCATTGTTACCCTGGAATTTTGGCAATCTATTCCTAGACATCTTGTGAGACAGCATTTTGGTAACCATCCATTCCTCCAAAATTTATAGGACCAAAGGTGTTAACAATAAATGGAGGTCTAGGCTGAGCCATATTATTTAGTGGGGGGAGATCTTAGAGACGAGGCAAGCTAATGAAAGAGTACTATGTCTTTGGGGCTCAAGAATGTGATTCACAAGATTGGTATCCTCTAAATGTTGATTTTCTTGGGAAATTTTGACTCGAATAAA
Source organism: Taxus chinensis (assembly GCA_019776745.2). Classification (NCBI taxonomy): domain Eukaryota; kingdom Viridiplantae; phylum Streptophyta; class Pinopsida; order Cupressales; family Taxaceae; genus Taxus; species Taxus chinensis. Next base: position 48,089,518 of record CM034151.1, read on the forward strand.
AACATAGAGGTGCAGATTGGAGAAGGAACTTACCAAGTACAACATAATAACCTTCACCAGCTGAGGCAAACAAGTTTATGAGAGGATTTCTTGAATCATAATCACTTGAAGAAGAATGATAGTCCTCTACTAAAGGCTGACCTCTCTCACCGATGGCTATATATTTTCCTGATGTCTGACCTTTAACCACTTTCCAAAACCCTTCTCCCTTCCAACTATGGATTTCTTAAATCTAAGAACAATTTCTTAGTAGAGTCTTTAAGGAAAAGAGATCTTCTTCCCTCCAGTTTTACAGAGATCAACAACATAGAAAAAAGAAATGATAAAAATCTCAAGACATTAGTCCTTGTCAAAATTTAAATCAACATGGAGTCACCACTAAGGAATTTCACCTCAGTTGTGAAAGAAAGCACTAAAGTAATTTTGTCAAATGTTTGCTAGTAATGACAACTTTTCAGAGCCTTGTAAATTAGATCTTCTTCTCCTTGAGTCAACCGAACATAATGCAACAAGACAATGAATAAACTACTAGGAAATGAAAAATGGCAGGTTGATCCTAAAAAATTTTCTTTAAAACTTGTACAGATATAAAACATAGGGTGATATCTTGACAATGTAATAACTCAAATACCTAGAATACACCTCAAAAACACAAAGAAATTCCAAGAAGTCCCTAGCAACATGGCACCAATCCGATGTTGGTACCCAAACTTAATCTCCTTCACAACTCAAGCAGCATCATGGATTTGCACAAGACACTCAAAGGTAGATAAATGATTTGTATGTCATTTGTAGCTATGGAGACACCTATCTTACTTGTTAGCACTCAATATTTGAAGGAGTGGGTAACACCTCACAAGGATTTCAATCTAATCCTCACTATTTTAGGTTGTGCCTATCAACCAAGGCAAAGAGAACCTATATTGTATCCTTTGTTTGGTGAAGGAGGTGGGCATATCCTTGTATTTTACATATTGTATGGAAGGGGCCTTAGGAAAACATGATCAATTCTCCATTATTCAAAATCAAAATAGTTGTCACTACTAAATGATGGAAATGTTCTCAAAACAAGGCAGAGGTTGTTAGAGACATATTATTATCTTGATTTGATTTGTGCATGTTTGTTTTTGGGCTTGTATTCTCTAGTTACACACAATGCAATGCATGGGTAGTCATAGGGTAGGGTTAATTTTTTTGAAATGAAATTTTGAATGGGAGATGTTAGACAAGACTAACCATAAGATTACCAAACTCTTTGAGGACCTTTGCAAGAAATTTGTAACACTTACACAACAGAAATGCGTCAAAAGTTTTGAAATACTCATTCAACCAAGATGTTTGCACAAATCGAGGCCCAGATCTACACTCTTCCATACAATCTTTGACAACCTAATACGAAATCTTGAAGAAAATATACCAATAAAGTATCTAGAAATCCCTACTTGATCATGATCTGAGGTACCCCCAAAGGTTTACAACTACAGTCTCAAGATTTAAGGACAATGAAATGATTTTAAATTTGTTTATCTTCCATCAGATGAAGGCTCTTCGGAATATTAAGATTGCAGATGTCATAAAACCATCAACAAGAAATGAAATGATGTATGATCAAAGGGATCCTAAACACAATATTGTAACATGAGCAAGAAACACAAATTGAAGACATTTTAAAATATGAGTATATGTAAACTTTGCCAAGAGATATAAACCAGATAATCCAGAAAATGATATCAATATATATTAGCAGGAGAAAGTCATGAGAATAATCTCAAAGCTTGTTGATGGCTTTACAACTTGAAACCAACTCAACATGATAAAATCTGATGCAAAATGGAATTGAAAATGGCTCTCAAGCGGTTTTCTTAGAGGAATGGGCTTCTTCTAGTTTTCCCAATGAAATTATAAAATTATTTCTCTTCGCCTCTTCTCAAATTATCAAAAAATATGATATATATACCCTATGCCAGCTTGAAGTCTTGCTTCCCAAGCAAAGAATATGCTTATGGGATCAAATTTGTTACAAAAACTACATGATTTCATGAAAATGACATCAAACTGGAAAATCAACTTGTAGGTTGCCATGGATGCATAATTTTTGTAAAGTTATTTACACAAATTCAGATCCTTATCCATCCCAAGGTCACATTTTTATCATTTAGGCATGCCAACATGTTTTATCTAATCATTTTTCACCTTTTTTCCCTCATCAATTTTACCTCTACAACTTTTGATTTTCATTTTTCACATGTTTTTAAATGGGCCAGAGAAAAAAATGTATCAAAAACATCATAGATCACCGAATTAGGTCATGAAAATAATGTCACAAATGTTCTTAGAAGGCTGAGACAACCCAAAATCATATAAGATTCGATGTAATTTGATGAAAAAATGATGAATCCAAGCTTCTTAGAGCTCCCATGGTGGCCAAATCGAACAAATGCACAATATGCCATCAATTTTAGATCAACTTTTAATGCCAGCCATCCACGTGGACCATGCCATTTTGAAAAAAATAAGCTCAAAATTACCTTTTTAACCTTTGACTATGGGGTGAGACACGTGTCAAAACACAATTGGATTGGGTTCCCATCCTTTAAAAATGCATTTGCGGCCCTTTTTAATTTTGGAAAATTTTGCGAAAATTCCCTGCTTTTCCCCTGGACCTGCCACGTGTCCCCATGTGGGCACCATGGAAGATGCGGGCCAAATCCATCCATTTTGACACTTTTTTGAAAAAAGGAAATTTTGTCTCAAAATTCTCCGTCGGCCCAAATACCCGCTCTCTTTCCTTGCCACGTGGCGCTCCTCCCATTTGTCGTGGGTCTAAGCTTCTAATTCTTCCTTTAGACCTCCCTGCCAAATTTGTAAAGTTTCAAAACTCTCTCTAAGCCCGCGCTCCCCCATTTCTATCTCTTGGGACACGTGTTGGCTCCTCATTGGTCGCGGGGACCATTTTTTTTATATTTACCTTGCAAACAAAAAGGCAAAAATTCATAAAACTTTCCATCGGTTCCCTACTCTATCTTTTTTATTTCTAAACATGTGTCCTTTTCCAATTCGGTGTGGGCCTTCAAGCCAAACCTTTCCTTTTTACCATTTGAAGTTTAAAAAATTCAAATGTCATCACGAAGTTTGCTAATCCCATTTTAATTTCTTGGACACGTGTTGCTTTATGATTCGTTGTGGAGCTTTGACTCAAATTCTAACCTTAAAATTTTGAAGTTAAAAACTTCAAATACGCCAAAATTTCTGCCCCCTTATGTTGAATTTTCCTGGACACGTTTTGCTTTATGATTCGTTGTGGAGCTTCGGCCCAAATTTTAACCTTAAAATTTTAAAGTTAAAAAATTCAAATACACCAAAATTTCTACTCCCTCATGTTGAATTTTCCTAAACATGTGCCTATCCGCTGATTAGACGAGGGCCTTCAGGTCAAAAATTCACTTTGACACCTTGAGCTAAACAACACAAAATTTCACCAACTTCTTCTGCCACCCGTATGCATGTGTCCTTTTGCCATTTGCTGCGGGCTTTTGGGCCAAGAATTGACTTTAAAAAATTTTACAAAATGAAAGCCAAAATTCTTCAAGGACAACCTACAAATCCTCTGACCAATCAGAACGTGCCACATTTCCCTAGATGTTGTGATGATGAATTTGACGGGCCGATGACACCCGTATAGCCGTCAAAATGCCAAAATTTTTACAGGATGCCCTAGAAATCAAATTTTTTTAACAAGGGTGGTAGATTTCTTGATTCTAAATCAATTAAAACATAACTTGATGATTTTTTTTGACCTGGGGATTGGGTTTATTAGTTGCAATTACTTCAGATTTGATCAGTTTCGAGTTTTGCACATGATTTGACAAAGGAAAAAACAACATAACCCGACCATTCAAGAAAGTTAGGGCACAAGAAAGGGGGAAACTTGGATTGTTGCTTCAAATTAGGGCAAAACAATAAGATCTTGGGTATTTTCGAAGCATTCAATTGGGGAAGATGAACTGTAGACCACCAAATTGAAAAAATAAAACGTTTGTGAGTAGATTTGGGCATGAAAAATAAGGCACATTATGAAAACTCAATAATGGGACCAATAGAGTTGGAGGTGGAGCACAAAGAAGGGTTACGTACATTATAATCAGTCAAAAATTTGCAAGGATCTGGTAGAAGGAAGTTGGAAGAAAGAACACATAGGGCACATAATTACAGATAAATGACACTAAAGGCATGAAGTTTGAGAACAAAGAGACCTGAGGTTGTGGCCAAATAACCCTTAGAAGAGATATACTAGGAAATGCAGTAACCTCCTAGTGTATTAAGGATAGAAATCTAGAAATCAAGGCTCGCTCGATGCAAAATTAATGAATTTAACCACCGTAATAAGAATAATGAGAAGAAGATGAGGGAAGATTTGGAGAAATTCCTCCTAGGTACAAATGAGGATAGAAAACCTTTAATTAATGATTCCGTGAAGCGAGAGTTGTATAAGATAGGTGTATTGCAGTTGTGGGAGCTTCCTTTCTTTGCCAAACCCATTCACCTCTTCTAGTGGTTGATGTTGTGGGTTCTTGAATATTTCTTTTATTTTTTGGGAAGAAGGATGTGACTTACCACTTAATTGATTGAGCGTGTCACAGGTTTGAGAATCACGAGATAAGAATGGCCCTAGATTTATGTGCTACAGTGAAAATTAAAAACTTGCAAAGAAATTGAGCAATGAGAAGGGAGGTAGGGCACAAACCATCATAAATATAGTTGATATAGCACTTAGGGTTTCATATTGACTTTTGAGCTAAAAATTGGTTACTTATGAGCATTGGACATATATCAATAAGAGGTTCTTGTATGTGGCTTATAGAATTTCAAAGAGATCGCATTACAATTTGGTCCATTTTGTCACCAATAACATCATTGAGGAGGCGAAGCTGCATAATGAAGAAGGGGTGAAAAATACTTGGGGGTTCATTCTAATTTTGATTGTGTTTTAGGAAATTAGGTTACTAGATAGGCCTGAAGGGAATATGTGGGTTTACCCACCACCAAACCCATCCCACGCAGTATAGTTTGTAGGGTTTACTTGTGATGGCACCATCACAAGTACATATAAATCCATAATTTATAAGTGGTATGATATGCTTCGAGGGGCCTTTGAGAATGAGTGGCACATTTCACCCGAGTTACCCACAGTAGTTGAAGAATAGGTAAAGTTTTCAGTAATGCAACATTTCAGCCTTGCTCAATTTCGTATGGCTAGTGGAGAGACGGTTCCATGGTGAAAATTTCCATTTAAATTCTTGTCAAAGGACATAAAGTGATCCATCAATAGGTTAAAGGATGTGAAAAATCTGACCTATGATGTAGACAAGGTGGATTCATATTTACATACGTTGCGCGCCACCTATAGATATGACTTCAAGCCCGTGTACTTGGAGGTTTTGGAGCCAGACCTATTCAATTTGCATCCATAGGTAAATGTTATAAACAAGGGACTTATTAGTAGAGTTTTCATACAGTTACGACTAAAAACTCAAGGGGGAGTCAAACTGGAGGTTATAGACTCCACTTTTCCATAGCCTAGGGGAGCACCAGTTTCGCTTCTCTGGAAGGTGCGCGAGGAAGAGGCGCAGGAAGAAGAGGAAGGTGGTGAAGAATAGGGGAATCTTGATACATATCATAAGAGAATGTATTATTCTCGTAGGAGCAGTAATGGGGGTGTGGGGACCTCTTAGCAAGGTAGCGTTGAACAAAAAATACCAAGCATGCAAGGGCAAAGGTAGTCTCTAGCTCTGAGATAGAAACAAAGTCCCGAGAAGAAGAGGTGGACTTTTCCAAACTGAGGGAGTAATTATAGAAAGAGCTTAAGAAGCAAGATAAGAAGGATCTAGAGTAGGCAACAAAGCAAGCTCACGAAAAGAAGAAGGCTTTGATAACAAAAGAAGGAAATAAGAGCCCGCTAAAGGAAAGTACACCAGTGCAGAGGAGAAAGGAGAGAAGGAGACTAGTGATAGCTTTGTCATCAAGGAGGATAAGGGATTGGGGATAGGTACAAGAACTCAAACCTCAAAGAAATAACAAACAAAAAGGAAGGCATAAAGGAAATGGTGGACCCCTAGGTCCCCTCACATGGACTTCATAGATGACCCCATGAAATTGTTTTGTGCATGCTTCCAAAGCACAGCAGCCACAGAGAAACTACATGCATGGGAACTACTAGATTAGGATAGGGGGTATCTAGAATAAATAAAATGACCGTCTAGAACCTGCACAACCACTATGAGGAACTAGAGTTTGAAGTGAACGAGCATGCCATAAGCACCATCCTTTTAAAGAGCAAGACAGGAGAAACATACAAGGTAGTGGATCCAAACAACTTGATAGATGAGCATGTGTGTAATGCCTTAAATAAAATGGCCTTAGAAATGGTGAGGAGAAACTTGGATTCTAGTGCCACAGTTCAAACCCTTATGTCAGATAAGAAGGAGAAGAAGTGTGAAATAGATAGACTACGCAAGGGGTTATAAGGAAAATAGAAGATAACTAAAGAGGTGTATGATAGAGCTGGCACATTGGTGAAAAGGGTCTTGGATCATTGTCCCTTTTTGATTATCCATGCCAAAATGAACTACAGATAAGAGATAGAGTACCTAAAATATTTGGTGGGAATTTTACTAGTAAACATTTAGAGTGGCATAGGGCCAACTGCGGATGATCTCGCCAAAGAAAAGGAAGATAATAAGATTCTAGTGGAAGCCAGGATCACTGAGAGAGGACCTACTCACCCATCTCAAAGAATCAAGTGCAAAGGCAGATTTCATTTTTAATAGATTCCAAAAGTGTGAACCCTTCATAGAGATTTGTTTGGTGGACAAGGAAGCAAATTTTAAGACCATACAAGAGAGATTCCCCACCAAAAAAATTAAGCACACTAAGTTGATAATAGATACCACAACACAAAAATAAAAAATCAAAGAAAAGCATGAGAAACTTGAGCAAAGGGTTGGTGAGTTCAAGAATTCTATCTTGGAACATTTGGACATCATTCATGATGCTTTTGTGGAGATGGTGGTAGTGATCAAGGAATTGAAGGGGAGAGTTAAGGAGATAACACCTGACCAAGTTCCAATGATTGTGGAGGCTACGTTGAGGAAGGATTTAAAAAATTGGAGGAATGGAATAAGTTATTAGAGGAATTAGATGTAGAATTCCCATAAATCTTCCAAGCATCTTAACCTATTTTGGTATGATGCTCATTTTGAATTTTGAAATTTTTCCCCTTCATGAATTTTTGATATTCAGTAATCAAAGAATTGTTAGGGATGGCAATCCAACTAGTGTGGGGTAATGTTGTACTCCTGAAAGATGTTAAGTATAGTGGCACAATATCTTTGGATGTGTGGAATTAGAGTAGACATCACGTGAAGGCTCATGCCTAGGTTAAACATATTCCCTACTTACCCACATTTTGGGCCACTGGAAAAATTAAAAGATGGTAGGTTGGAGTAGCGGCCAAGCAATGATTTTAAGATAAGATAAAAGCATGAATACTTGCAGTTCAAGCAACATCTATTTTTAGGAAATAACTCATGCGAAGGAAGATAAAGCATCCTGCATAGCTTAAGTTAATAATAAGATTAGAACTAGATTTTAAAATAGAACATAATCTATTATTAACGAAGCTTGCATGCTTTTGTAGTTGAATTATAATGCATGCATAGTTATTTCTGGCATGTAGTCTATTTTTTGAGTGCATGGGTGGTGAAGGGAAATTCCCCACCCCCTATATATATGTACGATTTTCACTGTATGGAGAGACCATGAATGATTGCAAGGTTATACTACTTTTTTTCTTATGTGCATGATATTATGTACTTATTATTGATGTATTCAACTTCTATGTTTCATGGTGATTAATACAATGGATCATTGTGGATGAATTAGTGTTATTGATGTTACTTTTAATGGATCTTGTATGGTAAATTTTTTACTGATTCTTTTTTAGTTCGTTTTTGCATATGGTTATGATATGCTCTTTTATGCTTTGATCTCGTTTATTTGTTGTGGTTATGCAATATATCTTCATAAATGTAAACTCCTTGACAAATTTGGCATGAAAAGAGGGACCTCATACGTTTGCGTGGTTCGGGTGAGCATTCAGCCTTTAACTAAATGAGGTGCCATCACGGTAAGGGTGTTGGTAAAGAAAGTGACTATAGTTACTAGAGTCTCTAACAAAGGATATCTAAAAATGTTAAGTAGACAAAATGTTGTTGTAATGAGTAGACACAAAAAGGATGCACAAGTAGGAACAAGGCACATTTGAAGGCATGGGGGAAGATAGGAAAGGAAACGCATGCCAGAACACTTTGGCTTGGGAATTAGCCATTTTTATGGATAAGAGATATTTTTGGAGATAGCATGTGGAGCGCACATAGGGATGGAGACTTGCGCTACACATAATGATATTTTGGGAACAAGCGGCAGATAAGTGCCATGCATGGTTTGAGATAATAATAGGATTGTTTCTTCTAGTTAACTATATGACGTCTATTATTAAAGAACTTGCATGTATGCATGTAATTTTAAAGGTGCATGGCTATTATCAGCATACAAACTTTTTTTAGAAGTTCATAGGAAGTGAAGGGAAAGTCCCCACCTCTATAAATATATATTGAACTGTGTAGTTTAGGGGGGACTAAATTATTATAGAGTTATGTTGCTGGATCTAATGAGCACATGACTTATGGATATACTTTATAGTGCAAAAAGATTACATGTTTTACAGTGTTTAATGTAATGGAGTATATTGGTTGGATAATGGTTGTGAACATAACTGAATCTGTTTCATGTATGGTTAATATTATTATAGTTATTGTTTAATCCATGATTCCCTAATATCTAAATCTGGATTATGCACTATGGAATGTTTATGTTTAATTATGGATCTGAATATGTTTTACCACCATCACACTAACATCCTGTATAAGCAACTCTAAAGATGGTCTTGGTACCTTCGTACACTTCTGGTGAGTTCTCAGGTTAGGCTGGGTGATGTGCCAGTACATCTGGGTTATTCACAGTAAATTCTAGGCTGCATCATTGGTTTCGTTGTTACCAAGACCTCTTTTTCAGCTGTTTTCAGGATGTTTTGTGATGAAGATGTATTGGTTGACCCTATCAAGTGTTGAGGAGTGGATAATAGATCTGGAAGAATAATACACTTGGAAGATTCAACACTGGATCTGAGTTTGGCACACACATGTGGGTGGAGTAGAACTTGTATGACTATATACATAAGAGTTTCTTTGTTATCTTTCCAGATAGAGACTGTATGATTGGCTGGTTTCTTATGAATCTAAAAGGAATTAGAGGTTTCGCACACTTGTCTAGATGCACATGAATAATTTTAGGATATCTATGATGGTAATCTGATTTGGACACATGCATTATGGACACTTGGTTTCATGGGTGTTCTAAATAGCTATATTTTGGAGTACTCAATTTCCACTTATTCTTGCCCGGAGGTAGCTGTGTCCCATTTTTTATGTTATCCCAGGGGAACCTATCTATGTAAGGCATTCCATTGGTGATTAATATCTTATGGTGGTAAACTTAAATTTCGAAGAGAATATCAATGGATAGCGTAAACCCCACCACCCGTGGGGGTAGGGGCAAGTTTGATGAAGTATGTCGGACCTAGCATCAGATAGGAAAAGAGAAGAAAGTTCAGCTTAATTACAATGAGGCACATGAGAGGGAGTTAGGGAAGCAACGTGGGATTGATTGTATAGATGGATGCATTAAGGAGAGATATGGCTCGCGAAGGATTTGGAACTCACATAGAGGGTGTGGAGCCATAGCATCTAGAACTCCTCCATTTGAGAAAAGCATGAAACGTAACCCTCGTCAGCCTCATACATGAGACTGCACTAGTAGAGGAGACATGGGTTATGGATGCACACATCTGAATATACCTTGAAACCTAGCCCTTGTGCTTGGTTTTCTAGTATCTAGTATAACCAGTAGTCAGCAAGCTAGTTTGGGTAGTAGAATAATAAGAGTGAATCAAGTAGCAAGAACATCTATGGAAGGGAAGAACATATTCCTTTTTATTTGGAGGTACATTTACAGGTTCGTTTTCGGCATAGAACTCACGTGCACATAATTTTGGAATCACATCTGGGAGTAGTACCACCTTGCAGACTATATGAGTTCAGTTTAGTACCACTATTGGGAAACAGAGCAGTACATCCTCTTGTTCACTTCTGGCTGGAGGTGGAGGAATAAAGGGCATAGGTGGCTCTAGTTCTAGTGGATTTAGTGGGTCTTGAGGTAGAGGTAACACAACGAGATTCTAGATCTGGTGCGCTTGGTCCTCATCAACCCCATAATATTTACATGGAGATGTCTCTTCATCTTCCAGAGTATAGGGGAATAAAAGATGCTTCTAATGCATGTGCACATGTGTGAGATACGGTTGTGGCACGCAAAAGGAATCATGGCTTTTGAGTGCAAGATAAGTTAGTTTGCAACTATGTTGTAGGGACACACACAGAGTTGGTACATGAAGTTTACCCCTGATCAGACTTGCGTAGATTATGCAACATTACAGGATATGCTTTCCTTAAGGAGTTTTATATCCCTGAGTTCGAGAAAGAAGAGTATAAGCATGCTCAAGGATATTAAGCAAGGAACTACTAAGAGTGTTCAGTAGGAGTATGATGCCCATTTCAAAATGCTTTTATCTAAACTTTCGTATGATATCCATGCAAGCCAGCATGCATAGTGGTTCATTGGAGGCTTGATCACACCTTTTAGGAGGGAGTTGTCACATAAGACATATATAGATCTGTGCAAAGCACTTGAAGCATAGAGTTGCGCGTTGAGGTAGTCGGAAGTATAGACATAGGAGTGAGACCCATTCCATGGAAGCTCATATTACAGCTATGAAAAAGTAGTTGGAGAAATTATCGATCAATTTAGCACACAAGATGTGCACTGGGGATTTGGTGTACAAATTGTGAAGTGGAAGGAGCATATCTAAGGATAGTTGTCCCCATAGATATCAGTACATTCATTATTGCTAGACTATGAGATATGTCATTTACACCATGATGCAAGTTCATTTCCCATTATTACAACCTATGCGATAAGAAAGAATGTATCTTGCTATTGTAAGTATTTTCCGGTCCACGACTCACAATACTGAGGACTGCAGGTTGATTGGTCAGATCCATGATGCTATAGATATTGGTGTGCGACAGACAGGAGTATCAGATAACTCTAAAGGTAAGAAGTGAGCACCATGATCCTGATCACACTCAAGGGCGCTATGACCAAAATTAAGGGATGTTTTGAAGGAGGTCGTGGTAGAGGTCAAGGATACCATGGTGGATTTGAGGGGCCGAGGCCATGGTGGTGGACGAGGTGAGTATCCTTGTGGAACATGTTATACATGTGGATATCCTAACCACTACATGTGCGAATGTCCTCAGAATATTACTTGTTATCTTTTGTGGAAAGAATCATAACTATGAGGAATGATCCTGGACTTATATGAGGTCACATCTTAGTCCCTAGAATCATAAATAAGAAAACAAGGGCTTTAGGACATGGTACCTAGGATGACAACCTTCAACCTACTGGAAAATTAGTGGATGCCAAAGTTAGAACCATTATCCTAAGGTATTACCTATAAAGATTACTACATATCTTATTGAAATTTTGTGCACGCCAAAGAAGACAGTTACAATAGAAGCCTACCATCACTAAGAAGGAAGTTTTACATGCTCGATACCTATATCCTAGCACAGTCAAAAGGATAGTTTATTGAGGAAACCATGGAGGTACTCTAAAATATTCAGGGTGAAATACAATGTTTAAAGGACATAATCACGCAAGCTGGAACAAGAAGCTTCCAATGTAGCAAGCAGATGGTCCAATCACAATATTGATGACTTGAAAGAGGTATCTCCTTAAGATGTTACGCCTAGGAGAATAATCATTCCATTACTGGGGAATTGGTTAAATGGAAACACTCTGCTGTGCACTAGTATTGAGACTGGACCGATAGATCACTGGATGCTAAATATTCCCCCTAAATAGCTTAGATCTATGGTAAGGAAATCACTTTGAATGTTGTTGTGGATGGATAGATTTTGAGCAATATATTGATTGATACAAGCATCATCAAGTGCCAATGTGCTTACTTTAGATGCATGGGTATAGATGGGCAGACCTCCATTGTAGCCATCTTCTAATGCCACTATTTATGATCTAATCGTAAAACTAAGTGGCCACCCCTAGTCCATGTAGAAGATTTTTTAAAGGATGCATCCATTAAAACCCATATCAAGGGGCCAAGTTCACAGGGGACTTTGAGGTCTTAGCACTTGCAAAAGTAGAACAACTTCCTAGCTCTACTTGGGTGCCCTTGGTGTTATGCAAATAATTCTTCATCTTCTGGTTCAATAAGGGATATATACAGTTTTGAGAACAAAGACCTAGAAAGAGTTATTATCCCTATTCCAGATGGGAAAATATCGTCACCAACTATGTTGAATCCTTTGAATGAGGAAGACCTGAACCAGAATTTATGTGCATGCCATCCCACAAGACCGATAACTACTTGAGCCATCCAAGTCAGTGAATCCTGACCAAGTGGGAATATGTAACAGTCTATTAGACAGATACTACAAGTATTAGACTTATCTGTGACAACTTGAACAACATCATGAAACTTATGATTTGGTCAGGGCATAAAGTAAGATGGTTGCATTTTTATTGCCGAGGAACTAAAGACCTTGTTGTATTCAAGATTTGAATAGGTAACAACTTCAGTACCCCAGTTATACATCTAGAGAACGAGATCCTATGGTATTTCTGTATCACCATGGCAAGGAACCAATGGATTGCAGACCTTAGTATGGAGAGATGAAATATGCTAGTGTATACCTTACATATGGGATGGAAGATGGCCTTGGTGGATGTTCACAGGGATTATCTCAAACTCATAGGATGGAATGAAATGAAAATTTCTCTTTCTAACAATCTAGGGTTTCTCAAGAGCAATAAAACCTACTCAAATATGCACTTATCATCGTAATCAAGGATTGTTCATCACCAAGTTTAACAATGTGAGAGACTCTGGATAGAGGGGTAGGAAATTAGTTTACCACCTTCACTTGTGGGTACACAAAATTTATTCCACTTTGAGAACGTTGCACATGAAATTGGTATGTACCTATGAACAAGAACTCCATCCAGAGAGACTAGAAATTCCTTCAGGACTTGATATGTCCACAGAATGAGGCCCAGAATTTTGACTACTTCTCTACTAAACCTTCAGTGATAGAGGCATTACAGGTTATAAATGAACTTGACTATGGGAGATAGTGCAAAGGAAGAATAAATCCATTTCAATGAGTTATTTGGTGCAGGAGGAACAAGGAGTCTCATTTTGCTAGGGAAGTAAAAAATACATATGCCGAACTATCTTAAGTGTGCTTTCCTTGAGAATAGAGAAATGAAATATGGTCTACTTAGTTGATGATGAAGAAGTAGAAGACCCTGGATGATAGATGATTCTAATCACAGGTATGTGCTGACATTTTAGACATAAGTGTGGAAAACACCATCTGAAACATGCCTATCATGAACCTATGAATTCCAAGAGAGTGAATATTAGTATGAATGCTGAACCTAAAGAGGCCATACATCAGTATGGGGATTATTGGTATGACAATCTAAAGTAGCAAAAATGATTGAGTTACTATGTGATTAACCAACTCAACATTATTTCCTGATAGGGGATACCATGGAATTAAAATGGCATCTCATGTTTTCATTAGGAGAAATGAGGATATTAATCTTAAGGAAGGTGTGCACGTCCTGCTTAGGAAATTAGACCTTACAGGATGAACCCCAACCTTGCTGAGAAAAGGTGAAGGAAGAAATTTATCAAAATGTTGAAAGTCTTGGATCAGTAATCCCTTAGAAGAATATCATCAATGGGTTAGCCCAATTGTACAAAATCTTATATAAAGAAAGATGGTCAGATTAGGATTTGTGTGGATGCTACAGGGAGCTTAAAATATTGCATGTGTGATTGATCCTTTTCCTATGCCATTCACGAGGAAATATTAGAAGGCATTGCAAGGCATGAGATTTGCAATCTTTCCAGATGGATTCTCATGGTGTATCATGCAAGTTAATTTAATTACATAGAAGGATAACGGGCCTGAAAACTGAATTTCACCACTGAATGGGCACCGAATTTTTTCATATACTATGATGCCCTTTGGTCTGAAGGCATGCACATGATGTATTTTCATGCATATAATTGTTCAAGCATTCAAAGATTTTATTTAGAAATTCTTGTAGGTTTATTTAGATGACTGGAAGGTGTATGGGCTTGTTAACGATCATTGTGACAAATTACCGCTTAATGTTTGAAACATGTAACAATTAAGCCATCTCTTTGAATGAGATCAAGAAGTGCATTTCCCTTTCTACACCTTTTAAGGCGGGACACATGTCAAAACATGATTAGGGCAAATCATCCTATAAGGAAGGTTTGTTGGTTTAATCTTTGGAAAAGCTAAGGTTGTCCGCTTCCCCCTTATCACCACGTGTCCTAGAGGATCCTACCAATCAAAGTGAGGTGCGTAGTATTTTTGAATTTCACACCTTTTGGGTATTACAGGAAAATTTTCTCAAAAAACTTCGCGGGCGCAAACATCCGCTATCTTCCCCACCACATGGAATAGTTACCTAAAGGCTAAGGGACATTCGTATTGGGGCCACACCGCAACAACGCTTCATCATTGAAAGCATCAAAGGACTCACTTGCGGCACATGCTCCTATTCTATGTTTTGACCCTCATGGAAAATGCCACATACATCTCCCCCTGATTGGCTGTGGGGCGCAATGTTAGCTTAGCCTGGAGAAATTATAGATCATCCTATTTGTTTTGGGGCCACAGTAAAAATTGAATGTCTTTGTAGAAAAATTATACAACTGTAGACACTAATATTAGGTCATACTCCCCCTTCATCCCTTGACATATAAGTACCCTTCATCACTTTCACCTAGCCATGGCCCCCTTCACCACACTAGTATTAATTAAATTAATTTAATTAAATTAATGCTTTACCCTCACTATATTTATTATTTAAATATCTTATTTAAATAATATCTACACATATAGTTCACTTAGACACCTCATCAAGCTAATTCACCTTAAGACCTATTCTTAGCAAGTTACCATAACTAACTAAGACTTACCCAAACCCTAAAAATCAATGCCTACACTCCCTCTAACCACATTCCTGCATGCTCACAGAAGCTCCCAGTCTAATCCATGGGATAACGACATGAGATCTAAGGAAATCAGGAGGATCTCCCCTAAGTTTGGAAAACCTAGAAAATCCCACCTTGACTGACGTCGGTTACCCCTAACCACCACCGGTTAAGCCAGACCACCGTCAGTTCCCCCTTTTTAACTCCTAAACTACCTTATTCTCAAGGTTGGAAAACATTGGGAGAAAGAAATTTGACGAGCAAGAATGAGATCTCAAAAAGATAACGCATCTTCAGAGAGCCAATTCCAGCAAGAACTCACATCCAAAGAAGGAGATTGAACATCTTCTCCTGCACAGCCATCCCAACCACATTCAGATCTACCCAAGCAAAAGAGGAGTGTGCATGCAGCCCATGCAGAAGCTTTTCTCCAGTTGGTGATCACTTGCAGCCTCCAAAACCCATCATCAGCACCTCCATCCTTCACACACAGACTTTCAGAAATGACATCCAAGTAAGTATAATATCATACTTTCCTGGTTAATTCATTTCATCATTGTTTTACCACCTATTGTCCACCTTGCTTCTTATTGACCATCTCCAACATTTTGTACCTTCATAGACCCATAAAAACCTTGTAAAAACCTACCCCAGTCACCTAATACCTCCTCCCAACCAACTAAATCCTTTGTGTAATCACAAAGGGGACCAAAAACCCCATTTTGTGACATTCCCAGATCTCACAGTAACTGGCACAGTTGTACCTAACCGCGGTCAGTCACCCCTGACCGATGCCAGTCTCTATGTTTTGCCCACACAACCTTAAACAGAGACCTATCCACCCCATTTTACCTCACCCTCACTCACCTGTGACCTACCCAACACCTTCATCAGACCTACAGAACTCAAAACCAACCATTTGACCTGTGGATTCTATTCTAGCTTAGCCTGTTAGATTAGATTTGTTTCTTATTGTGTTTTAAGTGAGATACCTAAATCACTTTAAAATAACAATAGGATTTACTTTGTTTTCAGCATTAATTTGTTTAAAACAATGGACTGACAACCATCTAGGAAGTACCATACTTCCCAGATCTAGCTCACACTAGGCAGTTCACTACCCATATTATTTAATGCTTTCTGGTGGTCTTGTTTTCATTACAGGTAGTTCCTCCTAGCCAAAAGGAAGCTCTCACGGTCAGCTGTGGATTCAGAAGTCATACATGTGCAACAACCCATCAACTGAAATTTGAACAGGTATTCCTCCTACGCCCGTTACCCTATCTGTTTCGTCAACCATTCAAAGGAACAATATAAGAAAAAGGTGAAACATTTTGGCACACCTAGTGGGACCCATCTGGGGTTCCTTGTATTTCATTCATTCCTAGGAAAAATTTGTGTTTGTTTCCCTTCTAAAAAGCATACACACTAATTTTCTTCCCTGGTAATCCACTCCTTCTTTCTATTTTCTCTAAAGGAAACTTTTCTTTTGGTGTATTTAAAAAGAATCATTTCTTCATGTTTTCTGCATTTTAGTGAAAGAGCATCCCTCTTCCTTTTCATCTTATTGTGTCATCCAATGTCATATTTTTGATTTGGGTTTAAAAACAGTGCATTTCATTCTAATTTTCTGCATTAGCTCACATTAATTGAGGGCAACCTATACGCTGGATGTCATTACCAGCTGATGGTTGACAAATGAATCGTAGAAAAGCACTTCTATCCTTTTCTCTTTCTCTGAGTCTTACCAAACCACACAAAAATTCAAATACATACATTCTTAAACAACATCTTACCTGGAAGAATTTGTAGGTGATCACACGATCACGACATAGTGGGCACCCAGCTCGCTGCTCTGTCGAGTCATACTTCAGAGTGTAGCCTGCCCCCACCATAACAAACCTGAAACCTTACCCTTTAGATCTCCTTCTTTGTAGGAAGCCATCCTCACCAAAAACTCTACTTCAAAATTCATGTGTCAGTCCCTAAATAGCATAAGCTGAACAAACGTAATAGAATAGGCACTCTAGGAACGTTCTTTCTTAGTGTTTTGTTTGATTTACGTTTTGAGGTGAGATATTTCGATCATTATTTTTGTATTTCCTTGCACACTCCCCATCATAGCTGGTGTATTCTGGCTCCACCTGAGTGTGCCTGGGCCATATCACCATCATTCCTAGAATTCTGGGTCTGATTCCACATCAAATTCTAATTCACAACCACTTTTTCTCATCACTGTTTCAGTTTCACAGTGACCATCATCAGTTACCTTTAACCGCCATTATTTACACTCAACTAACATCAGTTCCAAGTCCTTTTGCTAACCTATTCAAAAGGACCGTTTCACTTCACTTTTCTCCACTTCCCATAGTCTCTGTTACTATCACTTTTTCCATTGATGTTTTACACATCCCTAGATTTGGCATACTTGTCAGATTTTTCCTTCTGCCTCACTGATTACTCACTGCCTATTTTCCACAGTAACCAGCAGCGGTTACCCCTGACCGACGTCAGTTGTCCCTAACCGGCATTGGTTACCCTGTTTCACATTCCACTCACCATTTGTTACTTCATCCATTTTTTATCACCAGATTTACCTGTTCCTGCTATTCTTTGTATTATTTACAGAGAATCAGCATAACCTGATCAGTATTGGTTTATATGGTACTGACCCGAAGACAAGCGAATGCCCTCGTGTTCCACGCCAGTCGCCAGCCACTCCCACCTAGTCCTTCACCACTCTCTATTTTATCACCAGCCATGGATCCCATCCAGCCTACCAATATCACTACCAGAGATGAGGAGTTCGCACGACTCCTTGACCAGAACCCTACTGCCTTGCAGTTTTACCTCTCCCATTCGTCCACTCGAGATTCCTCAGGTCAGTTGATATATGGCATGCCCGTATCTATCCCCCTGACACTCACACCCACTTCTGCCTCAGCCCCATCTAGCTCTGTGCTACCCACTTCCACTTTACCCCAGTCGTTTCACAGTTAGGTCCTATACCCGCTATGACTGTCGCATCTATTACCCCTGTAGCACCCATTACATCTACCATACCCTCGGTGACTACCCCAAATATAACCTCATCTACCCCTCATGTCTCATACATACCTGTAGCTATGTTCCCACCTCCAGTGTCAGTGACCCCTACCCCATTTCAGAACGTAGTTCTTTCCATTCCACAATCACTAGCCCCTATTTCCACTAGGGTTACCACAACCCTTCCTCCCCCATATACATACTACCAACAACCACCTGTTTCATCTATTGTTCATTCTGGGTACGTACCCCCTATTTCATTGCCTTCTTCTTCACCACCTTACATGGCAGCCCCATACACTGGAATGTCACACCCATTATACACCCAAAATCAACCTCCTCATGCTATAGGAGGCATCCAATCATCACAACCCACCAATGACCTAATTAGATTGATGATGGATAAGATGCAAACACTGGAGGCATCGGTTTCCGGCTCCCGCAACACTCTCACTTATGATGAGATTTGCAATGAGCCTATTCACCCATCCATTCCCATCCATTCATACCCTGTGCATTGGGAAATGCCTAAATTCAACCACTTCAATAGTAAGGAAGACCCACAACAACATTTGCGCTCGTTTAAACATGGATGTTATTTGATTGCTCATGATGATGCCTTACTTTTGAGAACTTTTCCCATGTCCCTCACTAGACCAGCATTAGATTGGTATAGTGGGTTACCCAAACACTCCATATTTTCATTCAATCAGGTAGCCCAAGCTTTCTTGGATCATTTTTCTATCAACATCACCAAGAAAGTTACCATGACTGATCTATATTCCACACGTCAATATGAGGATGAATCTATCGCAGATTTTGTCACTCGCTGGCACAGCCTGATCAATCAACTTACCTTTCAACTGCCACAAACTGAACTCATCGAGCTCTTCACTCGAGCTTGCACCAGACATATCTCCCTGACCTTACAGGTCCAAAATTTCAGAACATTCGATGAGGCATTTACTATGGCATGAAAGTTAGAAATTCAGGCTATTGAAGAGAAGAAAATCCAATTACGAAATAAGAATTTGACATTCAAGTCGACTAAAACCTCTTCTTCTTCTAAACCACCAACCAATTATTCAAAGGCTAAAGGTACCACTAACGCAGTGGTACTCAAGGCCGGCCCAGCTCATCCATCCAATCAAGCCACACCCTCATCTAATCTATCACCTGTACAGGATTTTCGATTCAGACAAGAGCAGTGAAAATATACCCCAATTAGGGAACCTTACTCTTTTGTTTTAGAAAAGTTGATCAAAGCTAGTGCCATCACCCTTCCACCCATAAAACCACACACTAGTTTTGACCTTGCTCACCCCATGCCCGCGTGGTATAAGGAACAAGATTTCTATAACTATCACCGTGTAAAGGGTCATAGTGATGGAAACTGCATCACTTTTAAGAATATTGTCCAAGAAATGCTCGAGAAAGGTGAGTTGACTGTGGATAATCCCAATGCCACCCCTAATCAAAATCTACAAATCTTTAAAAAACCATTTCCCAATCATGCCCCTTCATCCAATCAAACAGGTGAGACATCCACTCATGATACCCATACTCGTGAGGTTCATGCGATCTTTAACGAGGTACCTGTCACATCTCAATTACCTCACATCCCTTCCATAGAGGAAATCCTAGCCCGAAACCCTCCTTCCATGTCTGAACTAACCATCACTATTCCTTCACCAATAGAGGAACACCCTTCATCTCCTACAGAGGAGTCTTCTACTGACATTGAGACCATCTCACCCCTAGCTTCTCCACTCAGCGAACCTTTACCTACCATAATTCCTCCACCCATAGAGGAGCACCCATTACCTCCTCCACCCATAGAGGAGCACCTATTAGTTCCTCCACCCACAGAGGAGCTCCCATCATCTCCTCCACCCATCATAGACCCAGTGGAGATACCTTTACCTCATGGCGAACATTCTCCATCCACTACCTGACATCCAACAGACCTACTTTCAGCTCTCTTACCCACAGAAGCTGAAGCCAGCTGATTCCCCTTCTCCAAGATTCATTTTATGGGAATTCCCATTAGGTCCTCACCAACTCCACCCACAAATGTGCCATTCTCATGTTTGGCTGATCACTTAGAGTATGTGGATAGAGCCTTGTTATGGGGGCACCTCTTACTCCCTGTCTCAACACAAATGCAGAAATCCCTCGATGACACCTCCACCATCTACCCAAGCACACTTCCACCCATCAAACCACATACAACCACTGCTGTTGCAACCCCTTCCACGATACCCGTTAGCACTCACACCACATCCTTACCCATAACCCGACCTATGCCTAAACCTAAACCCATACCCACAACATTTACCTCCACTAAACCTATTACCACTTTAGGGGTCACCCCAACCACCAGCCTTACCCATCCACCTATTAAACTAGATTTAGCTACATCCTCCAACGTTAAAACCACACCTACTCTGACACCCAAACTAAAGAAACAAACTCATCAACCTCATACCCCTACCACATCAATCACACCCACACATGTCCCATCTGCCTTCAGACCTCAGCTACCCAACAGGGTTAAGCACCCCTCACCCAGTCATAACCCAATAACCCAACCACCCATTCCTGCCTCACAAATCTCTAACCTACCCAGACACACAACATGACTCATACCCACACCTACAGTCTCTTTACCACCAATACCTCTGATACCTTCAGCCATTGCTTCACTACCTACTACACTTTAGTCTTTGTCCCTCACACCCCAAGCACGACCTGTGTCATCTACCTTCATAGCACCCCTTGTTATCCCCATGGGTAACTCACCCTCTTCCTCCATCTGCTTTTCCCTCATAGGCCTCGTACACCCACATCACCTTTACCCAAGAAGGTACACCCTGAAAACAAAATCCCACTACCCCACAACAAGGTAGTCAAATCAAAACCACACCCTCCTACCCATCCATCTACTATACCCCCACCCAAACGAACCCGATAGATACCTCAAACGATACTGGCACCTAAACCCATGGCTTAACCCCTTCCTATAATTCCAAAAACAATTTCCTGACAATAACCACACCTACACCTAAACCAACATTTACTTCCCATTGTGATCCACTAGCAGGGTCTTATGCCAAAATTTTAACCAACCTCCTCGAGACTTCTGTTATCACATTACCACCACTCCGACCTTATGACCCCCTCAAACCCAAGCCAAAAGGGTTTGATGATACCAAAATTTGTGCATACCATCGTGTGCCAGGGCATGATGTGGAGAACTGTAAGGCCTTGAAAACTGTCCTTATCCAATTGTGTCCACCTGAAACCAACTTTGATGACGATGACCTTCTTGACGAGGACCCTACTTCACCTACACCCCCTCTCACATTACCCACTCAACAACCACAACCTCCACCCTCACAGCTCCCAGAACCACACACAAAATTTGAAATTAACATGGTTTGCATCAGAGAACTTGCCACACCACCACCCAAATGTCGCTGTGCCCAACTGACCTCACAGGGATTTTCTCCTCCCGTAGGTTTTTTCCCTTCATGTCATTATACCACTTACCCTACACCCTCTCCATTTGAAAAATTCCCTCAAATCAACATGGTACATGTCACTACACGTGTGCAGAAGGGTAAAGAAAAGGCAGCTGACCCACCACCCAATCCTATACCCAACATACCATCTGTCCCCATACCTAAGATAACTATCTGCGGCCCCACATACCCCATTTCTAATGGTGTCACACATCACACCATGCTCAAACAATTACACCAATATCCACTCAAAATGTCCCTATATGACCTCATCCAAACCTCAAAATCCCATCGGCAAGCCCTCATGGAGGTTCTTCAATCTATCGAGGTTTTACCCAATGACCCTACACCCGTAGCCTCCATTATCACACCCCATCATGTAGCTTCCCTCACCAAATTACCACCTTCATCTTCACCTCACCTTGTTCACCAAGTGGCCTCCCTTAGCTTCTCAGAGGAGGAGATTGCGCCATACCAAAACGTGGACCCGGACCCAGCCCTCTTCATCTCTGTTCACATTGATGACATACGGGTACGCTGTGTGATGATTGATGGTGGCACTAGCATTAACATCATTTCATCCCATGCATTTTCTCAAATGCGCATACCTGACAATTACATGCACAAACATCTGGTCATGTTGCGTTCATTCAATGACGCTATCACCTCCACACTAGGCACTGTCATCCTTCATGTTTGTGTGGGCCCTCACACTATTCCAGAATTGTTTTATGTTTTGGAGGGGGAATTCCAATATAACTTGTTGCTCGGTAGACCCTGGATCCATGTCATGGGTTGTGTTCCTTCCACTTTGCATCGTTGTGTAAAGTTTGAACATGAAGGACACACTTATACCATTCCAGCTGACCCATCACCTTTCAAAACATGCAACATGCTTTACCGACCCAATGATGTGCTCATACCTATCAAGCCATCTACCTCTACACCCACTACCGCTTCACCTACACCTCCACCTACCAGTACAGTCACTACCTCAACCACACCTACCTCCTCTATTCCTACAGCCCCATTAGCTCCCCAATCCATTAACACCACCTCCGCATCGACCTCCGACACATCATCCATACCAGCTACCCACATACCAACCACTGATCCCTTGGAAGGTGTTTTTCAATGCCTCACTCTGGGGGAGTACCGCCTATATAGTGTCAACACATTCCTTACTCCACATGAGTATGGAAGCCTTCACCAACACCCTCATTATGATCACCATATCAGAGAAAGCCTCCTTTATGGTCCTCCTCATCTTCGTACTAGTCTCACCTATGGGGGACTTGATACTACTACCTACACACCTGAACCACCATCACAACCCCGCCCATTTTCTGCTGACTTCCAATCACTTACCAATCACCGTTTCACCCACACCTTCCTACACTGTTGTGCGTGGAAGGGTTTTGGTTTTGGCTTCTATGAGCAAGGCCACCATACCGTTATTCCATGTACCACCCGCAAACATAATGACCGTAGTGGTATCGGCTTCCCTGAACCTCCTACCAAACAGGCCCGCATCAAACTCATTGTAGACCCTAGCCCTTCTCCACCTTCATCACCACTCTCACCAACGGAGTTGATAGATCCTGAATCTATCCCTCCTAACTTTTTTTTTCATAAACACCATTTCCTTGGGGCCTCTGACTTATCAACATGAAGGTGAGGCCCCTTCCACTCTCCCATTCCTGTATCCTGAGATGATCGACAATGACACACCAACCATTAACGTCATTCAATGTCAGGATGATGAATCCATACTCACCTACCTTGGTGCAGAAGACTCATATATTCATCGGTCATTACCATCTGAGACGCAAACCATGTTGAATGAATTGACTATTGAAATCAACATTCATACTCAGGATGACCCACACATCCTAAAGATCAGACAATCTTTAGATGCTGCTGAACAGGAAGCCATCACTTCTTTTCTCCGAGAGCATAAACACGCTTTCACTTGGTCTTACACAGACATGCCTGGTATTGACCCCACCATAGTGGTCCACAATATCGTAACCATTCCCGATGCCAAACCTATCAAACAAAAGCTAAGGAAGATGCACCCTCACATTGCCCTTCTCGTCAAAGAAGAACTTCAGCATCTTCTTTCCGTTTCTTTCATCTTACCCATTGATTACCCCCAATGGATTTCTAACATCGTCCCTGTCACTAAGGTGACAGGGGGACTCCGCATTTGCACGGACTTCCGTGACCTCAACCTCACCTACCCGAAAGATGACTTTCCCTTGCCCGATATTGATCAACTAGTAGACCTTACCACGGGTCACGAAATGCTCTTGCTCATGGATGGTTTTTTTGGTTATAACCAAATTTTTCTTGCCCCAAAAGATCAGCACAAGACCGCATTCATTACCCCTTGGGGGACCTTCTGCTATAGAGTCATGCCTTTTGGCCTTAAAAACATTGGTGCTACATATCAGCGTGCTATGACTTACATCTTCCATGATATCATGCATTGCATATTGGAAGATTACGTGGATGATCTCTTGGCTAAATCTAAACGTCACGCCGAGCACCTTGTCGTCCTCAAAACCATCTTTGATCACCTTATTAAATATTGTGTCTACCTTCAACCTAAAAAGTGTGTCTTCGTGGTTCTCTCAGGAAAGCTCTTGGGATTTATCATTTCCTTACGTGGTATAGAAGTTGACCCAGCAAAGGTCAAGGCCATTCTAGAAATGCCTCTACCCACAAACCTCAAACAACTCCGTAGCCTGCAAGGTAAATTATAGTCCATTCATTGATTTATTTCCCAATTATCTGATCGGTGTCAACCATTTCATCATCTACTTAGGAAGGATGTCTCCTTTAAATGGGATGATGACTGTCACAAAGCTTTTGAGGCCTTAAAACAATACCTTCTCCAACCACCCGTACTCATCCCACTAAAAGACGATCAACCTTTTTACCTATACATATCAGCTACCGATCATTCCTTAGGAGATATGCTCACTCATCGTGATGAACAACATAGGGAGTAGGTAGTTTATTATATAAACCATACCCTTCTGGACTACGAAACCCGATACACTCACCCTGAAAAACTTTTCTTAGCCTTAGTTTTCATTGCCACCAAACTCCGCCATTACCTACTCAACCACAAAACCTATGTCGTGACCAACACCGACCCTTTACACATCATGTACGCTAAACCTTATCAAAATCAGTGTACCGCGTGATGGCTTATGATTTTAGCTGATCTTGACCTCGAATTCATCCACCAAAAGTCCATTAAGGGCCAGGATATCGCTGACCAACTGGCTGACGCACCTATTGCCAGGGACCAACCCTCTAACTTTGATTTCCCTGACGAATCCATTGCTAACCTCTCTTTGGATGATGACCCTTACCAAATGACCTTATTCTTTGATGGTTCCAAATGTCAGCATGGGGGTGGTGTAGGAATTATCCTCATTCCTCTTGATGGTGAACCCATGCCCTTATCATTTAAACTCGACTTCGAATGCACCAACAATATCACCGAATACGAAGCACTCGTATTGGGTCTCATGACTGCCTATGCCTTAGACGTTAAGTCCATTAATATCTTTGGTGATTCTCAACTGGTAGTAAACCAAGTCAATGGTGTTTATCAGTGTCATAATGAAATACTTCAAGAATACAAATGTTACGTCGGCATCATGTTGACTACCTTTGACCGCTATAAAATTCAAACTGTTCCGCGATCCACCAATAAATTCACGGATACCATGGCCTGCCTCGCTTCTCAAATACCCGCTTCGCCTGATGATTCAAACATCTTTGTTACCATAAAATGCATACCGAGACCTTCTTATAAATCTTTTTGTATTAACCTCGTCCACACTACCTCACTGAACACACCAGATCTTTGGTATAAGCACCTTGCGGACTACCTTTCCCTTTCTATTTTGCCTCCTGATCTCACACGTAATGGACAACGTGCCTTTCTCAAAAAGGCCTCTCGTTATGTTGTCATGGGTGGCCTTCTCTATAAACATGGCTTTGACGGTATTCTCTTACGATGCCTCACCAGCTCTGAAATCCCCTACACCATTAAAGAAGTTCATGATGGCATATGTGGAGGCCACTTTAGTGGTCTTGCTGTTGCTAAGCATATTCTTCACCTTGGCTATTATTGGCCGACCCTTAACCATGATTGTTGTGACTATGTCAAACGCTATGTGAAATTTCAACAACATTCCAACCTTCATCATACACCCAGTCATGCCTTATAGGTTGCTCGTGACCTTTGGCCCTTCTCTCAATGGGGTTTGGATCTTGTCGGAGAAATCAATCCTCATTCTTCCCAACGCCATCAATGGATTATAACTGCTACCGAATACTACACAAAATGGGTAGAAGCCATACCACTTATCTCCATGAAAGCCAAGAAAATATGTGAGTTTATTAACCATCACATCATTTGTCACTTTGGTGTCCCTCATCGCCTCATCACTGACAATGGAAAACAATTCAAAAACAAAACACTACAAAAACTTTGCGATGCCTTCGGCATTCAGCTTAGTTTCTCCTCACCTTATTACCCACAAACCAATGGCCAAGCCGAATCCACTAACAAAACCCTCAATAAAATTCTCATGAAATTGGTTGACGATACTGGGAAGGATTGGCATACGCACATTCCTTTTTCTCTATGGGCATACCGTACTAGTATTCACACTGCCACTGCGGCTACACCCTTTTCACTGGTCTATGGTACAGAGGCTATTTTGCCTCTCGAAGTCTAGATCCCCTCACTCCACATTTCTCTCCATGACATGCTTACTGATGATGACTTTCGTCAGGACCACTTAGCACAACTAGAGTTATTAGACGAATGTCGTCTTAATGCTCTGGATCACCTTCAAGTTTATCAACAACGTATCAAACGTGCTTATGACAAACGTGTTCATGAACAAACCTTCCAAGTTGGTGACCTTGTTTTGAAAGAAAATCAACACGTAACCAAAGCAGAGAAAAGAAAATGGGGAAAATTTTCTCCTAATTGGCTTGGACCCTACATCGTAACTCATACCTATGGATCAGGTGCCTATCGTTTATCCTCACTTGAGGGTAAACCTGAACCTGAGCCCCTTAATGCATTACATCTTCAACCATTCTATTGTTGACTCATTGTCCTACCTCACCCTTTGTCTCTTTACAGGCTCATCGCCCCTTGAGAGCTATCCACTTCATACACCTCCCTAATGATTAAACAAGAATCATGTGAGTACCCGTCACTTGTTATCTACTCTTGAATACACGCACCACAACACTGCACATAGCATGATTCTCATGGATACTTTTCATCTATCTTTAGATGAGATCCCATGGTTGTTCCACCTTGCCTTTTGAACAAGAGTCCTATCCTTCACCTTGGTCTTGTCCATGATTTCAAAGACCTCCAATAGGACCAAACTCCTTGAGTCAAACTTCTAATAAAAAGATGACTCCCTCAAAAGGACATCTTCCTCTCGACCAAATTGCTACTATAAATAGACTGCTCCCTCGAAGGACAGCTATGTGAAGCTTTCAAAAAAAATGAGAGAAACTGAAGCTTCCCGCATCGATCAGCTTCACGAAGACCTCAAGGAGTACCATATTATTTATCCCATATAGACTTCCCACATCGATCAGTCTATCACAAGAAATAGAACTTTTTAGTCATGGACTTGTCCCATTGTGACCTAGGACCTCTTGCCCAAAATCCCTGTCACTCAAACATATCAAATTAACTACCTTTTACCCACCTTACCATTTCTACCCTCATTTCCTCAATTGCCTCAAGGGACATCTTGGAATTTAGACATTTGGTGATCCTGTGACTACCTTCATCATAGAACCGTTAATCATGTGGTGCCTTTTGGGTCTTGTGTTTTTCACCTCCTCCAAGGTATGATCTACTCGGTAGGATCCTACCCAATCAGGTGGCTCTATGGCCCCCTCTTATCTTTTAAACTTTCTTTTTTTACGTTTTGATTACCTTATACAGAACTTGGTCCTCATCACTTACCTTTGGGGGTAGCCCTCCCCTTTCACCATAATCGCCTTCACCTGCATCATTTTACCTATAATCTACCCACACCCATTAAACCTAAAACCCACTACATGCCTAAAAACCTACCAACTCATTTTCATCTTTCTTCCCTAGCTTATGGGAGAACTACATCGGTCTGAGGTCCCTTTTCACTAGGACTATGTAGGCAGCACTTCTAGGGCATGGGGCCCTGGAAGGTTAGCTTGACCACTCTTTACCCTAACCATTTTCCCCACCTTTACCTGATTTCTGTTACTATCAAACACCTCAACATTTGAACCATATACCACATACCCTTTACCACTTATCTTATTTCACATTTTCATACATAACCAACATTTTTCACATTTTATACCATCTCATGCATTTACATTGCCCTTTGTTACCAAAATACTGAAGTAAACATCCATGCCTATCACCTGACTCAATCCATGCCTAAACCGACCTGACTCGATCCATGCCTAAAACCAACCTGACTCAATCCATGCCTAATACCGACCTGACTTGATCCATGCCTAAACATGCCTAAACCGACCTGACTCGATCCATGCCTATCCACCGACCTGACTCTATCATGCCTAGCTCATCTATCTTTCCATCCATGTCATGATATCATAAGTAAAGTAAAACTCATACACATCACAATAGCATCACCTGAAAATCATCTATCTCCTCATATATACATGTGTGTCTCCATAAAATGTACACCTGTATCACATACATGTGTATCTCAATAAACATGCTTGTCTCATCATGGCTATCATCTCAAAAATGTCAACACTCAGGCTGATATGCTATAAATAATCATCATCAGCTCACAGGCCAGTATCATGTACACCACTATAATCAATACAAAAATGTCTTCGGCTCGCAGGCCGGTATCATGAACAAAATATACATACAATACCTCTTCGGCACGCAGGCTGGTCTCATATATCATACATACAAAAATGACTCGGCACGCAGGCTGGTCCACAACCAGGTCAATCATCTCCCCATCTGATGTCAGGGAATGCTCCCTGTGCCTATGTCTCTCCAGACCCCTCTGCCGCACCTGTCTGGGGCCTGGCACCTACCTCACCTCCTGTTGATGGCCCCTCACCTGGGGCTGGCCTCTGTACACTAGTGACCTCACCACGACCCTATCCCTGGGCTCGCCGGCCCCCTGTACTCTCCACACTGTGAGTGTGGGATCTAGTCCTCTCACTAGAGGCCTGTTGTGCTCTGTACTCGGCATAGGAGGGCACATCTAGCCCAACAGCTAACAAATGATCATGGTAATACCATGCCTCTCCTAGGGCATCCCTGAACCTGGCCATGGGCACTATCTGTGGAGGTGCCATGGGTCCCGCTACCTATGTAGGTACCTGTACAATGGGACCCTATCCCTGAACCTGCACTGAACCCTATACTGGTGCTAGAGCCTGAGTCGGCCCTGGAATCTATGCATGTGCCTGTAGCTGGGCCTGCAGGGTAGTAATATGTGCCTGTGCTACTGTCAGCTAACCCTGC
Source organism: Taxus chinensis (assembly GCA_019776745.2). Lineage (NCBI taxonomy): Eukaryota > Viridiplantae > Streptophyta > Pinopsida > Cupressales > Taxaceae > Taxus > Taxus chinensis. The sequence goes on from CM034151.1 coordinate 48,118,955, forward strand.
AGACCTGTAACCTGTCCCTGTATTATGGCCAACTGGCCCTGTAAGTCCTGAACCTATGCCTGTAGGGTGGCTATCTACCCTCCATCTCTACCTACCTCCTCTCCATCTCCATCTCCCCCTACCTCCGCCTGTGTAGGTACCTGTCCCTTCCTGGCCTGAGCCTACAGCATCACTATCTGGGCCTGTAATGTGGCAATCTGTGCCTCTGTACCTATCAGCTGCCCCTGCATGATCCCAAGCTGCATCACCAATGTAGCCACCTGCCCCTGTAGGGCATCTCTCTGAACTGTGATGGTGGCTAAGTCTGGCTGCCCTGGCCTCGGTGGTATGGCTCTTAGTTGTGCCACCCACCACTGCCTGTATCCATCTGCAACCCCAGCATCATCAATCTTAGTATCTACAAGCTGCTCCTCCTGTCTAGTCGGCACTGTGGGTCATGGTGGAGACATAGGTCTCTCCACATCATCTCTCCGGTACTGAGGGAATGAAGGTGGTACACCCTGGACCAATCCAAACTGACATCTAACCCACTCTATGGGTATCCACTCATGCTCTCCCTGCTCTCCTCCCCTCTATCCACAGATGTATCTGTAGCCCAGCTAGCTCCGTGGCCATATGTCGGTATGAAGGGAAGCCCACATATGGCCTCCAAATGACGTCCACCCCGGAAAGCCCCTCCAATAACCTCCTGTAATGAGCTACATCATGCGTAGCTCTGGCACCTCGAGCCTCCCCCATGGCCGGTACCCATCACCTATACCCCACTCTCAGAACTCTCCATGGGAATGCATCTACCCGGGGCATCCCCACTGGTCGAACACAAACAATGTGCTCGTATGCCCAACAATGTAGTAGTACAATGCAACAGATGTTGAACCTCCATAGTCACCCGTAGGCCCATAGCTCTCTATACACCTGTGTCAGTAATGTAGGTGCCCATGTGAATCATGTCTGATGTACCATCATATCATGGAGGACCCCCATCAGTGACCTTAGGAATCTCCCCCCCTCTGCATCCGGCAGTGCGAAGCAGCACACTACCTCCATCACAAGTACCACTAACCTCATCTCCTCTCGATGAGCTCTATACATCACTCCATAGCTCATGCTAGCACTATGGAACGTCAGGTTTGCTACACCCTCACCAAAAATGGGTGCAGTAACTCCTCAGATGCCTCTGAAGAGATAGAATAAACCTGGGCCCCCAATATGGGAAACCACAGGATCCTATATACGTCCTCCAGGGTGATCGTCATCTCACCCGTCAGAAAATGGAAGGTATTGGTCACCGAGTCCCATCTATCGATGAGGGAAACCATAAGACTCACCTCCCAGACTACATGCCGGTAGTGCCTCACCCCTATCAATCCCACCTCTGCCACATGCTGCCACTCCACCTGCGTCATGCTCACTCATACTCTCAATAACAAGGGTGGCATATACCCAGGCTCTCAATAACAAGGGTGGCACCCGGGCTCTCATCCGCAACTCGTCTCTTGCCTGCATCCCACAAAAACAATGTATTTAGTCCACCTTCCCATCCTACCTTATTTTCAACCTATCTACCCAATCCCTCAACCACACCTACCCAAACCCATCTGCCTTAACCTATCTACCCTCACCCTCACCCACTACCTACCCAAACCCATTCACCTTATTTTAACACTACCTACCCAAACCCTCACCTACCCAAACCCATCTTCCTTAACCCTACCCTCACCCTCACCCATACCTACCCATTCACCGACCCACCCTACCCTACCCTCACCCTTTATCCACCTACCCTATTTTTCCACCCTACCCTTACTCTCTACCCTTTTTTATCCCAATCTCCACTTACGAATAACCGACCTTGGTTTCCCCTGACCGACCATGGTCTCCCTTTAACCGGCACCGGTCACTGTTCTTGTGACCGGCACCGATCACTATCCACTGCCGTCAGCCACCAGTCGACCAACATCAGTCACTGTCACCCCACCCGACCTGACTTTCCAACCCTATTTTTGGAAATTTTGACATTCTACCCACCCAGATCCCTCTCTACACCCTTCATTGTTCCTATCTTCCCCTTTTACTCTACCCCTTACCATCCACTATTCCCTTTTCCCTCTCTTTTTCCTTTTTTTGAAATTCTCCCCCCCTCACAAACCCCCCATTATTTTATTATATATTTTTCTTCATCTTACATCAAATTCATTCACACATCAAAATCAAAAGTTCACATCCTACCTGATCTCACTGCCACCATCGTGGTGGAACCTCCGGCCTCCGTGCCACTCCTCTCGAGCCCTCTCCAGCCTCTACCATCCTCCAATGCACAAACTAATCCTCAGCCACATGAATCATGCCACATGATCTCCGCGGCCCCACCTCTCAATCACCCACTCTTGCCTATGTGGCTCACCAACCAAGCTCCTCTGTTGCACTCTCTTGTCCTTTTCCTCTTTTCTCTCTTCTTGTCCTTTTCTACTTTTCCACATGCACAAATGAATTTTCAAATGTGGGTTATCCACTTTTTATACCCTACCCGACCCGACCGACATCGGTTAACCCTAAGTGCTACCGGTCTGTTGCCCTAGACTACCACCGTCGGTTACCCTACACCGTCATCGGTTCATTACGACCGATGTCGGTTACCCTGTGTACTCATTACCCCCTCATTTTACCTCATTTTCCTTACCTCCCTTTTCTTTTGCCCCCCATACACCTACCTGGACCATTTTACCTTCACCTCTGGCCCTCCACCCTCTTCAACCTCCTCGCATCCACTATTGATGCCTTATTATTTTACCCCTACCTCGGCCTTACCCATGCCGTGATCTTGATATTTGGACCTGGACCATCACTAGTGACCTTTGACCTCATGTGTTTGCTATACCTTGCGGCACTATTACCTGTGTTGTTGACCTAATGACCTTACCTAGCCTATTGCCATGTGACCATTTATCCTAACCCTACCTTTGGTGTACCAGAACATACCTAAACATTCCTGCACCTAACCTACGTTGTGTTTCCTGACCTTATCCTATACCTTGGATACCAGATTCACTTCACCCTTGTTTGGATAAACCTATCGACCTTAGACGATGTAGAGTTTGCCTGCTCTTCAGCCTGGTAGCGTGCTGCAGTTTATACGTGTGTGTGCATTTGACTGTTGCTACCTTTGACCCTGACCCATTACCTAGATTTCCCGAGTAGACCTTTCACCCTCTTCCTTACACCCGTTTACCTTTTCTTCACATTTACCTTTTATCAAACCACTCACCGCTTCAGCCAGCTGCTTTGTCAGTTCCTGGTTTGAGGGGGATCACCTTCACCCCCACATGGGGCAACCACACCTTATTTTTGTTAGCATCGCTTACCAATACAAGCCACGCAACAAAAAGGGGCAAAATGTAGACACTAAAATTAGGTCACACTCCCCCTTCGTCCTTTGACATATAAGTACCCTTCATCACTTTCACCTAGCCATGGCCCCCTTCACCACACTAGTATTAATTTAATTAAATTAATTCTTTACCCTCACTATATTTATTATTTAAATATATTATTTAAATAATATCTACACATATAGTTCACTTAGACACCTCATCAAGCTAACTCACCTTAAGACCTATTCTTAGCAAGTTACCATAACTAACTAAGACTTACCCAAACCCTAAAAATCAATGCCTACACTCCCTCTAACCACATTCCCTGCATGCTCACAGAAGCTCCCAGTCTAATCCATGGGATAACGACATGAGATCCAAGGAAATTAGGAGGATCTCCCCTAAGTTTGGAAAACCTAGAAAATCCCGCCTTGACCGACGTCGGTTACCCCTAACCGCCGCCGGTTAAGCCGGACCACCGTCGGTTCCCCCTTTTTAACTCCTAAACTACCTTATTCTCAAGGTTGGAAAACATTGGGAGCAAGAAAGTTGATGAGCAAGAATGAGATCTCAAAAGATAACACATCTTCAGAGAGCCAATTCCAGCAAGAACTCGCATCCAAAGAAGGAGATTGAACATCTTCTCCTGCACAGCCATCCCAGCCACATTCAGATCTACCCAAGCAAAAGAGGAGTGTGCATGTAGCCCATGTAGAATATTTTCTCCAGTTGGTGATCACTTGCAGCCTCCAAAACTCATCATCAGCACCTCCATCCTTCACACACAGACTTTCAGAAATGACATCCAAGTAAGTATAATATCATACTTCCCTGGTTAATTCATTTCATCATTGTTTTACCACCTATTGTCCATCTTGCTCCTTATTGACCATCTCCAACATGTTGTACCTTCATAGACCCATCAAAACCTCGTAAAAACCTACCCTTGTCACCTAATACCTCCTCCCAACCAACTAAATCCTTTGTGCAATCACAAAGGGGACCAAAAACCCCGTTTTGTGACATTCCCAGATCTCACAGTAACCGGCGCTGGTTGTACCTAACCGTGGTTGGTCACCCCTGACCGATGTCGGTCTCTGTGTTTTCCTACATAGCTTTAAACAGAGACCTATCCACCCCATTTTACCTCACCCTCACTCACCTATGACCTACCCAACACCTTCATCAGACCTGCAGAACTCAGAACCAACCATTTGACCTGTGGATTCTATTCTAGCTTAGCCTGTTAGATTAGATCTATTTCTTATTGTGTTTTAAGTGAGATACCTAAATCATTTTAAAATAACAATAGGATTTACCTTTTTTTCAGCATTAATTTGTTTAAAACAGTGGACTGACAGCCATCTAGGAAGTACCATACTTCCTGGATCTAGCTCACGCTAGGCAGTTCACTGCCCATATTGTTTAATGCTTTTTGGTGGTCTTGTTTTCATTACAGGTAGTTCCTCCTAGCCAAAAGGAAGCTCTCATGGTTAGCTATGGATTCAGAAGTCATACACGTGTAACAACCCATCAACTGACATTTGAATAGGTATTCCTCCTATGCCCGTTACCCTATCTGTTTCGTCAACCATTCAAAGGAACAATCTAAGAAAAATGTGAAACAACAACTACAGAGCATGAGGCCTTTTCAATGATATACGTGTTGCATAAGTTCAAACAGTACTTTCTAACAACACCCTTTATATTTTATATAGATCACATGGCAATAAAATACTTTCTAAACAAGCCCATTTTACAGGGGTGCATATGTTGATTGGTGCTCTTATTCCAAGAATTTTACTTTACAGTCATGGTAACACTAAGTAAAAGTAACTCTGGCCTGGACCACTTATCAAGGATTCAATTAGGAGAGGACGTGCAAACAATTGAAGATACAATTACTAATGTATATTTTTACAAGTTACATTACACGCCTTCAGAATTTGAGGATATTGTTGTCTTTTTACACACAGGTATGGTGCTAGAAGGAATGAAATCCTTAGAGAAGAAACAACTTGCAATTCACGTTGCACCCTTCCTGTTGATCAGTGGTGACTTATACAAGCTAGGTTGAGATGAATTATTGTGTTGATGTGTATTAGAACATGAGTGCACAAATACCATGGAAGAGGCTCATAGGGGTATTACAGGTGACGCCACCACGTGCAGCATTCTACTTGCAGGATTATGGTGGGATACCCTATACAAGGATTTTAAAGAGTATTATAAGGCATGTGATCATTATTAGTGCCTTGGAAAACCTAGGAAAAGAGATGAAATGTCTTTGAGGCCTATTACTAGTGCAAAGCCATTTGAAAAATTGGCTATAGACTTTGTGGGTCTTATCTCCCCAACTGCGTGTAGAACCGGATTGTGCTACATCATCACTTAAACAAATTATCTTACAAGGTGGGAATAAGTAACACCTACAAAATATTGTACAATGGATACATCAACAAGGTTCTTATGGGAAAATATTCTTACTAGGTATGGATGTCCATTGAGTTTGACAAGTGACAGGGGCACAATCTTCTTGAATGAGATGATCAGGATATTATTAGATGAATTTACAGTCACGCACCACAAGACTACACCTTATCACCCTCAAGAAAATGGGACTGTTGAGGCTTTCAATAAGATATTGAGCCAGACCTTAACAAAAAAATTTGATGTTGGAAGGAAAGATTGGGATGATAAAGTTTCTGCTCTACTTTGGGCATATCAAACAACCTACAAAAGGTTGAATAAGGAAACACCATTTCAATTGGAGTTTGGCGTAGAATTAGTTCCTCCCATGGAATTTGTGGTACCTTCTTTGTGTATTTCACATGTGGGAGGTCTAGCTAATGAACAAGCATTAGAAGAGAGAATTGACTAGTTAATATAGATGGATGAGAGGCGTGCCATAACACATTAGACTCAGAAGCAGGAAAACACCAAGCAGAAGGCATGGCATGACAGACACATCAGGGATAAGAAGCTTGAGGTTGGATAGATGGTGCTTCTTTATGATTCCAAGTTTCTGCACCATACATGAAAACTTAAGGTACATTGGTTAGGACCATATGTTATCACTCACGTTCTTGAATCAGACACTTGTCAGTTAGGAGTGCTTAATGGAACACAGTTACCTGGTTACTTCAACATAAGTAAGTTAAAGCCCTACTATAAATAAGTCTTCTTGGTGTTTGTAATAAGGCAGTATTGTCATTTAGTATAGATTTCCCTTTTTGTATTTCTTTTAATTTATTTTCTTCTTCATCGCTATGCTTTGTAAATTTAGTTTGTTGTTTTTTGTAATAAGTGCATTTGCGTGTTGGAAGCTAATTACAATATGAAGTATTTTTATGCACAGAGGAATGCACATACCATTGATGTGGGTTGGTTGTTATTTTTTATTCAAAAATGGGTACACATAAGAACAAACTGTTACAAGTGCTATTCAAGTATGGAAAGGAGATGCTAGAAAAAAGATTTCTGCTAGACAAGACCATATTTGGAAATAAATGAATGAACAATATAATGCAAGGTAAACTATGGCCATAGAAACTACTAGAGGAAGGCACAGTGGTGAGGTACTTCAGTGCATGGACGAGTGCAAAAGGAGGTCTGTAGCTAGAAGGCAAGAAGGCACGCTAGAAGGTTATAGCTAGGGCATGTATGTATGCCACACAAAAGTTGGGAAAATGGTCAATTAATGAGAGGATCAATGGTAGATAAAGGAGCAATAAATGTAATAAATTTTAAAAAATCTATATAAGGACATGATGCGGGTTCATTTTTACCTTTGCGATCACAAGTATTCGAGCGAGCTAGTTGCGACCGAGCGAAGTGAAATGTATTGACGTGCAGAGAGTTGTGAAACCAGACGTTGAGAGCATATTTGTGTGTAGAAGTGGCTTGCATCCCCATTTGAGAAGGGTTTGAGCGAAGAAGAAGCATTGAGAAGTATTTAGGGCTCATGGTTTCGAGCTAGGGCATGGGATTTCAAGATAGGGCACAAAAGCTTACTCGATAGAAAACAAAATCGCAAAGCCCTTGCAGCAACCCATGATCCACATAAAAGAGAGGATTGATGAGATTGGGAAACTCATAGTGCATAAGATGGATCTCCTTGAAGGAATGATGTCAAGCATGGCCAATGTTTTCTGATTACTATAGAATGAGAAAGAGAAGATTACTCAGGACGGGTTGGATGTCATAGCCACAAATATTCTAGAAAAGGCAAGGACCAAGCTAGATGAATGAAATACATTAGAGGCTGAGATCAAGAATGAATATCTAGATCTAATCCTCCCAATTGAAGAAGAGGGAGTTGCAGAGTAAAGATTCACTCATTTGTAAAGTGATTCTTTAATTCTTTCAATACTTATTCTTTATTATTTGGGAACGTCAAAAAGAATTCCCATTGTTGGGACAACAATTTACTTTAGTGTGGGGTAATGTTGAGTAGACAGAATGTTTCTCTAAGGAGTAGACACACAAAGTATGCACGCGCAGGAACAATGCGCATTTGAAGGTATGGGAAGAAAGGAAAGGAAACGTGTGCCATAACACTTTGGCTTGAGACTTAGCTGTTTTTATGGATAAGGGATGTTTTTGGAGATAGTGTGCGGAGAACACATAGGGATGAAGACTTTCACTACATGAAATGATATTTTGGGAACGAGCGGCTGATAAGCGTCATGTATGGTTTGAGCTAATAATAGGATTGCTTCTTCCAGTTAACTATAGGACATCTATTATTAAAACACTTGCATATATGCATGCTATTGTAAAGGCACATGGTTATTATCAGCATGTGACCTATTTTGAGAAGTGCATAGGTAGTGAAGGGAAAGTCACCACCTCTATAAATATATATTGACCTGTGTAGTTTAGGGGTGGATGAATTATTGTAGAGTTATGCTACTGGATCTGATGTGTGCATGACTTATGGATATATTTTATAATGTAAGAAGCTTTTGTGTTTTACAATGTTTAATGTAATGGAGTATATTGGATGGATAATGGTGTTAAACATAACTGAATCTGGTTCATGTATGGTTAATCTTATTATAGTTATTGTTTAATTCATGATTCCCTAAGATCTAGATCTGGATTATGTATTATAGAATGGTTATGTTTAATTATGGATCTGAATATGTTTTACCACCAGCACACTAACATCCTGCACAAGCAACTCTAAAGAGGGGCATTGTACCTTCGCGTGCTTCAGGTGAGCACTCAACTCAGGCTGGGTGATGTGCCAACACGCCTGGGTTATTCACAATAGATTCTAGGCTACATCAGAAAACATATCCAAAATGTCCATATCTAAAGGATAAAAATATGAAGCTTAGTATCCGTGAATTTGTAGCTAGGTTTTATAAACACAATTATATTCTTCCTTTGAATACATCCGTGAAACTAAAATAATGTTATTCCTTCTTTGGAGCTAAATCATTTGAACCCTTCCCCTAGTTTCATTATTTTCACCATCAATGTTATTTTCTTTTTCTTCTTCGTCATCTATGTAGTTATTTTCACACAACAGAAATATGTCTTCATACCATTAAATATACTTATCCTCTAAATCAATCCATACCTCTATCTATTTTTCATATACTATATCAATTACAAACCAAAAAATCCTATTAAATGCATCCAGAAACAATTCTTCTCCAAAATTTTTTAAATATTTCCTTTTTTAATGTTTTTCAAACTAAGGTTGTGAGGCTGATAATGTTAGTTTACAAATCCTCTCTCTCAATACTTATTGAAAATATATGAACTACAACTCATTTTAAATATTTTAGCATATAGATTTTAATGCAAATAATGTCACTTTGATCAGAGACTCGACCTTAAATATATGCCCATATGAAGTCCCAAGACCATAATAATTGTTTTTTCAGGTGACCCAAGACCATCAAATTATGATCGATATATCTCTCTCATATATATTCCCAAAGTGATGAATGTGTATTGTTAAGAAGCCACCTAGAAATAATTCCACTCCAGTATGATGCTTGAGTAAAAAGTTATTGCATGTGTAATTCAAAGTCATTTTTCTACCCTCTCATCCAAAACTTGTTCCTGAACTTGGCCCTGGAAAGAGCTATGATACCACTTGTTAATATCCTTATATGGAATAATATAAATAATCTAAAATATCACAACAATATATGGATTAAATGAATATCACACAACATTAGATATATTTGTGAATCAAAATGTTAATATCCAACATATTTAGAAATAGAATAATAATGTTTGAAGTATGGAAACACCATGAAATAATCTTTTAGGAAATAATTACAACACACATTCTCCAAATATGGTAATGTCGCTTTAAGGGGGGCACCTACAATATTCTTGTTATAAATATAAGTCTCGCAACTTACTTCTCTCCTTCATAATGATATCCCTCTCCTTAAATAGACTTGTATAACTCTTAATAGAGGGTAACACCTAATCCCAATGTAAGTCAACTCATAACCCAATAAAACTAATTCTATAAGTTATCTAACTAACTAAGGGGACATGTGTCACATTTTTGAATCTTCGTCAACTCATATACCTTATAGTATCATATCTTCAAAAGTACATAATAATGGATTTGTGCTTCATAATGCAAAATATTCAATTAGGATATTGTTGGAATTGTTTCTCATACATTGTATGGATTTGCATAGGACAATTGTGCACATGCTCGATGCTATGATAGAGTATTGTGTAGTTTTATTGCACATGATGTGTGCAAAGGAATAATTGTACAAATTGAATGTTGTCTATAGGGATTAATCATTAACTGCATGTGATGATTGCATGCTCGAAGGTTGAGTGTTGGGAGGTTGCAAAGAATTGCAAGGAATTGCAAAACACAGTAAGGAAACTCCTAATCATCCTAAGGCATAATCCTACACTCAAGGAAAATTTTAAGGGTCCCTCTGAAAAAAATTCGTAGAAAATATTTGGTGAATCTATGAAAATTATCTTTCACACGAATGACGAATATCAAGACATCACTATTAAATGCTACTAGACAACAGTTTTTTTATATGCTACCAGTCGATAGCATAGTTTATGCTACCGACCAACAACATATAGTATGTTGTTGGTCGGTAGCATAAAAAATGCTACCGGTCGGTAGCATTAAAAATGCTACTGGTCGGTAGCATATTTTATGCTATCGATCGACAACATAACTATATGTTGTTGACTGGTAGCATAAAATATGCTACTAACCGGTAGCATTTTTTATGTTATCAGTCGACATCGTACTATATGTTGTCAGCTGTTAGAATAAACTATGCTACCAACTGACTGTATTCAAGTAAATTTTGTGAATTTCTATTTTACGGGAATGGTGAATTGACCCCTAAAATTAACTTGTACCTAGAAAAATTTGGCGAACTGGCCCTAATTCCCACCCTAAAAATTCACCAATTTCAAATTTTAAAAACAGGAATATTTGTGAATTAACGAATATTCGCCACTAAAATTTTCCCTAACTACACTTATCTCAAACCATATTTATCGATGGGAGTTCTGCAACAAATTTTCTTATAATGTTGTGATATGGAGTTGTTGAGGGTTCTTATGTAATGATCACCTTCTCCAATAGTAGGTGAGGCTCTACGAATTGTTCTAATACAAAAATGTTACAAAGTGAGGTACTAGTATATAGAAATACACTCATGTTAAGGAATAATTAGACTATACAATTATAAGATTATAAAAATACTAATATATAGTGAAGTGTATGCATTGTATGATAAACTACAAAACCTTGAAATACGTCGTTATATTGTAAACTATTTAATTAATATAATCAAAAACAAAAAAAAAATTATGTTCGAATCTTTTACCCAAAACATTTTCCCATATAAAATTCTAGATATTCTCTCTATACATATATCATTCTTATTTTAGTTTACTATTATTCTATTGTTTCAAGTGATTCCTCTCTCCATTCAATTATTAACTTTTTATTAAATACATGTATTTAAAATATGTCTACTGGTTTATACTCGGATCAATATAAATAATTCATAAACTACAAAATAATAGTTAACATATAAAATTTAAATTCTCATGGGACATTAAAAAGCATAGAATAGTCATCGTCATTATCATAAACGGCGTTAAAATTCATTTTTGTTGTTGCTGGTATTAACGTGGCACCAAACTTGATAGCAACCTTAAACTTCCAATCCGCTTATGCCACGGTAATCATTTAAAACTATATGATTTTATAAATTTGTCCGGTGGAGGATACTTCCATTATTAAACTGGCTAATTTAGCCAGCAACAAGTGTTTATACGCAAAGCCAAATAATAATATTATTGTATATTCAAATAAACTTATATGATTTTATAATTTCGGTCAAAACCTACTAAATATCCTTTGACGGTATCATTGTCTCTCTCTAAAATGGACCTTCGAACTACTCAATCTTTTCAGAGAAATATATAGCCAACATTGGTGGGTCGATTTATTAACCACCTACTACTTACATTAATGTCTAAGTTTCGTATGATGCAACTTTAAATGGTATTTTTAAGTAATTTAAAATATATATATATATATACATTTATTTAATAATTTTGTATATATTCTAGTGATTAATAATTTCATTATTTTTTATTGATGAAAAATAAATAATATTAAATTAATGACATTATTATGTCAGCTATAGCATACATATGTATACATATACATATACACACTCATTCATTCATTCATATATATATATATATATATATGATTTAATAAATATCAAGTGATTCAGAGTTTTGAAAAGCAAAGTTTTAATACACGGTGAGTGACACCGACCAACTTCATATGGAGCAACATACTTGAAGTCAATATATAGTATCAACTTTCCTAAGTAAAATGAAGAAAACAATTAAGCGACGATGAAATAGACATCAAATTTAAAGTTGAGATTGTTATGTGATGGTCAAATGAATGTTGAATTTAAGATCGTACATAATCGTGAAAAACTCGTGACATTACACTCCACCACCATGGGTGAACTACTATTCTGTGATGCCTATCAATGTATTGATGATCAAATTGACAACAAATTAAAGATCCAACATAATTGTGAACAATTGGGAATATTATACTCCACTATTGCTAGATATGACATTTAGCATTGCAAGTCACCAAAAATGTAGGTGACGGTCGAGACAATTATATGCTCATCACTGAGCATTCAAAATTTATTGTGCATATCAAAACAATATTTAATATATACTACCTAATAATTTTTGTGGTAGTCCCAAGGGCTCAGTGAATATACAACTCGAAGCAGTGAAGCTATAACACAAGGTGAGCATCGTCAATCAACCTTTGGAGTGTCATGTAAATGTTACACTCCACAAACAAGTAAACCAAAAATCAAATTTTATGTACGAAAGTATTATAAATCTGTATTGGCTTTTTTCCTAAGCAAGGAATCTAAATATGTGTTTAACATCACTCAAATTCCATGCTTGTAATGTGGCTCTCATCTTCATCAAAAGGTTAGAGTTTGGTTGAGTGTAGAGGCAAAAATCCAATAGGCTATGATCACAAAATTTCAATTTATAGGCTCTCACATGACACGTACGAACAATGAATGAAAAAGATAACACCTTAACAATATAATTCTATGTATTTGAATGGGTTTTTACAAGATACTTAAGAGTTAGTGCCATCAAATAAACCATAATAATTTGTTAAATCTTTTGTAAATACCATGTCAAATAGGTTATATCCCATTTAAAACTTACCGAAATTATTTTTAAATTTTTTTTATGTTGAAAGGCGTCTCAAATGAGAATAAGGCCTCCCGTATCTGATATGCCACACATAAATGGACAACGGGGATTAGCGTGCAGAAGATGTCGAAGTATGACCATTTTGTGACCATATGTGTGTCCTAAGGCCACATGGCAATGGTGCTGGTGATGGAACTCCTTTCCCCTATGATAGGCTCCATGGCAAGTTTTTTAAGAAGAGGTGTGATTTTTCCTTAGCAGAGTCTCAGATAACAAGACGATTTCAGATTATGTGTTGCAAAGTAAGGAGAAAAAATAGTCGTTTTGAACTCAAAGTGGTGTTGAATTCGTAAGGGAACCGTAATCCCAGTCGAGGTGGTAACAGTTGACCTAGTAGTGGATCTATGTCGTAATGGATTTTTTGTGGTGACTCTAGTGAAATTTTGTTAAAGAAACTGAAATATTATTAAAAGCTAAAGGTGAAGCGACACATACATAGTGGTATTGGGTTTAAACTTATTCAAAATTCCATATATTGAAAATTTTTCAACCATGAAGCAAAATACTTGTTCCAAACAAACAAAAGTGCTCACATTTGGTCACAATACAAAAATATGCAGTGATTAAAAACCATACTAGTATTCTTGAGAATGTAAAAAGTTAAATCACATAACACAGTTTTTTCGACCCAAAAAAGCTAAAATACTTGACTAAAACATGGGTTAATTTTTTATTTTATCAACATGTAAAGATCAAAACAATCCTCCCAAGAAAGAATAAGTACTCACACTCTTAGTCAACATAGAAAAATACTGCAGTGTTTTATGATAGAACCACCACTTTCCATATGCATTTAGAGTACAATTATAGCCAAAATCATATAAGGGTTACACGGTCAAACTTGGGTTGCCTAGCTAAAATATTTGTTATCACAAGGCATAAGTTCTCATATTTAAGAACATATTGAGTAGGAATCAAATAAAATGTTCCAGATCATCTTACCAAATGCTCAATTTCTTAACAAAATAAAAAAATTGTGCAGTGTTTTACACCAAATGAGTGATGTTTGGAACAAAAGAAACAAACAATCTTTAGAATAAAAGAACACCTTCCACAAGTGTTTAAATCAAATTCTAGGCAAAATCACTCTATTCTCATTGTCAAAGACCCATTATTTAACATGTAAAATTTTAATACTTAAATTTATCATCATTTGCACCAAAATAAGCAATCATCGACTACAAAATACAGTTCTTTTCCAACTTAAGTCCAACTTTTTCCAAATTCCCTCTATTTTGAATAACCAAAACCTTTAAGGATTTAACATAAAAATTAAAACCCCAAAAGTATTTGACTCTTATAATCCAAAAGAAAAACATATATCCATCAAAACACACATCTTCATCCATTTTGTTGATAAGACAAAGTATGGATGTACATGGATTGTTATAAGAACATGGTTTTGGCCACGGGAAAGGGATTCTGGGTTTTCTGGGAATGTTGTAAATTTGGAAGTAATTCAATATAGAAGTTATTTCTTTCTTATTTCTTCTATTATCTCTCTCTGTCTCTCTACCTGATTCAATGGATCATTTGTTTTACATGGACAATAGAAACTTTTGTGTTATGGTCTGTGTAATCTTTAGAAATTTGTGTCTACGGATTTACATCGGTGGTGAAGTAATTGATCCTTTTCTTTATTTTCTTGATTCAATGTGAGTAGGGAGATACTTTGCTATCTATATTTTCCAAAAGCATTGTTGTTTTCTTCCTTCTTCCATCTCTTTATTCTTCCATTCCTTCTGATTGATGATCTTTTGAGTATGCAAATATACCACGATACCAGGATCCAAACATTAATAGTTGTAGATTTGTACATTTTTTTTCCATCTTTCAATAAGGGAACCGCTCCCATTGAAGAGGAGGGACTTGTTGTCCCCTGACTGTGGTTTCAACCCATGTTCCATTCTGAAACCCAATAGTCCCCCGCCAGTCCCCCAAAGTGCATATGAACTGAAAAACAACCACGTGTCCCTTTTTGATTTGTTGCAGGGTTGCGGGTCATTTTAGAACTTTTCTCCCTTTCTTCGTAATGCCTTTGAGAATAAAATGGATCCATTGCCCTAAAATTCTACCAAAATTGCTCTAGCCAATCAAGGACTGGCGGGGATGCGGAGAAAATCTGACATTTTTTCCAAAATCACCAGAAGTGATAAGTTCAAAAAGAAACCCATTCGGCCGCATCCAATGAGAAGAAAACGCGTAGCTTCACCTTTACGAGCAAGAATTTGACGGGGAAAAGAACGTAGGAAGTTGCAGGAAATGGGACAACGCCATTTTTGCCCCCAATGAAGAATTTATTTCTCTGCAAAAGGTTAAAAATGAAAGATGCAAGGTCCCACGCATTCCAAATTCATAAAAGAAGAACTAAAATCATTTCCCATCCTTTGAAAATAGGTAAAACGTTTTAACGAAATCATACTGAGGAAATTTTGATTAAAATTTCGTGGGAAATGAAGGAGAAGGAGTGGGCAAGAGACCTTTAGAACTAGGGGACAAAGGCTTGGATTTGGAATTTACAAAGTCTACCATCTTAGCAAAGACCTTGGGATGGGTTTGGTAGAATTCGGCTTTTGAGATCTGGATCTTATTTTTATTGAGATGGTCAATAATGTCAAAAGAACCAGAGGTAGATGTAGCATCATTGATAGGAGTAGATGAAACTTTTGACTTACCAATTCTATCATTTGAAGGGAAAGAAGTTTTAGGAGTAGAAATAGAGGAAGGAACAACAGAACTTACCTTGGGTGTGGAAGAAGTTGGAATAGGAGCTCCTCTCCTTGCATTCACTAGAATGATTGTAGGAGGCTCCTTAGATCTTTAAGCAGGCTGCACCAATTTCTCCTTCTTATTGGCTTGCTCACGAGTCATGACAACATATGATTCATTGTTCATCTTTGCAACATTTTAACCCTTTGGTGAAAAAGGCTCAAATTCTCAATTTCCTCCGCAGGCCCACTGTTTCAATTTCATTCTTTAACACGTGGCATCACCTGACTAGTTTTGAGGGGTGTTGTTTCTCTTTTATACTTTATCTATTTTGAAAAGGGGAAAAATTCCAACCTTTCCCCTGAAAGTCCATGCCCCCACCATTGAATTTTCAACGTTGGCCACGTGTCTCTTTCTAATTTGCTGCGGGCCTCAACTTAGAAATTATCCCTTCGCATGAGTGGGGCCGCGGGTCATTTTAGAACTTTTTTCCATTCCACCATTGACTTTTCAACATAGGCCATGTGTCCATTTCTGATTCACTGCAGGCTTCAACTCAAGATTTATCCTTTCATGTGGGCGGGGCCACGGGTCAATTTGTAACTTTTTGCCTTTTGTGGAAACAAAGCTAAAATTCCTAAAGTCACCTGTCAGTTTGCCAAAGTGCATATGAACTAAAAAACAACCACGTGTCCCTTTCTGATTTGCTGCAGGGGACTTTAGAAGTAATTCAATACAGAAGTTCTTATAACCTATGTTTCACTTATCTCCTTTTTGTGCTATTTTTATCTTTACTACCTTGTTTCACATGCTCCCTGTCTTTACTTGTCATCATTTTTTTCCCATTTTTTAAATTATTAATAAATGAAAAGTTTTTATTATCTAACTTCATTAAAATAACTGAAATAATAACTCTCAATCACATTGATATGATGCTTCAACCATTGTTTTCTCTACTTTCATCTTGATAATATTTTTTCTTCCCATGAAATTGGTAAAACAAAATAGAATGATAATTACGTCAAAAGGTATTTTCCCAATTAGAAGCATTCTCCCCCTATGACAGATTCAAATGATGCTCCTAAATCTCAATCACCCACCTCTTGATCCATATCAACGACCTCCATTAAATCTAGGACATCCACATGGTGCTTGCATATTGAATTGATTTGTGTGTAAACTATTTTGATCGCATTGTATCCTACCAACATGGACAAAAACATTCATCATTTTATGTTCGTATGTCTTTGATTTTCCTCTAACATAGTGGTGGTTGCAGTGTTGATGGTTTTGAGAGATGAAGTGACCATGACAATCAAAGAGTTAGAGGGCGGTAGGATGGGTGGGTTGCAGAGTAGTGTCGAGGAGAGGAGATTAGTGACATGGGCGGTGATGACGGGGGTTGTGGTAGGAGTTACGAAAATGGTGGCAACGGGAGGGGTCATGGTGGGGGTTATCGTGGCGGGAGGGTTTGTTGAGAGGGGTGAATATGGAAATTGAATTTATTTTAATTACTATTTTTTTAAGTTTTCAATTATAAACATTTAAAGTTTGGAGATAACCTAATTAATCACTATTTAAAACAAATATTATGTATATTTATTTTTAGAAATGTGATTGGTTAATATTTTTGGTATTGTCTTTTATTGTATAGGCTTATGTGCCCCCTTCATCCCTCTAATAGTGATGGCACTCAAAGGTTAATTAGCATTTTTCTTTATTATGTTATTTTTTTGGTGTTAGGGAAATTTATAAATGTAGATTTATTTATTACTTGTCTAATACAACGTTTAGAACATTTGATTGTAAAATTAAACAAGATATGTCTTATGACTGTTGTCTTTATCAATCTCCTCCACCTATTTTCCATAGTTCAATGCATTGATATTAATTTTGTATTATTATTATTTTTAAATTATTAGTAGGAAAGATATCAATGACATTGTTCAAAATTATTATTGTGATAAATGTTATAACTATTTTGAAATTATTGTAAAAATAGGAAATATCTATTAATAGTTACTTTAACTTTATTTTCTAAGTTAAATATGAGATGTTTTTTATTTACTTCTATACATATTATTACACAAAAATACATTCTCCAAATGGGAGTGACACCTCTTGGCTCTGACACACATTAGAGTGATCTACGGTCGTTTTTGCGACATACATCAACATCTTCCAAAGTATTACCCACCATTGGTATGGGGGAAACTATCATCCACATTAATTGCGGCTCTCAATTGCTCCTACGAATGCAACATACAAATATGTTGTATATTTCATTTTCTCCATTCAAATTTGTTTTGCTATTTGTTATGTATATCATGTAGGTTTTGTTTTATTCTGACGTGTGTTTTGGTGCAGTATTTTTCTTGCAAGGGTTAGAGAATGAGCACATCAATATGTTGGCAGAAGAGTCAAAACATAAAAACAATGGTTCCCACTAGCACATTGGCCCTTTATTGGCAGTGCCTCATCAAAAATGTTTTGTATCATCAGTGATATCGATGAAGATACTGCCCTCTGATGAATCATTGATTAACATTTTGGCAACTTTTTAAACTTGTGTCTACACTTCCACCACTCATGTGAGATCGTTATGTTGTCACCTTCATCAAATTTCAACCAGTGTTGTGTAATTGTACATAGTCACATACATGACAGAATCATTTCCTCCTTTGAGTGCAATGCTCATGGTTCTCGGTGATTATTTGAGATATGTTCACACACCACAAAACCTTTTAACAATGAATAAAACCATATTTAGAAAACCTGTTGAATTGACTCCACATCTCACATCCACAATTATAAAGGAAATTGTTTCAGTAAGTTAAGGTTAGATAAGAAAGTTTTATAACAATCACATAGATTGGAAAATCATCAGAAAAAACAATCTCTTTAAAAACCTCTTTGACATGTTTAATTAATTATTACCATACACATTTCTTGGAGTTGGATGTAATTGACGAACAAATTAATGTTTTTGATTAGGCAGAAAAACATGGCTAAAAAAAATGACAATGTTATTCTTAAGCTCCATACTAGTTTTAACTAAGCGGAATTGTGTTAATACTTATTTCATCATATCATATCTTCCCCAAAATGATTGTACCCTTATTTCCTCATTGATATACAAAATATTTTAATCAAACCTTTTATATATATGTTAAAATATCTTCTTGAATTTTTCACTTTTCAAAAATATACTAATTATAAAACCAAACGACCCCATCAAATTTAGAATATGGGTAAGTGCACCAAGTTGGGGGGCCAAAAGGGGGTCTTAAGTGGACGCATTTTTCTAAAAAATAAAAAACTTCAACTTGTACAAGTTTTTCAAAATAGTTACACTCAAAATTGGAAGATGTTGTAGAAATATGAATCGTAGTATTTTGAGTCTAGTTTCTAAGCTACTAAATTTTATTGAAAACGGATAAGTTTAAGTGGGTCAAAAAAATAAAATACCAACATGTGCTCTTGTTTTTGTTAAAAAAACATAATAGAGTGACTTTCGTGCCCCCACCATTTTTTGAGCACCACTTAGTATTTTTGAAAACCATTTAGTAGAAAGATAGCTAGTAGTATCTAGTTTGTGTTAGATTTTTTTTTAAAAAAAAATTAGCGAATATTTTTTTATTTATTATTTTTCTAGTACAGAAATTTTATGTTTTGAAAAATAGCGGATCTCTGACCGTGCCCCCCCCCTAACTACCTCAAAAAATATCGAAAATTAGGTTTTTTATTTTTTGAATATGTATCGAATTATGCCTAGTTTGTGCTAGTGTATTTTTTTTCAATTTTGATCACCAAAAAAAAAGATGCACGATGAAAGATAGACATATTTAAACTTCAAAAAATAGCTATAAAAAGGCATAGTTAGAAAATAAATAATATGGAAACCTTATATTAGTTAGAAAATTTGAAAAATTATATTTTTAGAAAGAAGAAACTCTGCTCTATGTCGTGGTATAATGTTTTTTAAATGGATCAATTGTTTTATTTTGATTTATCATAGAGGAAGTGGCATTTTTACATTTTCCTGAAAAAAACACGTTATTTGTTGTGTTTGTGTAGGTCCATGCCTCAGGCTTGGGGATCCAAATCAGATCTCAAGCCTTGAGACATGGCTTGGAAAAAGAGAAAACACAAAACGCGTACGCGTTAAATATAAGTTTTTCATTTTTCATTATTTATATTTTATTATTTCTTATATTTTAAATTTATTTATGTAAATATAAGAAATTAAGGTCACTCTGCACCTTATGGAACTATTCTCACAACTCCATTGGTCACGGTTTAGGAGAGAGTTTTTTATAGTATAATTTGGTCAGTACATAGGTAATTTTTAGGCTTTCAGCATTCAACCTAAATCTTTTAGCATTTAAATTCTACAATCGAAAACCTAAACCCTAAACCAGAGGCCCTAAACCTAAACCCTTAACCATGATCCCTAAACCCTAAACCCTAAACCTTAAACCCTAAATCCTAACCCCTAAACCCTAATCCTTAAATATTCACCCCTTACCCATGATCCCTAAACCCTAAACCTTGATCCTTAAGCCTTAAGCCCTAAACCCTAAACCATGAACCATGAGCCTTAAATGTTAAACCCTAAATCCTAAACCATGAAAACTAAACCCTAAACACTAAATCATAAACCCTAAAGCCTGATCCCTAAACCCTAAACTGTTAGAAATAAACTAACACTTAATTCAACATATGAGTTAAATGTTATATTATAATAAAGTAATTTTTTAATTACTTTAGTTAGATTAGATTAAGTCAACTAATAGTTGTCTTTAGTTGTCCTTAGTTATCTTATCACATGTTTTGTGAGATATTGTTCAATCTCACTTTGTTTATTCCCTAATGATTTCATGAGGGGAAATAGGGGCAATTAGGGGCAGTGAATATTATCCTGCATTTTATTCTCAGATTAGTTTATCTATTTCCATGTATTGTGGATGAGATAGAGGTTGTCCAATATCTATAAATATTGCATCTCTCTCTTCTTATTGTAATGCTTGATTTTACAGATTAATAAAAGCATACAAGAATACTATTGTTTTTGTGTAAAATCTTCTGAGTTGTTGTGTGTATTTGTTTATTATCAAAGTATTCAACTCCAACATCTAGTATCAGAGCATGTTCAGGTTCTGAACTGTGAAGGAGTAGGAAGTTCTGAGAGAGGAGGATCAGGAAGCTTGAGCAAGGAGGAGCCAGAGTTTCCCCCAGGCCTCTTCACTTCCCCTCACCAACTCCACATACCAGCAGCAGATTCCAAAAGAAACAAAAGAAATAATTGATGGAAATTCACGGCAATTGGAAAAATTGTCTAGGGAGTGAAAATTTTTATTTTTATTTTAGAAGTGCATTGAATAATATTGTTATACAAGGATTGAGTAATATTATTATGCATACATGAGCTGCGACCTGAGTACCTTGCTCACATTCCAAAGGCTTTGATCCCTGCACATTTTGACTTCCATGAGAGCCGACCTTGAATCAAGCTCCAAATCAGCACACCTGCAATAAAGCCGATCAATACAAGGAGTTGTAAATCAAGTTTCGAAGACAAAGACGATCTGAATCTTATAGAGTTAAAGCCAAGAGATTGAACTAGGCATCCCGAGCTCCCAAGCGATGAAGCTTAAAGTCAAGCTCCAAACTGTTCATCGCTACAAAAGTATCTTAGCATCCACAACAAAGATACGGCTTCGAACGAGCTATATAGGTAGCGGACGGTGGAGAAATCTGCAGTGGGGGCGGCTAATTAACATGATAAGAAGTTATGATAACCACAAGTTAGCTATATACATCCGATGTAAGATATATGATTAAGGTCGTAGCATGCCCCTCCCCTTCGAAGCAACATTGTCCCCAATGTTGAGAAGCTATGGATGTTGCTATAGGAAATTTGCATCCTCCCAAGTTGTGTCTTCATTGTCTAGATTTTTCCACTTGATCAAATACTCAGTGATGACCCTTGTCCTCAACCTCTTAGTGTGTGTTTGAAGGATGCATTCTGGTTCCAGGATGATTCTGCCCTCTTCATCAAGCTCTGGTAACACTGTCTAGGTTGATATTTTCTGTCCAATTACCTTCTTTAGGCAAGATACATGGAATACTGGATGAATTCGAGTAGTTGGAGGAAGTTCCAGTTTGTATGCTACATTGCCAATCTTTTGTAACACTTGATAAGGACCATAATATTTAGGTGAAAGCTTGTTATCATTTTTGTGTTGTTTTAAGGAAATTTTCTTATATGGTTGTAAACGTACAAAAACCCAATCACCGACTTCAAAATGTCTTTCACTGCGATGTTGGTCTGCCTGCTACTTCATGCGGTTTTGTGACATGGACAAATTCTCCCCTGAGACTACAAAGCACCTCTTGTTGGTGTTGAATATGTTCTTCAACTACTCGAACCTTTGGCTGGACTCTCAAAGATGAAGTGATAGATGGTGGATGATACCCATTAATGCCAAGAAAGGAGACATTTTAGATGAAGTATGAAAGGAGGTGTTATACCACCATTCTGCCAGTGGCAACCATTGGACCCAGCTTGCTTGCTTATCTGATGTAAAACAACGAAGATATCCCTCCAAGCACTTGTTACCACCTCTGTTTGCCCATCAGACTAGGGATGATAAGAGGAACTACGAGCTAGTTGTGTGGCCCCAGCATGAGAACAAGTCAGTCCAAAAATTACTAGTAAAGATAGGGGTCTCGATCACTTACTATAATCTTTGGTGTCCCATGTAGCTTCTGAATTGTATCCCTGAAGGCTGTTGCTACTGTACTGGCAACAATGGATGTGATAAAGCAAAAAAATGGGCATATTTGGTGAGTCTATCCACCACCACCATGATTACATTTTTACCTTCTGATTTAGGCAATCCTGTGATGAAGTCCATAGACACCTCTTCCCACCTCTGGCTAGGAATAGATAGAGGTTGTAAAAGACCTGGGGACTTAATTGTTTCACCCTTATTTTGCTGACAAACCATGCATTCTGCCACAAAATTTTGTACATCTCCTTTTAACCCTTCCCAGAAAAAATCATGCTTGATACGATGATAAGTCTTTAAGAAGCCAGAATGACCCCCTACTGGAGAAGCATGGAGCTCAGATAGAACCCTATTTTTAAGGATTGAATTCTTACATAGATATAATCTATCTTTATACCATAAAAATTTTTCTGACATGTTTGGATCTTGTTGGAGATTTTGAATGAGATTTTGTGTACCTAGGGTCATTTTTCCATTCAGACCTTGCATCCTCTATCCAATCCTCCTGTAATACAGATATGGCATACAACAATGCCGGGGCAGATTCATCCTTCCGAGATAAAGCATCAGCAACTACATTCTCTTTCCCTTTCTTGTATATTATCTCAAAATCATACCCCAAAATTTTGTGAGACCCATTTCTATTGTTCTTCTGATGATAAGCGTTGCTCTAAGAAGTATTTCAAACTATCATGATCTGTCTTTACTTTGAAATGTCGTCCCCATTAGATATGGTCTCCATTGTTTCACTGCATGAAGTATTGCTAACATTTCTTTCTCATAAACTGGTTTAGAGATATTCTTACCTTTGAATTGATGGCTCTCGAAAGTAATGGGTCGACCTTCTTGCATAAGTACTGCCCCCATCCCATACCCTGAAGCATCACATTCAACAATGAATGTTTTTGAAAAATCTGGGGTGGCTAGAACTGGAGTGGTGCACATGGCCTCCTTCAACTTCTCAAAGGCCATAGTAGCTTGCTCATATCCAATGGAAAGAGTCCTTCTTCAATAAAGCTGTGAGTGGTGCTGCGATGCTGCCATAATTCCTTACAAATCTATGATAATAACCTGTAAGCCCCAAAAATCCTCAGAGATTTTTAGGGTTTTGGGAATCTTCCATTCAAGCATGGCTTTTATCTGGTTAGGCTCCACTGTAACACCTTCATAAGAGACAATATGACCCAGATATTCAACATCCTTGACACCAAAAGAACCCTTAGAAGGCTTTGCATAAAGTTGATGTTGTTCAAGAGTTTCCAACACTTTATTTACATGATGCAGGTGTTCCTCCCATGTTTTACTATAGATTAATATATCATCAAAGAACACTAAAACAAACAATTTCGAAGAGAATAGGCTTAAATAGTGAATTCATCAAGCTTTGAATTTAGAGGGTGCATTTTTTTTAGTCCAACGCATTACCAAGAACTCATAGTGTCCTTCATGTGTCCTGAAGGCTGTTTATGACTATCTTCATCCTTGATTCTAATTGTGAATCCATAATGAAGATCAAGTGTTTGTAAAGTAACCAGCACCATGTAAACTCATCTAGCAAATCATCAATTACAGGAATAAGAAACTTATCTTTAACTGTGTATTATTGAGTTCCCTGTAATCTGGACACATGTGCCAATTGTCATCTTTTTTCCGTACATCACTACAGGAGAAGAGTAAGCACTTTGACTATGACAAATAAGTCCTGCTTCTAACATCTCTTGAACTATCTTCTCAATCTCACTCTTTTGCATATAGGGGTACTATAAGGTCTGATGTTGGGTGGTTGACTCCCTGGTACTAGCTGGATGGCATGGTCATGGTCTCTTTCGAAGGCAAACCCTTGGGCATTTCTCCAAAAACCCCTGAGTGCTCTCATCTATATTGCTTGCATACCTGCGGGTATAAATGTATTGGAATGATGGTGCTTCCAATGAAAATAGTTGTGCCACAAACCCTTCTACACCCTTTCTAAACAATTTTTGCATCTGATGAGAACTTTACCATCTGCGGGGATTTTTCTCTTAGTCCTTTTTGTTAAAATTCCTCCCTTCTGACTGAAGTTGCCATGAACAACTCTTGGAAATTCATTTCAATGGTTCCCAAGGTGGTAAGCCATTGAAATCCTAACACAATGTCTGCTCCTCCCCATTGGCAATGGCATACATATTGCTAGTTAGCAAGTAATCTCCCATGGTGAGATTAATGTTATGGCAATTTTCTTGAACCACTAACAGTTTCCCATCAGCAATAATGACTTGACTTCTGGAGCTCGGATAAACAAAGCATTCAAGCGTACCGCTAACTTATGATTGATGAAATCTGAGTAACTTCCCAAATCATCAATACTATTACCCTCTGTTTTTTTAAGAATCCAACTACTTTGAGAGTTTGGGGAGTGCTAATCCCAGAAATTGCATGGCATGATATTGTTGGTTGGGAATCTCTTAATTCCTCCTCTGGCTCTACCCTCTTCGTCTTCTTCATTTTCTTCTCCTTCAGTAGGTCCCTCAATGTATGAACAACTTCTTTTCCGCCACACTTATGTCCTGGTCCAAATTTGTTGTCACAATTAAAACATAACCCTTTGGCTCTTCTTTCTTCAATTTGTTGGAGTGTCAGTCTCACTGGCCGAGGGGAATGATGGGGGAAGGGTGCTACGATCTCTGATAGTACTGACATTTGTTCCGAATTGAAAGAAATTTTACCTCTTCTCCTACGTGCCATGATCATAGAGTCTGAAACCTGATGAAGGATTAAACATACGCACCTCAGTCTCAATTTGTTCTTTTAAAGACCCCCAAGAAATAAGTCATTCAAATTATCTTCAGGAATATTTTCCACCCGTAAGGAAAGGTTTTGGAATTGATGATGTAAGCTCTTTGACTGTTCTTGTTTGTCTAAGCTTTGCTAATTGGCTGAAATAATTCTCTGACACACTAGAACTATAGTGCAATTGCAACTCTTCAGTGAATACTGTCCATGTAACATTGAAGCCACTCTTTTTCCTTTGAGCACATAACCATCGATACCAAATGAATTGGTGCAGGTTCCAGATACAATGATTGCCATTGGTAACCTTTTGTCCCAATGGAATCTGATGAAGATCAAAGAAATTCTCCATCTGTTAATCCAATTGAGGGGATCCTTTCCATCAAACTTACGCATTTCCACTTTTGGAAGCATGGGACGGGCTTGTAGAGTGTTTGTATTTGGATTGGTCATGTTTGCAGATCCACCATGGTTAGGTGTGAGTATGATTGAGTTGTGTGGCTCATTAGGAATGCTATGATGACCCATGATATTGTCGCTAAATTGTTGAATGAAAATCCTCGCAATCGTTGTTCCAATCTTTTCTACCTCTTTTTGCTGGGCCACTCTACTTTCAAGGTTTCGCAACTCTAACTCAGATAGCTGACCTTATGGTCAGTTGAAGTAAACCCTACCCTGAGGACTCTGTAGCGAAAACCCTTCTGACTCTACTCCCCACTATTCTCTCATCCTTATCAGGGGTTTTAAACCCTGAGTGATGGAATTCTTTTTCCTCTTGTCGAAGGCCCAGCCATGATGCCCCAAAATAGTAAGGATTTAAGGATCAAGGTCGAAATTTAGGGTTTCATATTTCAATAGGAATTCAGCCAAATTTTATTAACAACTAAAGAAATAACTCCAACTGATTTTTAATTTTTTATGGAAATGTAAATACCTTTGAAAAAATTCCACAAATTGACACCCTCTGTAAGACGAATTATGAAAAAACCATAAAACCACTATGAACCTTTTGCCACAACAGTCAAAAGTATTAAAATTTGCGGTCCGCTTACTTGCCTGATTTCATCACACCAAAAAAATTTTACAGAAAAATCGCCAATGATGGAGAATGGACGAACCTCAAAATTCGGGTTGGTTTGACACCGTGTTTTGCCGAGTTCCAGCTCTGATTACCACTTGTAATGAAACTTACTTGTAAAATTCAGATCCGAGTAGAAATATAACAATCCAATAAACACCTATTCTAGCCAATGATCTCAAGATGCCCAATAAGAATACGACGCCACTTCGAGGGGGCGGGCAACTCCAACCATTACAATAATACTCCAAATGCCCCACTCATGATCAAAGACTACCTACTACCGAGATATATACTATTCCTATGTTAGGCAACCCCAAAGGCCGACCACACTAATGGCAACTATAAAAATATGAAAGACATACAAATGATACAGAAGTTATGATTAGCACAAGTCGGCTATATACATCTGAATCTCGGCTATATGATTAAGGGCGTAGCCAGTGGAGACATCTTATCCAGTGGGGCGGCTAACTAATTAACATGAAACAGACGGAGAAGACACACAAAACTGTGCGGTAAGGCCCTAATCAGGTTTTTTTTTTAAATCGGCTTTAAAAACTTTCCTTTTTTGGATTTCGGTGAATGTTTTAGAAGTTTTTTTTCCATTTTTGGAAAGGGGCCCAAATTTTTTTTTTAAAAACGGTCGTAACTTTCAATTGGTACCTCGGATTGAGGTTGCATTTTTTTAAATTGTGTGTTTTGCAAGATCTACATATTAGTCTAGTTTTAGAAGTTTTATCTATGAAAAAAATTGCCAACCTTTAAATTTTATGTATTGAAAAGAGCCCAACGAGTTCCTATTTTAAAAAAAAATTTCAAATCGGCAAAAGAAGCCATTTTATTTTACAAATCGGCCACAGCGCCAAACTTTAATAGGGCCAAAGTGATGAAAGAGTCAGTGTAATGCAGCTGAAAAGGAGCCAAAATCAATAGAACTTAGAGAAATTTGGGGGTGGGTGTTTGGTGTGATCTGAAGGGGGGGTCATTACTGCTATTTCTATCTCTATCTCTCGTCAATCTATCACCCCCAATGGCAAATGCACCTAATTTTTTTTCCAGCATTCAAAACTCCTCAAAGGAGATAAATATGTTGCGTGGGACAATGAAAAATACGCACCAAAATTGCTTTCAACTTTACTAGGTGTAATTGATGGTCGCTACGAGACTAGAAAGTGATGCAACACCAAATACGGGGCATTTGATAGAGAAAATCAAACAAACTAAGTTACTAATATGTTTGGTGTTAGTGTGATAGTACAAACTAGCACATGTAGACAATGTTAAAACTACTAACGAAGCCTAGGAAACATTAGCAATGTGTATGAAGCTAAGAAACAACACACTAGTTAAACTTTTTGCAAAACAAGTCAAAAAGTATTAAATTTTGAGGGAAGCTTACTTGACTGATTTCATCACACAAAAAAATTTTTACAGAAAATTCGCCACTGATGTTGCAGATATGGACGAACCTTCAAAATTTAGGGTTTGACACAGTGTTGGCGAGTTCAAGCTCTGATACCACTTGTAATGAAATTACTTGTATAATTCAGATATGAGTAGAAATATACATCCAATAACACCCTATTCTAGAATAATGATCTCAATATGCAATAAGATAGCTACGCCACTTCGAGGGGGCAACCTCCAAACCATACAATACATACTCAAATGCTCCAATCATGATCAAATACTACCTACTAAACCTCTATATATACTATTCCTATGTTATGGGCCAAACACCAAGGCCGACCCCACTAATGAAAATATAACATATATGAAAGAAATACATAATGATAAGAAGTTATGATAGCCACAAGTCGGCTATATACATCTAATATAGGATATATGATTAAGGGCGTAGCAGTGGAGAAATCTGCAGTGGGGGCGGCTAATTAACATGCAACAGACGGAGAAACCAAAACTGTGCGGTAAGCCCTAATCAGGTTTTTTTTTTAAATCGGCTTTAAAAACTTTCCTTTTTTGGATTTCGGTGAATGTTTTAGAAGTTTTTTTTCCATTTTTGGAAAGGGGCCCAAATTTTTTTTTTAAAAACGGTTGTAACTTTCAATTGGTACCTCGGATTGAGGTGCCATTTTTTTTAAATTGTGTGTTTTTGCAAGATCTACATATTAGTCTAGATTTTAATAAGTTTTATCTTGAAAAAATTGCAAAAATTAAATTTTATGTATTTGAAAAGAGACCAAAGAGTCCTATTTTTAAAAAAAAATTTCAAATCGGTCAAAAGAGCCATTTTATTTTTACAAATCGGCCACAGAGCCAAAATTGTAATAGGGCCAATAGTGCTGAAAGAGTCATTGTAATGCAGCTGAAAAGGAGCCCAAAAATCAATAGAACCTAGAAATTTGGGGTGGGTGTTTGAGTGTGATCTGAAGGGGGGTGTCATACTGCTAATTTCTCTCTCTCTCTCTCTCTCAATTCTATCACCCAACATGGCAAATGCACCTAAATTTTTTCTTCCAGAATCACAACTCCTCAAAGGAGATAACTATGTTGCGTGGAAAATGAAAATAAGCACACAACTTGAATTTGAATATTTAATAGGTGTAATTTATGGCTCACTAACGAGACCAGAAATTGACGCAACCCAAATACGTGTATTTGATAGAGCAAATCAAAAAGCTAAGTTAATAATAATGTTTGGTGTAATTGATGAAGTAAAACCTCACATTAGACAATGTAAAACTACTAAAGAAGCCTAGGAAAAATTAGCAATAGTGTATGAAGCTAAGAACAAAAACACTATTTTACAACTTCAAACTCAATTACACAGTCTTAAAATGAAATCAAATGAAAAATAGAATAATTTTAAAGACGTGTTGCTATATTAAAATATTCTCTTAAAGCTATGGAAGAAGAAATCGAAGATGAGTCATTAATTCCTATTGTTCTAAGAGATTTGCCAAGCTTAAATATAGGATATTTGTAACAATTCTTAATATAATGGGTCCAACAAAAAATTTGGAACAGTTAGTGAATATGCTTCAATAAGAAGATTCATTACACAAACCTGTAGAAGAAAAGGAACAAGCCCTCTCTTCATATCAAAAAGGGAAGAATCGGATGAATTCATCACATAGAAATAAGCAGACTAATCAGCAACAAAATCAACAACATAGTCATCAGAGACACAATGAATCAAAACAGTGTCAGATATGTGGCAGACAAGGGCATGATTTGAAAGAATTTTGGTATAACACTTTTCAAAAAGGTTCATCTAGTGGTAAGAAACCAACTTCTCAACAATCAAATCAAGGTTACAAGAATAATCAATAAAGTCAAAATAAAGGAAACTAGAAAAAGAAACAGCAACACGATAACATAGCCGAAGAGGAAGATAACCCACAAGATGAGGACTTCCTATTTGCTACACAATCAACTCAAGTCAACAATTCACTTAATTCAATTGAGTATGTAGACTCAGGGGCTACAAAGCATATGACATGGACAAATGAATGGTTTACTGAGTTAAGGAACACACCTAACAAAGACCATGTTTCGTTAGGTGATGATTCTTCATACAAAATACAAGGCATTGGGAACATCTCGTTACCTCTCGGATCAAGAAAATGTACTATACGAGATGTCCTTTATGTTCTAGGATTAACAAAGAACTTACTTTCAGTTAGTCTACTTTTGGAGCACAACTTGAAAGTAGACTTTGATTGTACAAATGGATAGAAGATGTGTCTCATCAAAGATAAGTCTAAAAACTCCAAAATTGTAGCTAAAGCTTCAAGAATGGGTTGGATGTTTCAGTTGGAATTTGTTCAAACCAACAATCAGGATCTTATCAGTAAGGAAGATTCATCGGCACAATTATGGCACATAATATTTGGCCATGTAAGTTTTATCTATCTTGACACACTTCAGAAATATGACATGGTTAGAGGACTACCACATTTCAGAAAAAAATACACATAAGTGTACAAATTGTTTGGTAGGAAAACAACATAGAGCACCGTTTCACAAAAGTACATACAGGGCCCTTGGTATATTAGATCTGGTGCATGCCGATCTATGCATGGACCATTGAGACCTAGTCATATAGGGTTTCAGTACTTCATGCTCTTTGTAGATGATTACTCACAAAAAATGTGGGGTTACTACTTAAGAACCAAAGATCAAGCTTTTGCAACCTTTAAAAATTTTAAGGTAGCCATTGAAACAGAAACAGGTAAAAAGATAAGGACTCTCCGCTCAGATCGAGGGGGTGAATACACCAGTAATGAATTCAAGGATTTCTTAGAAACAAATGGAATTCGTTGATAGATGCATCTCCATATACACCACAACAAAATGGTGTAGTTGAGAGAAGAAACAAAACAATAATGGATATGGTAAGGTGCATGATTGACGATTCAGGGTTAAGAAAAACGTATTGGGCAGAAGCAGTTAAAACAATAGTATATTTGCTGAATAGAGCTCCTAATTCCTCACTTGATGGAATAACTCCACAGGAAGCTTGGTTAGGACATAAGCCATCAATAAAACACTTAAGAGTTTTTAGATGCAAAGCAAGTATGCTAATTCCTAAGAAGAAAAGAAAGAAACTTGATATGAAATCAAAAACTTACATATTCTCGGGATATAGTGAAGAAGCTTTGGGATACAGATTAATGGATCCAAAAACAAGGAAAATTTTCACAAGTAGAGATGTTGAGTTCTTTGAGAATAAGGAAGAAGATGCTCCTTTAAAAAACTTAAGCGATTCTCAAGATAGTCCTACTGTGAAAATTGAAGATGGCTATGACTTTGAAGAAAATAATGATGATGAAGTTAATAATGATGATGATCATACAGATAATACAACTTCATCACCTACAGATAAACATATGCCTAAGTGGTATACAAATGTAATAAAATATGCTAAGTTGGATAGTGAACCAAACACATCCACTTTTGGACCAAGAACTCGTAGCATGGCTTAAAATGAAGTTAACTTAGCCTTAATGAGCACACTTATTGAATCAACTGAACCAACTACAGTTCAAGAAGCCCTAAAATCAAAACCTTGGTCAGATGCAATGAATTCTGAATATAAGTCTTTGATTAAGAATAATACATGGCAACTTATAGATCTTCCACCAGGGAAGAAAGCAATAGGTTGTAAATGGATATTTAAAACAAAGTACAATTCAAATGGAAGCATCGATAAACATAAGGCATGATTAGTAGCAAAAGGGTATGCTAAAAAAGAAGGCATTGATTATGAAGAAACATTTGCACCCACAGCTAAGATAAAAACAATCAGAATGATATTTGCCTTAGCTACACAATTTGTTTGGAAACTTCATCAAATGGATGTGAAAAGTTCCTTTCTAAATGGTGAGTTACATGAAGAACTCTACTTAACTTAACTTGAGGGTTTTATAATTCCAGGAAATGAAGACAAAGTATGTAGACTGATAAAATCATTGTATGGTCTAAAACAAGCACCCAGGGCTTGGTATATAAAAATTGATGAGCATCTTTTAAGTAAAGGATTTAAAAGAAGTCCATATGATCCTAACTTATATCTCAAAAAGAAAGGGGGGGAGTTAGTGATTGTAGTTTTTTATGTCGATGACATAATCATCACCGGAGGATCAATGAATATGATAGAAACAACTAAGAAATATCTAAGTAAGTCATTTGAAATGATAGATCTAGGACTTCTACATTATTGTCTTGGACTTGAAGTATGGCAAAGAAATAATCACATATAGGTATCTCAAGTAAAATATTCCAAGACAACACTTGAAAGATTCAAAATGATGGATAGCATCCCAATGAAAACACCTATAGAGACAAGGATTCAATTGTCTCGGAAAGATCCATCAGCAAAAGTAAATGTAACTCTTTATCAACAGTTGATTAGGAATCTCATTTACTTAACCTATACTAGGCCAAACATCAGTTATGCAGTTAGTTACCTTTCCCAGTTTATGCAAGAACCAAGATTTTTTCACTCGAAAGCAATAAAAAGAATACTAAGGTATATTAAAGGAACTGTGGATTTTGGCTTAGAGTACAAGAAGAATGATAACTTCTTCTTAACTGGTTATATAGATTCAGATCATGTAGGAAATATAGATGACAGAAAATCCACTTATGGGTTTGTGTTCTTTTTGGGATCAGGACCTATTTCATGGCGAAGCAAGAAACAAACCTTTGTTTCAAGTTCTTCCATAGAATCATAATATCACACAGCAGGAGGATATTTCTATGAAGTGATTTGTCTTAGACGTATACTTGAAGGGTTGGGAATTCTATAGGATCATCCAACCATTCTTCATGTAGACAATGAAGGAGTATTAAAACTTGTTCGGAATCCAATCTTTCATGAACGCACCAAACACATTGAGGTGCAAGTCCATTTTATTCATGAACATGTTCAGAATAACAACATACAGCTTCAACATTGCCCGACAGATCATCAGCGTGTAGATATCTTCACCAAATCTCTTGCACATCCTAAATTTGAGGCATTTAGATTATTTCTCACCAGCTCTCTTTAGAATATGTTGAATTAAGGGGGGGGAATGTTAGAAATAAACTAACACTTAATTCAACATATGAGTTAAATGTTATATTATAATAAAGTAATTTTTTAATTACTTTAGTTAGATTAGATTAAGTCAACTGATAGTTGTCTTTAGTTGTCCTTAGTTATCTTATCACATGTTTTGTGAGATATTCTTCAATCTCACTTTTTTTATTCCTAGATGATTTTATGAGGGGAAATAGGGGCAATTAGGGGCAGTGAATATTATCCTGCATTTTATTCTCATATTAGTTTATCTATTTCCATGTATTGTGGATGAGATAGAAGCTGTCCAATATCTATAAATATTGCAACTCTCTCTTCTTATTACAATGCTTGATTTTACAGATTAATAAAAATATACAAGCATCATCTTGTTTTTGTGTAAAAGCTTATGAGTTTTTTTGTGTATTTGTTTATTATCAAATTATTCAACTCCAACATAAACCATAATCCCTAAATCCTAAACACTAAACCCTAAACCCTAAAACCTAAAACCAAAATAATAAATCCTAAACCCTAAACACTAAATCCTAAACCCTAAACCCTTAACCCTAAATCCTAGACCCTAATCCCTAAGCCCTAAACCCTAAGCACTAAATCCAAAGCCCTGAGCTCTAACCCATAAACCTTAAACCAATAAATCTGAGCCCCGAAGCTTAAGCCATAAACCATGAACCATGAACCCTAAACCCTAAACCCTAAACCATAAACCATAAACCTTAAGCCTTGAGCCCTGCATCCTAATCCTTGAGCCCTAAACCCTAAACCTTAAACCCTGAGCTCTGAGCCCTAAACCCTAAATATATATCCTTGAGCTCTAACCCCTAAACCTTAAAACTATAACTCATAACCTTGAACCCTAAGCCGTAAACCCTAAACCATGCACCCTAACCCCTAAACCCTAAGCCCTGAGCCCTGAGCCATAAACCATAAAACCTAAACCTTAAGCCATAAATATTAAATTCTAAAGTTCCCTAAACCCTAAAACCTAAAAAACTAAATCATATTTACCCTAAACCCTAACCCCTAAACCCTAAACTGTAAACCCTAAGCACTAAATCCTAAACCCTAAACCCTAAACAAAAAACCCTAAACCTTAAAACCTAAACCCTAAGCCCTAAACAGTAAACCCTAAACCCTAAACCCTGAACTTTGTGACCTAAACCCTTAACCCTCAACCCTCAACCCTGAGACCTAAATCCTAAATTATAAACCCTAAACCCTAAAACAAAATATTAAACCTTAAACCCTGAACACTAAATCCTTAACCCTAAACCCTAAACCCTAAATCCTTAACCTTAAACCCTAAACCTTGAACCTTGAGCCCTAAGCCCTGAGTTGTAAACTTTAAAGACTAAATCCAGAACCCTAAGCTCTAACCCCTAAACCTCATATAGTTCTAGTAAGTCTCATGAGTGAGTTCATTTTTTGAATAGCTTAGGACCATATTTACTAGTCTTGTGCCTAAAACCATCATTAAGTCTGCTTTTATAACTACCTTGTTTATGAGAGGTGGGAATTTCCCTCCTTCAAAATATCAACAGATGAAAGACATCAATTTTTGATGAATCTCTTTGAATTTTGTTCCTACGAATTCGATGAACCCTTTTTAGTTGAATACTCTCTATAATTACTAATAAGAATGGGTAAGACATAGAACATTACAATGAGTGAAATAGTTCGCATGCAATGGACATTTCCCTCCTTTAAAATATAATTAGATGAAAGGATCAAATTGTGATGAATCCCTTGAATGTTCTACCTACGAAGTAGATGAAGTAGGTAGATGAACCCTTTTTAGTTGAATACTCTTTTTCAATACTTATAAGAATGGGTAAGACATATAACATTACAGTGACTAAATCGGTGAGCCTAATCCATAAGCCTTAAACCCTGAGCCCTAAACCCTAAGCCCTAACCCCTAAACCCTAAACCTTGAGCCTTAAACCCTAAACCTTGAACCCTTTTCCCTAAACCCTGAACCCTGACCTTTAAACCTTAAACCCTAACTCCTAAACCCTAAACCGTAAACCCTAAATCCTCAACCCTAAACCTTAAACCCTGACCCCTAAACCCTGAACCCTAAGTGTTAAACCCTAAACCCTATACCATAAACCATAATCCCTACACCCTAAACTCTAAGCCCTAAATCCTAAATCCTAAACCCTAAACCCTAAAACCTAAACCCTGGGCCCTAAACCCTAAACCTTGAGCCCTAAACCCTAAACCCTAAGCCATGAACCATAGGCCTTAAGTCCTAAGACAAAACACTAAACCTTGAACCCTCAAACATAAAACCTCAACCCTAAACCCTAAAAACTAAACCCTAAACCCTCAAATTTCAACCCTAAACCCTAAACCCTCAACCTTGATCCCTAAACTGTAAACCCTAAACCTTGAGCCATAAAATCTAAACCCTCAACATTGATCCCTAAACCCCAAACCCTGAACCTTGAGCCCTAAACCCTAAATCGTAAATCCTAAACCCTTAACCCTTAACCATAAACCCTAAACTTTAAACCATAAACCCTAAACCCTAAACCATGAATGCTAAGCCCTAAGCCCTGAACCCTAAACCCTAAAATTTGAACTATGAGCCTTAAACGCTAAACTCTAAACCTTGAGTCCTAAACCCTAAACCCTGAGCCATAAACCATAAACCCTAAATCATAAACCCTCACCCAAAGGAAAGTCCTAATAAGATCATTCAACGTGTTTCAGTGTGTAGGGAATAGTTTCTAAGGTGATCGATCAACTCATTTAGTTTTGATGAGAGACTACTTCCTCTAAAGTCCTAAAAAGGCATTTTTCGCCATTATGTAGTTAATTGAACACCCTTAAGAACAAGCTAAAATGAGCTAGTCATGTCACTGAGATATCAAGGACCATTATATGTGAAGTATTAAGGCATCGTTTGTCTCCATAAGAGACATATGAGCAAAAACATGTATGAGAATCGTGAATTTTATTCCATAAAAGGATGCTTTTAGAGCTAGGAAAGGTGAGGGGATCATCTTTATATGGAGCACCATGTTTCTAAGAATGAGCGATCATCTAAGTTCACTTGATGCAATTAACTTGGTACTATTCGTAACAACTCATTCAAAACCTAGTAGTGTTATCACACCTTAAGGAGGAAGCACATTACAATCACTTCATTTTGGCCATAGGACAGGAATCCCATTTAGGGAACAATCCTCTATCTACAAAGTGAGGATATCTTTTTAGTAAGAAGTAGACAAGCATCATAGAGTTGATTCATGGTCACTAAAGTGAATTATGGACCAAATTTAAATATTGGTACCAATTCAAGCAGTGTAGGGCCAAAATCCATTTTAGAAGGTCAAAAAACCTAAAAAAATGACTATATGCTTTCCCAAAACAAAGACCGACTACAATATATATGCCCTGAAAGTTTTAGGTCCTTTGGTGAAATCTTGAAAAATGAGTAAGTACTGACTAGATTAGTTTTTGAAAAACTATCTTCTAGATTATAACTATTGGAGCTATGAGACCACTTCCATAAGGTGCAGAGTGACCTTAGTTTCTTATATTTACTAAAACAAATTTAAAGTATAAGAAATAATAAAATAAATCTTATACTTGAACATTTATTTTCTTAAGTATAAGAAACCCAAAAACACATACACGGTCCATACTACTCAAAACACGTACGTGTTTTTTCTTCTCTAAAACCCATACATGTTTTGCCTTCTTTAAAACATGTACACATTATAGGTTCGGTAATTACCAATCCAAAAAATTAAAACACAAGTGCGTTTTAGCAAAACGCGTATGCATTTCAGCAAAACGTGTACGCATTTCGTATATTTTTCAGGTTTTTGTCCATTTTTGGCCCCCCAACTTTGTGCACTTACCCATATTAAAGCTTCATAGTTACATTGGAAATAACTAACCCTCATTAAACCATGGAGAGGCCATTCTATCCATTTTCCCTCTTTTTATAAGTGCACCAATCCCTATGGCTATCATGAAAAATACAATTCCTGACATTAATGTATTTGGGTTTTTTATCTTGATCATCTAGATTTTAGTTCCTCTTGTGTACATGAAATTTTAAGCTCTATTGTTTGGGTCATCGTGGTCCCTCATTTTCCTGTGAATAGCTTAAAATTGGATTAAAGTAAGACATTTCAAAATTATGTTACGTCATCTTTTGTGCCTCAATTGGACAATCATGAATTTTCTTCGTCTTATTTGCTACTTGATCTCTTCATCTCTCACTTGCATCGTTATTTCTCCCAATTGCAAGCTATTACTCAAAGCCTTCCCTACCTCCCAACCAAAATTTTCACCATGAAATTACATCTACTTTTCAAATCCATAGGCACTTTAGAAAAAAATATGCTAGTTGATGCAACAATGTTCTATGAATGAATAAAAAACTATAAAGTTGAGTGGCTAGCATAAGTGAACTATATTCTATGTTGACTGCATTGGCCATTAGTTCTCAAAGTGAAATAACATAGACCCTGTGTCACTAGCCAAATTCTTAGCACTACCTTACACTAGTTGAAGAAATACTTATTGCAAGAGTAAATCCTGTTTTACAAGTTTCCTATGTAAAAGGAAGGTAGTGCAAATACAACAGGTATATCATTACCTTCCACAATAATATATCTTTCATCGCCAAACACCTCCCCTAACATATTTCTAAGCCATATATTTTCTTGTTCATTGACAAGAACTCAACACAAAAAGATGACTTCTCTGTATGTTGGAAACATGTTCTTGATACCTTGGAGTAAAAATTACACAAGCGTACGTTAATGCACAAGAAACATAACATATTTTTCAAATATCACCACTTGTTCTTTGCATCAACACGTTCATTTCACTAGATAAAGGGAAGAAAAAATTGTAACATGTTCTGGTGGATGTTGATGCTCCTTTGGAATCATCATTCTTCTTTGATACACTTAAAAATAGACCCTCCATACTTGAAATCCTATCTTGCAATCAAATTGTATCCACATAATTTGATCTTTGTTCCACTTTTAACTAATACAATGTTCTCCACTATGTTTCTCTACAATAAACTACTTCACCATTGTGATTTATTTATTCTTCAGGCTAGTTTCTTTTATTTCTCTGTGTTAAACACTTCTCTCACCTCTTCCCAATGCTTTTACAACTGTTTAAATCCACTCTAACATCAATCTAAATTTCTATGCCTTACTATCAATACTTAATTACAATTAACAAATTTCATTTTGCATTTCCTTGTGCACATTATTTGATTTCCATATTTCAAAGATCTACATCTCTTCATGCCTTTCCTCTCAGTCTCATTTTACAATTCCGCACAAAATCTAAATTCATCATTCTAATTTTTAATCTTTTCAAAATTATTGCATTCTCTCAAATTCTTTTCTTACCCATCTATCCCCCTTCCATATTCTTGTTTGTCATTTTCAAAGAACAAAGTTATTACCTTCAAATTTTGCCCTTTTGTGCATCACCCACTCTTCATTACTCCACATGGTCCCTTTCGACGTTCACATTTTACTGCTTGCGTGCGATTATTAGTTTTGTAATAAATTTGAGATGATAGTATTTATGAACCTTACAATTCATCAATGTGGAGAGCTTGTGTACCTTCCAAACTCCACCCTCATGATGACTCTTTTGTAATTGTTTGCCACATTTTAAAAATATGTAATATCAAATAATATATATTAAAACTATTTTTATAGATAAAATCAAAGTAACAAAAAAAAGTTAAATCAAACCAATAAAATATCCGGTTTTACTTATTAAAACAAAAGTTTGAAATTAAAATAACTTTGATGACCGTGTCATACATACATAGTATATGTCATTAAATAAATTAGTTATCCATGCACAATTATAGATGTTCACGACATACACAACCATGCATGTGTGTGAAGGATTAAACACATACAAAATCATGCACACATGGGGATTGGTTAGCCTTATGGTTTGGAAACCAATAAATTGTGGGTTTAATCAAAGATCAATTGTCAGATGAATTCAAATTAGAATATATGTAACCGGTTGAATTTAAACATAATTTTTGTAATGTTCGATTAATATTTTCATTTTTCAAGTTGATATAATTTTTTCACTACATACCACAAGGGTGTTATACCTTAGAGGGTAGGTAAATAAATTTCTTTGAAAACCATGAAAGGGAAAAAAACCAACTTTTCAAGATAGTAAATCTTATTTTATTTGTAATTCTATTTAATAATGATTGGATGTAAAAGGATGGCTAGTGCATTTTCCTCTAAGGAGAACTATTTTGAGGCCATGAAGGAGGAGAAGAAGAAATAATATTTGAAATACATAATTGTTGTTGCAAGTGAAAATTCCATAACAA
The DNA here is from genome assembly GCA_019776745.2 of Taxus chinensis. Classification (NCBI taxonomy): domain Eukaryota; kingdom Viridiplantae; phylum Streptophyta; class Pinopsida; order Cupressales; family Taxaceae; genus Taxus; species Taxus chinensis. The sequence goes on from CM034151.1 coordinate 48,158,406, forward strand.
GTATTGCTTTGGTGTTTTTAGTTTTGTAATGGTTAGACCATATTTTTGGTTGTGTGTAGACACCTAAGTTTAATCATCATCACTTGATAGTGCTAGTATTTGATTAATCTCTAAATCATGAGTTATGTGCACATTCTAAGCTCAATTTCCTATCCGTAGCCCTATTACATTACATGCTCTCCTCATTTACATTGCTCAATCACTCAAAAAATTATTTTTATTTTTCCACATCATTCTATCACCTCCAAGTGGTGTGCCCATAGCTTTTCATTACCTCATTCCTTGCTCATATAATGCCTTCAAACATAAAATAAACAACCCAATGGTTTAGTCTAAAACTAGCATTTTTGTTCCATGACCCCAAGATTCATTTCCTCACTTTGATATCTTTTTGTGGGTTAGTAATTTCCTCAAGGTTGTAATCCAAAATTATACCTATAAACCCATATATAATAAAGTCAATGTACTCATTTACTCACTTGGCATTTTTAAGAACACTACTTGCAAATATCATTCCAAAAGAACTCAAATATTCCTATATATTGTTAGAGTGAGTGGTATTTTTCATCTTTTATTTATTAATTAGGTGAATTTCCACCTCACAAGGTGAGATCATAGGTTATTAGGTGTCACTAGGAGTTATATGACAAATTATGTCATAGAATTTGTCATATGTGTCAGTGTGCGTCATACAGGAATAACATTCCATTTCTGGATTGTAATCTCCTATTATCCCTTATGGAGGTATGACGGGTCTTGCATTGGGAATTACACAACACTCCTATTTGTACCTTTTCATTTTGATCTATGAGCATGAGTAGACCTATTTTATTTGCATGCACATTCTTGTGATTGAACTCTTGTTTTCATCTTGGAGCTACTTCACATCTCGGTTCAAGTGCAACTTCTTTGATGTGCACGTATTCCTTCTCGATCCTTATGCTTCCTCACTCTCACATGGTATCAGAGTTCTTGGTTTGAAATTATGTCACTCGCTATAGTTGTTACTTACTATTCTTCGTTTTGTGATTTTCTAGTATGTGTTAAAGTTTTTTAATCATTTACTTTTTTCTTTACTTACATTATTTTAGGTCCTTTGTGCTTGGGTAGTGTGCTGGTTTTTGTGTGTTTTGCAGGTGCTTAATTGCAGGTAAAATAGGAAAAATCTGGATTGAGTGCAATTTTTTTGAGTTTTTGAGAAGTTGTGTTAATCCCTTTTTTGGGCCCAACTTGGCAAAATTTTTCCGAGCTGAGAACCGAGCTATCCCAACTCGCTTCTTTTCTCTTTCTTTTTCCTAAACTTAGCTTTGTCGAGTTACCTTCATAACTCGCTTAGTTATTCTCTCGTTCGTTGGCTCACCAACACCTTACAATCTCCTCTGCACTTGTCTTGCACTCTGTCACCCACTTGTCTCTCGGGATCAAATCCTCGTCGCCGAAGCTTCCACCTCGACCTTGTGCCAACAAACCGAGTCTCACTTTCACGCTGTTGTGTCGAGCTCACCTAGCTCGTGCATTATTTTTTTACTATCATTGAAGAATCTCTTAGCTCGGGATCCTTGTCTCTAAGAGAAGTTTCGACAATACGACAAATGTTTTTATTAATTATTAATATGTTAAGTTTGTAATGTCATGTATATAGTTTTATGGAAACATATGATGTTTTCAATTATTAAAACACATGCGTACGATTGTAGTGGATTGTAAAATAAATTTTAAAATTTGAGTTTGTTGTAAGATGATATAACAATGGTAACAATTATGTTACTTATTTTGTCTTGCTTACGATTTGATTGATTTTTTGTTATTGGTATGTTGACACATACATTAATTTATCATCAATACACCTCTTTTGATTTGAGGTGTTTGTGTTTTTATCTTTTATAATTTTAAAATTTGTATTATTTCATAAATTTTGAAAGATTTTTAATTAATTTAAAACTAATATTGTACTTTTGCTTAAGAACTTTGAAGATTTCTTTTTAATTGTTAAGTGTACATATGTCTATATAGCCTCACAAGTGTTATTTATATGTTTACACATTGATGTATTATCTTAAGGATTATGTGTTTACATGGTATTTGATAGATGGTGGATGAGGGATTTGAGATATTGGGGGATTTTGACTGAGCTGACCATCTCCCCCAACTTTTCCTACTATATCGCCTTCGAATCTACTCACATTATAAAGAAGCTTCAACATGTTCACCATATTGCATACTATCTTCCAAAAACAAGGCTATGAAGTTACAAAATTTACCTTCTGCTAACTCCTACTCAATATTCGTAATACCGAGGAACATTTTGAGGATTGGGAGTCCCTTGCACATCCTAATTAGATTCCTTCCTATTACATAAAGAACTAGCTATTTTTGTTCCTCCCGTAAATGTTAATGGAAAATGAATTTGTTGATAGGCACAATAATGAATTGTTGAAGTCATTGAATGCTTCTATTGCACACTACAATGCCCAATATAGAAGGAGGAAGTCACACAACAACCCTAATGATAGCTTGTTACAACCCAAAATTCTTCTTTGTAAGGACCAAAAGTTATGCTTATTGTTAACTTGTGGGTTAAAGCTAGCTTAGTCAATGGTGTTATTGGTTGGGTCCTATCTATTGTCAATAACACTAGCACAAAACCATGAGAACTACCATCCTTTGATGTTATCCAATTCAAAAAATACATAATTGTGGAATGGAATGTATACACCCCCCATCATGTACCCTTCTCTCCCATCTCTCAAGGCAACCATAGGAAACAAAATGGCATAAGCTCGTACAATCCACAAGGCACAAGGGCTAACACTACACAAAACAACTATTCATATCAAGGGTACTGAAAAGCAAGCACTAAATTTCACATCTATCTCCAGAGTCTGTTGCCTTCATGACATGTTTATATCTCCTCCTTTATCTTTCCAATGATTATCCAAAATGGCTCTAGGTCCATATGTTCAGATAAGGAAGAAAGAAGAGGAGTGACATTGTTGACAACACACTTCCCCTCCCCAATAGATTTTATCCACACTTGACACTGTTTCTAGCAAACATTTAACTCCTTATGAGTCTCTCATTCCCTCAATGGTTTTTCCCATACCACCCTTCAATTCCCAAATTGGGAGTGCGATTGCTAGTTACACCGAAGGCATTCCCCCTATGGGAAAGACCCTTGTGGACGTTTCCACGACTGTGTTAAATTTGATGATTTGACGGCCATTTAGACGTTTTCACTTTTTTGGGCTATTTTTTTAGAATGTCTCTAACTTGTTTTTTTTCCATATTGGGTGAACCTGTATTGCTTTCTCATCGCTTTACTGTCTGGGTCCCCTCGCTTTGCCTTACATTCTGTCTAGTATGTGGATGATTCATGCCCTCACCATCTGAGCCTGTGTTCTGGTTCGAACCCTAACCTCTCATTTGGCCATTTGTGTGGGCCATTCAACCCCGTAGCATTCCTATACTTGCCCGACCATTTTGAGCCCTGAGCTCAAGCTTGAGCCTCATTGCCTTTTCCGGATTTTTTTGTTCTCTTCTTGACATTTAAACCTCCTTCCCTATTGCCACACTGATTTTTCTCCCGCATTTCAAAAAAAATTAAACTGTTTATATATTTTTCGGTGAGGCTTATCTTTAAAAGCCATGTTTTTTTTTGCACAAAGACGTGTATTTTTTATTAAAGTGAGTCAGTTTAGTATGAGAATGGGTTCTTTGTTTTAAAAAATGGATAGTATTAACTTTAATACATGGTGGTAAGGAATATAATTACACATCTCATGATCACATCACGAAAGGGAAATTACAAATTTCAAGTGTTCTATGGATACATACAATGGTTTCAAGTCATATAAGGCTTTGTCCCAAGGTTGAAAATGGGTTTCAGTGCATCTGAGTAGGTTATGGAGGACGTGGTAAGACCTTATGAAACTATTTCAAGTATGGATATAAAAAAATATTAAGGAAATTTTGAAGTTGATTTTCTATTGCGACTAAGTTTTTTGTCCATCTTACGAACATTTTGGAGTTTATGTTTCCTTCTAATGTATTCATGTTTAGTTCAAATAAAATAGTCCACAAATCGCTACCACCCATGATATAAGATTTGCAAATGCTTATGTCCATTAATGTTGCATTTTGTTTTTCCTTTCTTGGGAAAAGCTATTGCAATCATATAACTTGGATGGAAATACTTGTGGCATGTTATTCATTGTAAAACAAGTAACAATGTCCAAGTTATTATGTGTAATTAGTTTTAAAAACATAACTACAATTAATTGTAGATTTTAGATTATGGTGAGTTTTTACTTCTTGTCATCATTTATTCACAGTTGGAGGAAGAAACACCTCATTCCAATAGGGGTTGTTGTGCCTGTAAAAGGAACACCCTATGATTTTAATAAAGATACCTCTATTAGGGGATAAATAATGTGATTGGAGGCTATGATATAAATATGGCTCTGGACCCGCCAAAGAAGAACCCTGATCTGAGACATGCAGCTAGAGTGAAGGATGATTTCAGTGGCAGGATTCAGAATTTGTTGAAAACTGCTCTGGGCTTGCAATTTTACAATTCCAATATGTTGAAGATGACTGTGGGAAAAGGAGGTGTGAACTTTTCCAATACAGTTTACAAACCAGGGTAGATCTACTGTCATACTATGGTGTATAGATTTTTAGTGCAGAAGTAGTCATCACATGTTCAATGTTAAGGATAGGTGACATGGCTTCTCAATCTATCTAATGGATTCTATTGTTTAAAGATAGTACAACATTACAATTGAGAACAATTTTTTAATATTGCTTTTGAGGAGAAAATGTATAGGATTTTCTTTTATGAAATAATCTTTCGCTGGTTTTCTTCATTCTATCAATTTATTGGCTTTCTTCTTATAATATGACATTTGTATGGGGTCGGTTGGTTCGATCGAATACTAGGAACTTGCTTAAGAGAAGACATTGAAAACATCATGCATGGTGGGTCAATCAGAGGGTCGTTTCTTGATGCAAAGCAAGGCCAACTGGAAGATTTTTCTTATAGTCCCAAGATCCCTGCAGGTTGCTGCAACTTCTGTATCAATAGCAACACTTTCCCCTTCTACTGTATTCTTGCATTATATGGTGTCTTTTTATCTCAGATTGCATTGTTGTGACCCATTATTTTTTTCCATCTCTTCCATCATACTGTTACATCACATTGCATGGTGTGCATTGGGTTATTTCCTTGCATTCTTCCATTTTACTGCACATTATATTGGATTCTCTTCCACTGTAGTCAAAAATGTATTTTATTTTTTAAAAAGGATGGCTTGCATTTTTTGGAAGTTAGGTAACTGTGGAGATGTTTGGCCTTCAAAACTCTACGTTGCCCTTTGTTAGAGGAATAATGAGCGTCTTGAGTCCTTGTTTCATAATGACATCTATTGCAACCTTTAGAGGTCATTATGCATCACAAATGACTTTTACAGGTTCTGGACATAAAAAGTCCCTTTTGGAACGAGATGAACTAGAGGTCCTCATATAAAACTATTGCATGGAATTTGAGTTGTTTGGCTAAGCAAATTTGTGACTCTTTGCATCAATTGTTTGGATTCTTGTTCAACAATGATGATGCTTTACCAGGTTTGATGTTCAGAATAGGTGATCATCGTAATTGTTTCTAAGAACAAAGACCACACATACCATATGGGGTTTTACATCATTATCCCTTTTACCATTTTTGCAATTGAAGGCATGATCAGGATCTTGTGATGGTGAGAAGGCTTCAACAGTAACAAAATCTAATGAATTGGTCAAGTGGGAATGCATGTGTAATGTATATTGATGATGGAAAGATTTTGAGACAAAATACAACTCCTATAGAAAAATTATATACCAAAAGACCCCAATGTGTTGTGTGGTCCACTTTGATCATTTTTGATGCTGTGGGATTAGAAAATGATATCATTCAAAGGGCTATACCTATCAGGCTATCATGTTTGGGTTTTAACTTTTATAATATATACATTCTTCATGAAACTAATTAATAAGTCTCTACAAGTACATGTTTTAAGGTGGAGACCCATTTTTAAAAATATCAAATCACATCTCTATCAATCAACTTTCTCTATTCATGTATTCCTTAGAAACACCATCTTGCCTTCTTCCCTTTATAATACCCAAATTTTCACTTGACAAAAAATCCCCAAAATTTGGTCTAATATGCTCCTTGTGTAAAAATATACAATTTTTCCTAAAGACTAAAGGGAAGAATACATAGTTTTAACTCTCAAAATAGATGGTACGTTTGGATTGGGCACACCCTTTATCAACATTAACTAAAAAAGTAATAACTATCCCTTTAAATCAAATAACATATACCGTTCGACATTCACATTACATTGTATACATGTAATTGTGATTGCTAGTGATAAATACCAACCACACAATTTGAATAACAAATGAACGGCATAAGATTTTGACTTGGCGTTGCCTTATCTTACCACTAAAAGATCTAAAGAGTGGTGCTATAGGAAAGTCATAAACGTTTTAGCAAATAAACTTTGAACTTAATTGCCACCTGTCTAGAAGTTGGGAAGGTCAATAGTGGAGGTCATAAAATTTTTGCTATCAAATGCCACGTGTTTATAGAAAAGACTGAATTGGTCACACCTTTGCCTCGTCAAACATGTCATTCTCTTCTCCCATGAAGCGTACCAAACTTGTCCACCTACACCCAATCACGAACCTCACTTTTTATTTACCTCTCACTCACGGCGGCTAAATTTTTTCCTGGCTATTAACATTTTTCATCGCGACACACTTAGTCAATCAATTGCGGCTGATTTCAATCCCTCCCTCTGCCTATTTCATACACAAGAAAACATAGCATACCCAATACTTATTCCTTGCCCCTTAGATCCATATTCCCCCCTCTTGTATTCATTTGAAGGCCTGTTCCCCTCTTTCATATCATTTTCATTGGATCATCCAGTTTGTTTTGGAATCATGGCAGGCATAAGAGAAAAGAGAGGTATTGTTTTGTTCTGTTGTTTTCTGTTGGTGATTGCAGCTGCTCAGGGAAGAACCCAATTCATCCACGAACACAATTTGCAGGAGCCATGCGAAGAAATTTATGTAGTCGAGGAGGGAGAAACTCTGCAGACAATAAGTGAGAAATGTAACGCTCCGTTTATATTGATGGAGAATTCCCATATCCAAGATACAGATGATCTCTCACAGGGGCTTGTTCTCAAAATTACATCTGTGAGCAGCCGGAATTGATAGCAATTATGATGTAAATATGTTACATATGATGGAACCAGTCAAATACTATATTTTTACAGAAGAATTGTGTGAGTGCATACGTCCACTGAACTGGTTTTTTGTTTTTTCTGTGGAGTTGTTACAGTTGGGTAAAGCGATGTACATGGGATGTAGTTTCTGTTTGGCTTTGGCGGTTTTATGTAAAAAAAAATCATATTTTTTTGAATTTTTAAGTTGATTGGTTGGGAGATGAATATGTTTCATTGTTTGGTTTTCTGAACACTTCTTCTCTATTTTCATAATTTAAGAATTAAAAACACTGAACTGCGGTTTTGAATTTATAAATTAATTGGTTGCGATAGAATTTGTATATTCCAATTATTTGTATGCCCTTAGTACATCTTGGAATTTGTTTGAGATGTAACAAAGCTTCCAATGGATTTATTTTTCTTGTATTTAAATACTGTTAAGTCTAGGAAGGGAGAGTTCCACGAGCAGTAAAATTTCGCGAGGAGTCTCATGAATTCCTATTTTTTTTTTTGGGTATTGCAACATGATTCTATAATAGCATATCTTGAAATCTTTATCGTTCAAACTCGTTTCATTTCTTTCTATCTAATTATCTTAATTAGATAAAAGGGTGTTTCCATAATGGACAAATTGTCTGGTTATCTTAATTGAACATACAAAATAATTGTACCAGGAAATACAAATTTGCGAGACTTAATTAACTATTTTAAATATAGAGCTAGAACATTCACATATGAAGGTCTTATTGCTTAAGATTTAATAACTTACGATTTGATAGTAATTATCTAAATTTGAACTTGGAAATGCATTCTCATTATTTGTTTTGAATTTCAAATCTGATTTAATATTGTTGCCAAAAGCATATATACAGTTATGGAAGATTTCAAAAGAATTGGTATTGTTTTAACAATGTCAAAAATTGGAACCCTGGCATCTACTTGGTTTATCTATTCATTTTCCCACTTTCATATGTGTTTGTTGCAATACCATAACTTACTACGTCATATTGTAACCATATATCTAAACATATATCACTCAATCAAGGATGAAGAATAACACGTGGCAACTTGTTAATATCTAAACATATATCACTCAAAAAAATCAAACATAATGGCATAAAGGAATATTCTTGGAATGTAAACAATGGACAAGATGGATTATATTAAGTGATACTAATTTTAACATTATTGCAATACCTGTAACACATCCACTCCTGGACCATGGACTCACAACAAAGCTCGTAAAGAGGTAATTTTTTCCTTAATGAGTAGAATTTGTTGAATATGTTGAGCCATCTACAGTTCAGGAAGCCCTACGGCCTAAAGCCTGGAAAAATACCGCAAAAGACGAGTATCAATCAAGGATGAAGAATAACACGTGGCAACTTGTCAATCTTCCACCAAGGAAGAAGCCCATTTGATGTAGATAGATTTTCAAAAAAAAAGTACAAAGTAGATGGGACCATTGAAAAGTACAAGGCGAGACTCATAGCAAAGGGTTATGTTTAGAGAAAAGGCATAGACTATGAGGAAACATTTTCTCCCATAGCTAAGATCAAAAGCATCAAGATGATCTTTTCTCTAGCTGCACAATTTGGATGGAAAGTTCCCCAGATGGGCGTGGGTGGAAGCACAATAGTGTGTCCCACTTCTTGTTCCAAAAAAATGAGCGAGGGATTGGGTCGGGTCGGGTCGGATTTCGGGGGGGAGGTTCACACTCCCTTTGCCCGAACCCCTTTCGCGCGAACTGCTACGTAAGCCAAGGAATATGGTTCGCCTGAACCCCTCCTTTTCCCGAAGATGGTTCATCCGAACCACCTTTTGGTGAACCCCCTATTTATATATTTGTGGCAGTGCCAAGGGCGCTAATTTTTCCCTCCACTGAAGCCTACACAAAGCTTGGCTTGAACCATTTTTTTCCTGAACCGGCTTAGCTACGCTCCACACCAGGTTTTCACCCGAACAGGCTCAAGTACGACCCATGACAGGTATTCCTCTTTTGTTTTCATATTTTCTTGATTTTTTAATGTTTTTTTCAAAAATTGAAAAATAGGCGTGGAGGTTTTAAATTTTGTTTGAAAATAAAGTTAAAAATATGAAATGACAACAATTATGGGTATATGCTACCTAAAAATGTATTCTAAAATGAATTGTATTCTAATTTCTTACAGTTATGACATCTTCTTCTGTTAATTTGCATGAGAGAACTAAATTCAAGATAGCTAAACTCTCATTTATTCTTCAACAACCGACTACAATTGGTCATTACAAAATGCATTGTGAAAATATTGTTGTCCAAAATAACCACCCTGGTTATTTAGACAATTTACAATTCTATCCTAACTCTGGCTTCAAGTTTCCAAGCTGCGTGCACCCCTGGTTTCCTTCCTTGGCACATTTGCTTGGCTGCAATTCTTCACGCGCACCCGTGTGTGCCCTTCATGCTTCTTCCTTATGCTTTCCCTTCCCTTCCCTTCCTTCCTTTCTCATTTATTCCTCTATCTACTTCCATTTTCCCTCTACGTGTATTCCTTGCACATTCGATTTCTTTCCCTGGTCATTGCACACTCCTTATGTGCGCCCACGGACTTGTCTTGCATATCACTAAGTCCCTGGCATGTTTTCTTGTGCATGCCCTTCCTTCCTGAGTTCTGCACATCCTCTCACATGAACTCATTCCCCTTTTGCGTATTTTCTTCTGACTCCTTATGTACCCTCTTGCATGCACTCGCAGATCTCTACATTCTTCCCTCTCGCACTTCTTGCTCTTGAGCAAGCGCTAAGTGCAACCCTCTACGCTAATCATCAAGGGCCATGTGTGAACCTGTCAGATAAATTACACAACACGCAACCTATCAGAACATGTTAGTTGTGCACTGAATCCTTATGGTGAATGATACATGACACATGGTAGAAAAGACAAAAAAAACATATAGTTAGCTGATTTTTTCAGCCGATTAGAGCGTGCCACGTGTCTTGTGTGTTCATCCTATGCTGTGATCTTCAAATCGCCATAATTTCTACTACAGAGCTCAGATTTTGGCACACTTGGTCTTGTTGGAAAGCTAATGACATGGGCTACATGTTGGTCTTTTCAAAATCATAGTTTGGGTGTGATTTGGTAGGTGAAATGGGGAAACATGACTCATGACATTAATACACAGATTCAGTCAACTTAACCACCTAGATTTGATCATATTTGGTCTCCTTCCTTCTTCTACAAGCTAAGATGACATGGGGAGGTGGATTCTGATTGCCCTATAGGAAGATTTACAGGAATTCAATGTGGGTTGTTGGTGGTTGGTTTTGAAAACCTGAGTCTCTTTCCCTCTACTTCTCTTCCCCTTTCTTCTATATAATGTAAAACAATGCTCATTTGAAAAGGTTGGACCCTCTTGGTTTGCTAAGAGAATTGTTCCTTGGAATTTTGAGTTGCAGGCCTCATATTTGAGCCATTGCATGTAGATATTTTCCTCTCTCACCATTATAATTAATTGTGCATCATTTGGAAGAAATAAAAGTTGTATTTTATGGCTATCTTTTTCTCTAGTTTGAATTTTATTGCATCATCTTTCCTTCTTTTGCATTGTTTATCTGTTGTGCATATCTTATATCTCTTACAAGGCTTCTGTTTGTTGTGCTCCATGAAAGCAAGTCAGTGAGTTCTGTTTCAGACTATGGCACATTTACCTACCCTCTCTGTGTGCATTTTCTCTTGTTTTCACTCAGCTGAGAGCACGTTCATCCCCCTCTTTCTGGTACTATCACATCCCCTTAGTCTAGGATTCCCTTTCATGTGTTTCCTTCTCAGCCTGGTCCCTTGAAACCGTAGAGTAGTGATAGGTAGCTACATTTCCTTTCCTAGGAGTAGATTTAGCAGTAGAAATAGGTAGAGGAAGCCGACCTTCTCTGGAGGTTTGTCTCAAGGACAAGTCCCACAACTTGGAGACAACCCCATGTTGCCTCAAAGCCCCAGTTCATCATAATCTAGGATGGGTGCAATTTTGAGCTCCAACAATTTTTTTTATGCCCAGTGGGACAAGAATTAAAAGCTTGATATTTTTTCATTTCTAAGTTTTAGTGTGCGACTTAGTGATTTTTAGCCTTTAGGGGCCTATTTCAACACATCTGGTGACTCCTAACACCCAAATCTATTGATTTTAGTAGTCAGTGCACCATTTTCATGAGAAGGATACATACCAGACACAACACAACAGTTGAAGAATTTTCGAGTATCTCCAATTGTCTCTAAGAAGAAGAAGTAGTAGAACCGCCGTGCGCGCATCTCCATCTTTCGCGTGCAGAGTGCAATCTACCCCTCCTCTTGGCAGACCTTTTGTAAACTCTACTAGGGTACTATTGTCAAATAAACACTCTTGTTTATTTGGATACATTGATTCAAAAATTAGGTATTTTCTCATCTTCATTTTCTCCCCTTCTTCCTCTTTTCTTTATATCACTCTTTTTCTCATCTTCCTCTTTTAAAATCCTCCACTTTTTCCACAGATCCTTAAAATCTGGGGGTTCCTCTTTTTCCATGGATCCTTGTTTTTCGCGGGTTCATTATTTTCTACAGATTCTTGTTTTCCATGGGTTCCTTCTTTTTCGTGGATCCCCATTTTCCACGGATCCCTATTTTCTGTGGGTTCCTTGTTTTCCATAGATCCTTATTTTTCACATGTTCTTTCTTTTCTATAGATCCCTATGTTCTGCAGGTTCCTTCTTTTCCACAGGTCCTTAAAATATGTGGGTTCCTCAAAGTGCTCAGATCAAAAGGAGAGGCTCCGAGATCTAATGGGGAGTGGACGCATCAGCAGGAGTGATCCCAAGGTTAAAATTGATGGCCCCGTGGCTGTCAACTATGTGGATGACATGGGAAAATTCAAATGCTCATAACTTTTAATCCACGACACCAAATAAGACATACGTTATATAGTTGGAAAGATTTTAGAGAGTACTACATGATGGGAGAATATTTGGGTCACAAAGATGTACTTTATTGAGCTATATTTGTAAAAAATGATCCCGTGGTCATTTTTAGGTATGGGTTTTACAAAAATTGATGGCACCCATGTTGGGCCTGTCAAATGTTGATTGGTCTTGGGTGGTTGAAGAAGTGGGTGATCTGCTTAATTTCAAATTTCCTCTCTCCCCTACTCTTCTTTTATATATGCAACTCATTTATATTATAATGTAATATTTCTCCATTTTTACAAAGGCACCATGCCAAAATGGTGTCCGTTGTCTATTTTTGCACCCTTGCAAAAAGTGAACAACTTGAAGTGTCGTAGGCTGAGGAATGAGGACCAAGGAAGAGTTTAGGTATATCGCGTGATGAATGAGTGAAATCTATGGATAAGTATTAAATACCGCTGAAGTCACTAAGGCTGCGGGGTGAAAGGAACAAGTCTGCAAATATTTTGAAAAAATGTGGAACAAAGAATATAAAAAATCCACGGGGTGAAGAATAGGCAGTTCATGGAAGTGAACATGAGGTCGCATTGTATCAATACCACAAAGTAAAAAAAAAAGTTAGTAATGTCATGGAACATAAGGAAGAACCGCATAATCCAAAATCCGTGCAAGATTGGAAGAAGACAAAGCCACAGAGGTAAAAAACTGCGGAAAGCTGAAACAGAAAAGCCACATATCAAAGGAAAACAAAAATTTTCCATGGATTACTGAAATGAACATGAATTTCAATCTGACGATTTGATCTTTAGAAATATGATATTATTTGAAGAAATCTCATCCTCATCCATAGAATAAAATCATATTTTATAAATTTAGGTGGGCGAAGTAAAGGAAGACTCCCCAAACATGCAAAAGGTCTATTCAGGATGGCTCAACCACCATAATTAAATACAGTATGGGTGTCATTCCTTCTTCAGCAAGGTAAATGACGTGGGGAGGCAGAATTTACAGATATAATCAAATCTTTTCATAAAATTAAATGAAGGTGGTTGACTAGTGGAAGGGGAATTCAAATTTCCCTCTCCTTTCTTCTTCTCTCCTTCTCTTTTTCTATATATTGTAAAGTGATTCCTTGTTTTAATGTTGGATACTTTAGGAATACGAGGGCATCATTTCATGTTACACAAGTGTTCTAAGAGTCACATGCCTTGGGCTATGTCTCTGTAAATTTTTTTGCATATTCCTCCTATATCATGATGACATGTGCATGATCTCTAAGAAATAACATCTTTGGTTTTGTCACTTGTTTCAGCCTTAGCTATTATTTTACTGAATTTTCTTTCCTCTCATTCATTCGCAAGAGTGTTGTATGTGTTATTTAAGAGGTCAGTGTCTATTGTGCATTGTGAAAGTGGAAATTTGAATGTGATTTTGATCTGTGGATTTAAATTTGGCCCTCCTCATCATCGTTCACTCCAATTTTCACTCTTTCTTAAGTATTCATCCCCTTATTTTTTTGTGTTATCACTTTCTCTAGTTTAGGTTTATGTTTTATGCATCTCATTCTCACCCTGGTCCCTTAGAAAGTTAGAGTAGAGCTAGATAGTTACATTTCAATTCCTAGGAGTGCTTTAGCATTAGGAGTAAGTAGAGGAAGTCGACCTTCTCTGGAGGTCTATCTCAGTTCAAGTCCCATAACTTGGATACAATTCCATGTTGTCTCAAATCCTGAATTGTTTATAATTCAAGAATGGGTGAATATTTTGAGCTCCAATAGTTTTGGAACACCCAGTGGGGCATTTGAAATTAATATTTCTAGTTTTATCAAGTTTTGATGTGTATCTTGGTGAAGCTCTAGTGTTTAGAGGCCCTGCAAATAACACATCTATCGAATCCATTCAAATATCAACTAGTTTCAGTAGTAATAGTGACTTAATTGTCCCTAATTCATGAGAAGGATACAACACAGTTCAATAAAAAGAGAAGAAAACATATTTGAGTATTTATAGTTATCCCCAAGAAGAGGCAGAAGAGGAAGAAAAATTAAAGATCTCCATCTCCTCAAAATCAAAATCTTTCAACACCTGAAAAAAATCACCTGGTAGGCCCTTCTTGTACCCATCAACAAGAGTTCTCATACCAATTATAATGGCTCATATATCAATATCCTTTACAACATAATCCATTTGTAAACTTTAATAGGAAGCAATCCACTTGCCTTGAATGCCCAAAATCCTATTCCAGTAGTAAATTCTTAAAGAATATTTCCATATTTTACTGGAGAAAATTATACCACTCCAGTGGAACACATTCAATGACATTGACAAATGTATGTGTTATCATGAAATTTCTAAGATTGATGTGGAAGTCAAAATTTTGGCTTCATCACTTAAAGGAAAATTTCTATAATGGTTCATAGAAGCCTAGGGGTAGGAATAATTCAAAACTGGGATGAAATTCTGCACAACCCTTTGTGACTAGTTTGGAGAAAGAGTAGACAACCCATCTCTTTTAGAGAATTTAACTACAATCAAGAGAGTCACCTAATGAGAAAATGGATGGATTTCAATGTCCTTCAGATTTCCAGAGAATTTGGGATAGGATTCCAAGCCTATTATGAGACATGCAGTAGAAAGTTCCTTTATTTACTTCTTGAAAGATCTTAACTCTGATATATCTATTATAATACAATTTATGGGGGAAAAACTCTACCAGATGCTTATGAAATTGTAATTAGAGCTGAAAATAGCTTAATACAAGCTATGGGAAATTATCACCTAGACCACCTATGCACATTGTATCCCTGAACTACCTAAAGCTTCTCAGCCTTCTATTGATCCTATCCCTGAGCCAAATCCACAACCTATGTTGCCTCCACCTCACAAAATCCTACTCAACAAAAAGGAGGATGAAGAGGCTGATGAAGGCATCTGATTAGAAATTGAAAAAAAAAATTATATCCTTAGAAAAATAGTAAGCCCAATCCTATATGAATTATGAGAATCAAGGTAAATCTTCTAATCAAGGGTATCAACCATGAAGAAATCAGTAACCTAATCAAAGATATGCATAGAACCAATGTAATAATAGATGACACGATCAAAGTTCTCCTCTTCTATCAGAAACAATCCCTCCTCCACAAGCACTTACTCCTCCCAATTTGATTCAGGATTTAGTTCCTCTGCAAAACAACATGGCACAAGAAACAAAGTGGTGTTTTCCATGTAATTTTCCATATAACCAACTTGGTTGTGAAAGGTAAATACACCTTCAAGAATACATGGTTCAAGGCTATTCTAGTCAACAAGAACTGGCATTACTAGAGGCACCAAATCCAACTGCAGAAGTAAATTCAAGAGATGAACAATGAAACTAACTAATGTTACTTGGAGCTGAAGATTCTTTGTGCGGTTAAACAAGTAGCAGGAAGTTCTAACAAACCAATCAGTCAGTGTTGCTGATAACACATGGACATAAGAAAAGGATGTTGGAGTCATAATATTTACCTTTTGCAGATCATGCCAATGCCATTGGGAAAGGAAAAGGAGGCAACGTGAGTGCTTAAAAAAAGCAATCCTAATGGGCCTCTTGGCTAAGATGTAGATAAAGAGGTTATTACTCAACCAAATCCACCAAATCAAATGCCACCATAACAAAGAAAAGAAGGTAGCATGCCGCAGATGTAGAAATATGTGGGTCTTCCTTTTAATATTGTTGAGAAAATGAAAAATACCAATGTCAATGTCTCAATGTGGGATGCAATTTCTATTCCATGCAACACTGTGATATATTGTGTGAAGCCCTCAATAAATTACCTCCGATGGATCATAATCCATTGGTGTAAAAAACTCATGTTGCGGTTCATATTTGTCAAGAAAGGGATGATCAAGTAATTAAAACCATCAAAAACCCACCTTTTTACATGTCAATAATTATGGTTAAATACCTTGTTCATAACTATATGATTGATTTAGGGGCTAGTACCTCTGTAATGCCTAAGAAAATTGTTGATATCTTAGGTCTCAAATACAATCCTATGTCTAGGGGAGTTTTACAGCTTGATGGGTAAATTGTGAATGTCCTAGGTGCATAATAAAAAACCTTGAGTTGACACTTCATGCCTTCCCAAGCCTCACCATAACCCATGACATTTATGTCATTGACTTACCTCCTATGTTTTCCATTTGTTTGTCTAGAGACTTCACTACTAAAGTAGGTGGCTATTTATCCTCAAATTGGACTCACATGCTATGAAAACTAGATATGGTACCTGATTCACAATATAAGCTAATCCCATCTTTTCTTACCATATTGAATCATATGACCCCACTCCCATCTAATCAAATTGCATAATACAAGAAGACATGAGCAAGATTCAATCCTATATGAATAGATTATTCCTCTTTCTATGCCATGATTTTTTGCTAGATGAATGGGATGAGAGAGATCATAAGTTTTATCCTTACGATGAAGAAATTAAAACATTTGAGACCGGTATGGGAACCTATTGCATTCTACAGGAAGAATCTGTGATACCCGTGACATTCAAATAAGAAAATGAAAATGTTTCTAGAACTATGGATGGATGTTATTTGATGGTTCTAGAAGCAGAAATGGAGCCTGGGGGTGTTGTACTCATTTATCCAAAAAACGAAAAAGTTCTTCTTTGCTCATAGATTGTAATTTACATACTCTAACAATGTAGCTGAATATGAAGCATTAGTGCATGGTCTGTTAATCATGGAAAAGAGGAAAATCAAAGAGTTGCAGGTCTTTAGAGACACTGAATTAGTCATTTACCAAGTCTATAGAAGATGTGTGACAAAGAACACATTGTTGAAAGATTACAAACATGGAGTCTGGGATTTGTTAGAAACCTTTGATGCTATTAACCTACAAGCTGTGCCCAGAAATTTGAACAAAAGACACAGACCAAATGGTGACCCTTGGCTCTCAATTCTCACCTGTTGAGTATTTGATAAGAGGGAATACCCAACATATCAAAATGGTGGTTAGGCCATCTATTCTAGATAACCATGCCTACTGAAAAGTGTTTGACAATGATGAAAAAATTGTGTAGTTCATCCAAAATGAGGTAGAGTTCTCCTCAAAGATGCAAGCTGATTTGTAGGAAGTATATGGGGATCAAATTATTCAACTAATAACAAACAAGTTGTTGAAGGGGTTAGTCACTTTAGAGAAGATCTTCATTCTAGATGACAATTTCAAAGGAGTGGAAAATAACATGACAACAAAACAAGAATATTGTCATCCAGTTTTAATTGCTCCAGGAAAAGAAATTCTAGTTGGGAAAGGTATGTGATGAAAGTAAAAAGAAAACTTTTGTTTCCTTGTGTCAGAAATACAGTGATGTATTTTCATGGGACTATGAAGAATTTAAAAGAATTAAATCTAGATATAGTTTAGCATTCCATTGGTCTTGATCCCAATGTCAAGATAATTAAATAGAAACAAAGGCTAGTTAATCCCAAGATTGAACCCCTCATGAGAAAGGAGTTCTCAAAACTTGGTGAGGCTAAAACAATTTTTCCAATCAAGTATTCTACTTGAGTGGAAAATATGGTTTTGGTAAGGAATAAGAATGGTAAAATACGGCTCTTCATAGATTTTAGGGATTTGAACAAAGCTTCCCCCAAGGATCACTATCTTTTTCCATCCATGGAACAAATTTTACAGAAAGTAGTAGGAGCTAGAGAGGTTTTCTATTCTCGATGGCTATTCTGGTTTTAACTAGATCAAAGTGAAAGAAGAATATCAATATAAAACCACATTCACCACCAAATGGGGAACATTTTCTTATCAAAATATTCCTTTTTAATTATCAAACACAGGTGTTACCTTCCAAAGAGCAATGGATATTACTTTCAAAGGATATATCAATCAATTAATCTTGGTTTACCTAGAAGACATTATTATTTTCTCCAAGTAGAACACAGATCACATGAAGTACCTTGAGAAAGTATTTGAAAGATGCGTGGAATTTGGTGTGTCCCTTAATCCTAAGAAATGTAATTTTACAGTTCCTAGGGGAAAGCATTTTGGGGCATATTGTCTCAAAATAAGGTATTGCCATTGATCCAGAAATAATTTCAGCTATTGTGGCTCTTTCCTTGCCATCTCACAAGAAGGCTCTGCAATCATTCCTTAGGAAAATCAACTTTGTTAGGCACTTCATTCCTAACTTTTTGGGTTTGATAAGACCCATCACTCTCATGCTTAAGAAGGATGCAATATTAAAGTGGACCACGAAATGGAAGAAAAACTTTAAAAATATTAAAAAAGAGATTGCTCAAGCCCCAACATTGATTAATCCAGATTATACCAAGGATTTCATCCTATATGCTCATGGGGTAGAATCGAGCATAGCCGTGGTTTTGACACAACTGAATGATCAAGTAATGGAGTAACTTGTGGCATTTTTCAGCCAAACACTGAAGAATTATGAGCTCAAGTACAGTCACATTGAAAAATAGGTGTTTTCCATCATGAGAGCCTTGAAGAAATTCAAAAGCATGATTGTTGCTAGCCACATAAAGGTTTTAGTATCATATTCCAGTGTTAGAGACTTCATTATGGGAGAAGAGATCAGTGAGAAATGAGCTGGATGGGTAACTAAAATCATGGAATATGATGTGACCATTAAAGCTACAAAATTGGTAAGAGGAAGAGCACTTTGTGAGAAACTGGCACTAGATGTTATGGAATCTCAAGAAACCACCCTCATGAATGAAGTGCCCTCAAATGATGAGCTGCCACATGATGTTGAATGAAAACAAGATAAAAGGAATGTATTAAATTATTGTAGATGGATTGCTGCTATGTCATTTTTTTTGTCTACTGGTACATACCCTCTTGGTTTGAATAAAACAAAGAGAAGACATCTGAGGTTGTGATCTATTCCTTATGCATTGATTAATGGCATCCTATTCAAAAGGAACATTGATGGAGTGCTACTAAGGTGCATTGAAGGTGAATAATGTGAAAAGGTTCCTAATTGAGTTCCATGATGGTTTCTCGGGTGGACATTTCTCTGCTAAAGCTACAACCATGAAGTTAAAAAAAGAAAGTTACTTCTGGCCTATGTTGTTCATGGATGCTCACAGGTGGGTTAGGAAATGAAAAGAATGTGCACTCTTCACTTGGAAAGAATAGATTGGCAGCCCTGCCACTTCATCAAATTCAATCAGATCAGTCCATTTACACAATGGGGTCTTGAATTCA
Source organism: Taxus chinensis (assembly GCA_019776745.2). Taxonomy (NCBI): domain Eukaryota; kingdom Viridiplantae; phylum Streptophyta; class Pinopsida; order Cupressales; family Taxaceae; genus Taxus; species Taxus chinensis. The sequence continues at coordinate 48,177,836 of CM034151.1, forward strand.
TTGATATGATCAACCCTCCATCTAGCACTGGTCACATAATGGGTCCTTCACAGAGCCACAGACTATTTCACCAGGTGGACTAAATTTGCACCATTAAAGGAAGCCACTGAATAAGTCATCTTGAAATTTCTTGAAGAAATTGTTGCAAGGTTTGGATGTCCCTTAGACCATCATTTTTGATAATGCAAAATATTTTTTGGGATCACAGGATTCTAATTGGGCTTTGGGACTTGGGATTTATCTGAAAAAATTATTTCAATTATTACCCCCAAGGTAATGGATTGGTGGAATCTACTAACAAGAACCTGATAAGAATCATGAAGAGGAAAATGGACATCAATCAAAGACAGTGGCACACAAAGGTAAAAAATACTCTTTGGGAGGACATGATAACAACAAAGAAGGAAATTGGCTACTTCTCCCTACAAACTGGTATATGATAAAGAAGTAATATTTCCATTGTCACTTGAGTTACCTTCATTTGAATTAGCCCAGCATAGTTGGAATTTGAAGGTGTGGATCAAAGGGAAATAGAATGGTGGAATTGGTGGAACTAGAGGAAAACATGAATGCCTGTCATGGCTAGGATGGAACAACATCAGGTGTTCAACCAAATAGTGGTTTGAAAGAAAAGCTAGAAATCACAACATTCAAGGTTGGATATCTTATTTTTGAAGTGGGATGTGGATTAAGCTAAACAGGGAGACACTCCAAATTTGATGTTATTTGGAGTGGACCATATATCATCACCATCTTGCAAGGAATATAACTCATTTGAGTTATCTAATCTTATGGGAACGTGTTTCAAATCCCAATCAATGGGATTCATCTCAAACCTTCTCATTAGGATATTTCATGTATCCTATATATAGTAGATTAGAATTTCAATTTCTCTAAGTGTTTTCAGCACATTACATTATTGGTAGTATAGGTTTCTTTCCCTAAGTGCTCCGCACATTACTATTGCTTGGATATGTTCTTATGAATTGTTTCATCATGTTCTCCAGATGGTTAATGCTAAAGGGAAAGGAGGTTCAAAATATCAAGGATTAGTTAAATAGTCACCTCAAAAAATAAAAATCTAGAGAAACTAAATCAGGCTCAAGAGATTTCAGGCTGACTCCATGCCCAATGGATGTTAAGGCTACTGATCATCTCATCTAGCAGGTAGATGGGCCCTATGAGTCACCAAAAATGTTGTCCTATTTTTTCACCCTTGTAAAAAATGAATAACTTGAAGAGTTGCTGCGAACTTAGGAATGAAGACCATGCATAAGGGTTTAAGCATACCATGGAGATGAAATGTAATGTACGGGCTAAAGAATAAATAGTCCACATAATCCAAGTTGAGGATGTGCCGTATCAATGCCAGAAAAGTTAAGGTCTGGGCTAAGTTGATGAAGCCATGTTTAAAGAGAAGTGGCCGCCAAAGAATGAGTTGTAGTCATGAAAGAATAGAAATGATGCCACAAATGTTCTATTAAGCCAAAATACACTGAAGCAAAAAATGTGGGTAAAATAGGAACATCAAGAAGTCCGTGGAAGTTGACAAAATTACATGATAAGTGGATAGGACTATGGGTCAAGTGAAGGTGAAAAAGCTGGAGGTCAAAAACCTGCACAGAGCTTAAAAAGAAAAGCCACGTAATCAAAGAAAATAATAGTTTTCCACGGGGAGTTACTAAATGAACATAAATTTAGAATCTGATGATCAGATATTTGTAAATATGATATTATTTGAAGAAATCTTGTCTTCTCCTCTATGGAATAGATCAGATTTCATGAATTAGGTAGTTGGTAGGTGGGTGAAGTAAGGGAAGATGTCTCCAAAACACTAAAAGGTTATTCCAGTCGGCTAAACCACTAGAATTAAATGTAGTATGGGCACCATTCCTTCTTCAACAAGGTAAATGTTGTGGGGAGGTGGAATTTGGAGAGATAATAAAATCTTTTTAGAAAATTAAATGAAGGTGGTCTGCTGGTGGAAGGGGAATTCGAATTTCCCTCTATTTCCTTCTTCTTCTCTTTCTTCCATTTTCTATATATTGTAAAGTGATGCCTTGTTTTAAGGTTGTATACTTTAGGAATAAGAGGGCATCATTTCATGTTACACAAGTGTTCTAATATTCACATGCCTTGGGCTATGTATCTATAAATGTTTTTGTATCTTCCTCCTATATCGTGATGATCCATGCATGATCTCTAAGTAATAAAATATTTGGTTTTATGACTCATTTCAGCCTTAGCTATTGTTTTATTTCATTCTCTTTCCTCTCATTCATTCGTAGGAGTGTTGTATGTGTTATTTCAGAGGTATGTGTGTATTTTTCATCGTGAAGGTGGAATTATGGATGTGATTTTGATCTGTGGCTTTCGTTTTGGCCCTCTTCAACACCGTTCTCTCACATTTTCACTCTTGCTAGAGTATTCATCCCCTTATTTTTTGGTATTATCACCTTCTCTAGTTTATGTTTATGTTTTATGCATCTCATTCTCACCCCGGTCCCTTGGAAAGGTAGAATAGAGTTAGATAGTTTCATCTCATTTCCTAGGAGTAGTTTAGCATTAGTAGTAAGTAGAGGAAGCCAACCTTCTCTAAAGGTATATCTCAATTTGAGTTTTAGAACTTGGAGACAACCCCATGTTGTCTCAAATCTTGAATTTTCTATGACTCAATAATGGGTGCAATTTTGAGCTCCAACAGTGTTCCAAACAAATTTGAGTTACAGACCTATGTTTTGTAACTTGCAATGCTCTTAATGCCTTCCAAATGGATGTAAGAGACTGTTTATACTCTGGATAAATTAAATCTAGAAATTGTGGCTCTTCTCTTCCCTTTTCTTACATTTGGTCATCTCTTACCTCTTTTTTCTCTCATTTTATGTTGTGTATGCGTTATACTTGTAGGTTTTTCTTTTCCTTGTGTTTGCAATGTGTGGAATGATTCGATTTTCTATTTTGGATCTGTTACACACATTCTTTCCCTCTCCTACCTTCATTTCTTTCTCATTTCTCCCTCATGAAGATTGATCCCCATTTTCTTGGTTATATCACCTCTTTCATAGCTTAGGATTTCATTTCCATGCATCTCTCTTTCCTTGGTTCATGTGAATGCTTAAATTAGGCTTAGATAATTTTACTTTTAGCTTTAAGAGTAATTTTAGCATTAGGATAGGTAGAGGAACCAACCTTCTCTGGAGTTTTTTCTTAATTTGCATGTCCCACACTTGGAGATAGTCCCATGTTGGCACAAAAATGTTAATCTTCCATGATCATACTTGTTGAAATGTGGAGCTCAATTACTTCAATTTTAGCATGCTATATCAACTTGTTGGAAAACACAGTTTCTGACATTAGTTATGTAGGGACCAACATCGGTCACCTATGACCAACATCAGTTAGGAAATTAGGATTTGTCATCGGTTAGGGATAACCTACATCAGTTACCTATGCATGAGTATTTTATTTAAATCCCAGGAATTAGATCTAATTTTAGTATTAAATAAGATCTATCGATTGCAATTGCATCGCCAAGTGCCCTAAGTTTGTATAAGGCATTTATAAGCTATAAATCTAGGGTTAGGAGAGAGAGTTAATGATTATTGTGAAAATAATTGTGAGAAGAGAATTCTTGGAGAAGGACAAGCTTGAGAGAAATAAATTACTATACATCATGAGAGGTGTGGAAGATTGTAAATATTCTGAAAGATTTGGATAATTGATTGGCTTGTTTCTTGGTGGATGTAGCCCACACTAGGTGAACCATGTTAACTCTGGTGTTGATTTGTATCTCTTATTTTGTATATTTCTTATGGTAGAGTATCCACTTTTATTGCATGTATGCTTATATATGATATATTATCTATACAACTTGTGTGTTAATCCCAACAACTAGTATTAGAGCTTTATTTGAGGGTTTTGTGTGTTGACAGATTTACTCATAGAGGGTTATCTAATTGAGTGAGAGCTACAATAATGGAAGAAGAAAACAAATACAAGGTAGAAAAGTTTGATGAACGAAATTTTTAATTATGGAAGAGGTAGATTGAGGATTATTTGTATCAAAGAGATTTGTACTTACCATTGGATGAAAATTTTAGGCCTTCGAAGATGACTGATGAAGAATGGAATATTCTTGACAGAAAGGCTTTGGGATCTATAAGATTGAGCCTGACAGTATCTGTGGCTTCTAATATTATAGAAGCGACATCTACGGTAGAGTTAATGAAATATCTTGCTAATTTATATGAAAAAACTAGTGCTTCAAATAAATTTTATTTGATGAAGAAACTATTTAGTTCTAAGATGCATGAAGGTGGATCTGCATCTAGTCATTTGAATGATTTCCAATCTATTGTAAATTAGTCAAAATCGGTTGATATTCCATTTGATGATGAAGTGAAAGAAATATTATTCTTATGTTCTTTTTTTGATATTTGGGATAACTTGGTAATGGCAATTAGTAATACAACATCTGCTAATAATATTTTGAAGATTGATGATCTGGTTAGTATAATCTTGATTGAAGACATTCATAGTAAAAGTACAGATGAATCATCATCTGGGAATGATTTGAATGTAGAAAGAAGAGGCAAGAAGAAGGAGAGATCCAAGAGTAAGAATAATGGGAAATCAAAGTCAAGGAATGGAAAATCTAAATCTAGAGGTAAGGGAATTACGTGTTTGAATTATAGAAAGAAAGAACCTACAAAGAAAGATTGTTGGTCAAAGGATAAAGAGAACCAACACTTAGACAAAGGTAAAGAGGAAAATATTATAGCAGAGGTAATGCAAGATGATCTTATTCTTTCTTTGGATAATAAAATAGAATCATGGGTTTTAGATTTAGGATCTTCTTTCCATGCAACCCCTAATAAGGGTTATTTCAGAAATTATGTCTAGGGTAATTTTGGGCATATTTATTTAGGTGATGATGAACCTTGCAGTATTACTAGTAAAGGGGAAGTTCATCTAAAATTGTAGAATGAAATTACATGGGTACTGAAAGATGTGAGGCATGTACAAAACCTCAATAGGAATCTTATTTCTGGTAGATAACTAGGTAAAGCTGGTTGCATGGTTACATTCACAACAGACTCTTGGAAAGTCACCAAGGGTGCCTTTGTTGTGGAAAAAGGCAAGAATGTAGGAATGTTATATTTATCTACCTGTGTTACTGATTCCTTTTTTGTATTATCTACTTTAGATTCAAATGCATACGTGTGGCATAATCGGTTGGGCCATATGAGTCAAAAGGGAACGTAGATCTTAAAGGTTAAGTGTAAGTTATCAGATTTGAAATATTTAGATCTTGATTTCTATGAGCATTGTGTCTTTGGAAAGAAAAATATAGTGAGATTTCTCAAAGTTAGGGCAACTAAGAAGGAGTAAAAATTGGAGCTTGTACACTCAAATGTGTGGGGACCAGCCCAGGTAGCCTCTCATGGAGGATCCCAGTATTATTTTACTTTCATTGATGATGCTACAAGAAGGGTATGGGTTTATTGTATTAAACCTAAGTAGAATATTTTTGAGACTTTTAAAATATGGAAAGCCCTTTTTGAGAATGAATCAAATTCAAAGTTAAAGTTCCTCAGATCTAAAAATGGTGGTAAATACTATAGTATGGCTTTCAATGATTATTGTTCACTGAATGAGATACGTAGAGAAATGATAGTTCCAAGAACACCACAAGAGAATGGGTTTTTAGAAATAATGAACAAGACAATCATGGAACATGCTAGTGTTTCACCTGATTATAGATCGTTTCTTTGAAGTATTGATGAAACAAATAGGGTAACAGATGTAGGAGGAATACCTGTTCAAGTGTTGGTTAATGGGTTGTTGTGTGCGTATGACTTTTGAATCCACAAATGATTGTGAGAGATTAATTTTGGATAGGAAGAACTACCTGTAATAAAAAGAAAGACCACTAGAAAAACTTAAACAATATATGTAGTGAACTGCCTAGCATATGCTAGATCCGGGAAGTGTGATACTTCCTAGATGGTTGTCAGTCCACTTTTTTAAACAATTTAATGCAGTAAATAAAGTAAATACTATTGTGATTCAAAATGATTTTCTCATTTTTGAGTTTACGCCAAAAAAAAAATCAGATAACCCTAAGAAATTTTTGAGCTGGTTTTCTAAAAATTACCTTTCAGAGAGATAATCGGGTTTTCGGGTTTCACAAGCAAGACAACATGTGTTTTGGGTGCTTCATGTCGTGTGTTCCCCGAAACCCGAAACCCGCATCAAGTAAGGTAAGTCGGGTTTGCGGACCTTCCGAGCATCGGAACATGCCTTCGTCAAAACATGCTCCATGTCGCATGTCTTCCGATCCCCGAAGCCTGATTTACTCCTTTGTTTCGGGTTTCCGGGGCCATCAAACATCATGCTTCATGTCGATTGTTTCCCGCAACCCGAAACCTGAATTACTCTAAAAACCTTTGTGTCGGGTTTCCGGATATCCCAAGCATGCTGACATGGCATTAATGCCGAGTTGTCGGGTAGTTGGCACGTGTCAACTGAAGTGTATTAAATGTGAATTTTCTTATATATATTCAGATTTCCACGTCATTTTTACCAGACGTACTTTTTACCTCGTGGATTTTCGTGCATGCATCTTCGACCCCGAAACCTGAAACTCACCTCTGTGCCCAATTGCATTGCTCATTTTTTATCATTCCTTGTCCTGGTTGAAGGTATTTTTCTTCATTCTTTGTTTGTGGTTTTTGTGGATTAATTGTGTAAGGAATTCTTCCAAGTTTCTTATCAGGGTTGTTTTGGGGTTTTTATCTTTTCCATTTTGGGGGTTGTTTTCTAAAATCAGGTTTATGTTTTAGGGTTTTCCCCCTTTGGAATTAGCACTTTGTTTTATTCCCCAGAATGTTGTTATAATTAAAAATATGTTTGGGATATAAATGGTGAAGGAAACCCGCATGTTTCAACTCAACAATTACCCTATTCCCTCTTCTCGGGTTTCGCAGGGTGCTTTGCAGTGTTCAAAACCGCAGTATATTAGTGAACTCTCTGGCATTCTCCTCAGTGTCGGGTTTTCCGAACTCTCCGGCATTCTCCTCAGTGTCGGGTTTTCCAAACTCTCCGGCATTCTCCTCAGTGTCAGGTTTTCCGAACTCTCTGGCATCCTTTTCAGTGTGTCAGGTTTTTCGCAGTGTTCAACATCTCCTGATCTCTGACACTCTCCTCCTTCGAAATTCCTCATGTCGGACCCTGGTCCATCACAAGAAAAGACTGAAAAGTCAGGGAGGATGAAATACAAATTCAGGAAGGTGGAGTCTCCATCCTATATTGACTGTAATTTTGACATCCGAGATACAGAGCTCGGAAACGTAGACATGGAGGATTTCTGGAATAGGGTCAAGAGCTCTTCTCAAACTCCATGGATGAAATCAATAGTCGGCAGTGGCCTACCTCTTGCGGCAGGCTTCCCTATGTCCGCTCAGTGCCCCGAGTTCATCTTGGCCTGTGCTTCAAATTATGACTCTGCTTCTCGTTCTGTGAAAAACCAGGCGGGAGAAGTTGTAATCAAATTGGACGGAGGTTACTTCGATGACCTTCTCAAGCTGCCTAATTTTGAGGAATATGGAGATATGGATCTCAAGTCAGCCCAAAAATCTTGGGATAATGATCAGGAGGATTGCATCAAGCACGTGAATAAGAAGTTTCTAATCAAAGCCAAACCGGCTGTTTCCAGGTTCCCAAGACTTGTTCCCAGAAGTGATTTCATTCAGGAAATCAACGATATCATTACTCTGTTGAGTCAGGTTTTTGGTTTCCCCGAATCAAATGTTTTCCAAGGATGGATGTACCAGTTCATGATCACTATTAAGAAGAATCAACAGGGAATTGATTGGGGTACTCTTATCAGTAACGAGATAGATTCTCAAATGACAACAGTCCTGTCTACGGGAAAGTTTTACATGTCCTCGTATGTCACCTATGCAGCGGCCGGTATGAGGAACTATCCCGGGTTGGACACCAAGGGGAACAAGACAGTGGAACATGTTTATCAGTATTTCCCTCAGCTGACAAGAAAAGGGTCTGAAGACCAATTCAGAAGGGTAAATGATGCCTTTTTTATGAGAACATCTGCAGGTTAAGTCCTGAACTGAGGAAAACGAGAGTATCTGATGAAGCATGGGCTGAAGTTTCAAAATGGGGTTGTGTCTTCTTACAATTTAAGAAGTTCACATATCTTCGAGTAGTCATGTACCCAGGGGATCCTTTCCGTTTGCCCAGATATCCAGGGGACAAACTAATCTTGATGGAGTTGGTCAGGCAATTGTTGGATTTTCACAAGTTCCAACAGAGTAAACACAAGGCCGCTGTATCTTTCCCAATTTCTATTGGAAGGTATACTTGTTCAACAGTGGTGAAAGCCAAGAATGTTGTCCATGAGCTTCAAGATAAATTGAAGAAGCACATGAAGCCCCGAGACGGGTTTGATATTCGAGGAGTCCTCAGGGCGTATGGAACTCTCTACCCGCATGTGCCAAGCGTAGAAGACATTTGGATTGATTTACGTGATGAGGTTGCTGTCTGAAGAAAAGATCATAGTAGATTGACACTTGCTGAGATTCAAACACTTGAGCTCGCTAACTTACCAGAAGGTACTAGCGATAATGAAAGTGTTCTGGACCCTTCCTATGATGGACTGAATGAAGATCAATATGTTTTCCCACCTATTGATTGGTCTATCAGTGAAAAAGCCTCCATTACAGATAGGTCAGCCCTGATTCTTGCACGCACCAAAGAATGGCTCGCCTCTTGGGGAATGAGTTTTAAAGATGATAATTTTTCAAAGTTGGTTGCTTCAGAGGCGGGGCCCTCCAAAAAGGGAAAAGACAAAAGATCTTCTAAGGGGCCTATAAAGGTCAAGTTTGTCAAGAAGAGAAGAGAACGAGAAATCTCTTCAATTGTTTCTCCAGTTGAAATGGTGAATGTGCCAGAATCACCAACACCACCAGAAATAGGAGAAATTTCTTTGGAAGGAGAAGGAAGCCAGCCTCTGGTTTCACCATTTGTTGACTGCCCAACTGAAGAGACCTTATCTCTTGCATCCCAGGCCTTGGAGTCTGGATCTGCGCTTCCTCCCTCACAACCACTTCTACCTCCTCATTCCCCATCGACTTCTTCAATCATGGCCAACATTTTCTCTGGACTCTCACCCCTCTCTGCTGGTACCAAAGTAATCACCAACACGCCCCCTCCTGTGCCTCTTTTTATTGAATCTGCTGCCACATTGGTAACTGTCCCCACTTCGCCATTAGATCCCTCTCCTCCTGAAAGTATGATACCAACTTCTACAATAGTGGCAACTCCCTCTGACATGCCTCAATGGCTACTCGAGAAAACTCTGAGGAAGAGGAAGGTGATTGTACCCATACCAGCCTTTGATTTTAGCTCACTCAAGGCTTCTACTGCTAAATCAGCCAAGAAACCCAAAATAGTTTCAAGGGTTTTGGTGGACGCTTCAGGGCATAAGTTTGCAGAGATCGCCACTCCTGCGACTGACAAAACCAAAGAGGACATAACAGCCTCTGACTATCAGATAACCAGGGTGGCTCTAGGAGAGGTGACAACAGAAGGAGCACAACAGGATGCACGGGATGCCACAAACGTGTTGTGCCAGAAATTGAAGGAAACAAAAGACAGCAGAGATGAGCTTAAAAGAAAGGTGGAGCAGTTGACTGAGGTATTGCTTAAGCTCTCTAAACCCCTTGAATCCATATCATCTTCCTCTGTCCCTGTCGGATTTGATTTCTCATCAGTGCCTACAATTGAGAAGATTAATAAAAAAGGAAGGGTGGTCGATGAATGGATCCAAAGGCTGCTCCAACAGGGGAAGGAAGTAATTCAAGATACCGTGGAAGTCTATCAATCTTTGGGGAATATTCAGAGTGATGGAGAAAAGATGGATGATGATTTCTCCCAAGAAATTGGACATCTTGATTTGACTTTCGAAGCTCTCCAGGTGTTAAAGCAAATGCCATCACGCCTCTTGGTAGAAGAAGGCATCATCCCACATGCGGATAAGCATTTCCAGCTGACCAAAGCCATCAGGTTCAGGGTAAAGATTCTCAACGAAGCCTGTGGTAAATTGAGAGAATCAAGGGATCAATTGATCGATGGCAAGAGTGACCTGGAAGAAGAACTGTTAAAAATCTGTGTGAAAGTGTCAGTTGGAAACTTGGGCATCCTATCAGCTGATGATCTTTTCAAACAAATCCAAGAGTCTGTTCAGCATGAACCAACTCACGGATTTGGTATTGAAATCATCGACAGGTTTGTGAAGATTGAACATTCTTTGGAGGCCTTGAGAAGACTCAACAAAAGATTGAGGAAACTTCCCGGTAGTGCCAGTGACACTCATGAAACCTGTGAAGTTTTGAGTGATCATTCCACTGCACCTGATGAAAATGAAATGCAAGGCATAATCCGAAAGTTCCAAGAATTTTGGAACAAACAGGCTCAGTTGGAGGAAGGGAAAGATGAGGAAGAAAAAGATGACGATTCAGACTAAGTTTTGATGTTTCATGTCATTTCAATCTTGAAATTGACATGTCTTTTTCATTTCTGTTTCGTCACATAGGAAGCAAATTTTGACTTGGTCTCCTGCGTGAGAGTCAAGCAAAATAGGACTCTCGTTAAAAGACTATTTTCTAGGATTCATCCTATTTTCTCTCTACTCTTTTCTATTATAAATTAGGGATGTGTGTACACTCTAAAGGGTCGAGATTTTTGAAATATTGGGAGCTATTGGGAAGAAGAAAAACTTTGTGTTTTCTTTTAATCATTTTGAGGAATAGGAGTTGATACTATTTTGCAAACTTTGTGTTGTGAGATATATCTTTCTTAAGATATTGTTCTTATGTTCATAATCTTAAACTATTCTTTGTTTAGCATCTTGGTGTTTCTAATCATTTCAGACATTATATTTATGACCTAAAGCTCGTATGATTATTTTGTGCTCTGTGTTTACTCGAAAGAAAATACGTTTCTCTCATTTCCTTTCCATTGTGATTCTTCCATTGTAATAATTCCTGACCCAGTCCATTTAGAAAAATGACATCTTCCCAACGTGTGGATATGGATTTCGGGATTCTATCCCAACCCCAATGGTTAGATTAGTGTGAATACTGTATATATTGTTTTTGCTGTGTTTTAGATTAGTAATAAACAGGCAGCCTCACCTGTCTTTGAGGAGGGATTTAATCCCATGTACTGTGGTTGAACCTCATATTTTGGATTGAAAAAATATCCAACCAACAGTTTTTGGCGACTCCGCTGGGGAATACGGATTTATAGTGTAAAGCTTATCCTCTTGGTGTCTGGCGACTCCGTATTTGCCTTATTTTCAACAAGATCTCTTTCCCGGTTCAAGCTGGCTGGAAAGATCTTCACTCGGTCCGCCGAGCCCGGGGTGAAGTTGATCCACTTTTTGAGTTACTACAAAGGCACAATTTTAGTCTTTCCCCCAACAACGTTATTTCCAACCGAACCAGAAGTTCTTCACCTGTTCGGAGAAATCGGATCCCCGTAGAATGAGACGTGTCTGCAACTTGTCATGCGTGTTATTCTTGTCTGAACACTCGGATCCCCATACACACTCTTATCAGAAGGATGGCAGCACAACCTGTGCCTTGGGGCGCAAGCTATTGGTCCTCTTTCTTTAACTCCACCATTGCACGAGTTACCACATGGATCACGTAAAAACATTCCCAAGTTCAATGGGGATGGGAAGCAGCATCCTGATGAACACATTGCATCTTTCTTTGTAGCGTGTGGGTCCTTGGAGTAGCTCACGAAGATGTCTCTGTTCGAACTTTTGTTGAAACATTGCACGGTGCAGCAGCTGAATGGTTTTACCACCTTCCGAATGCATGCATCACAAATTGGGCTACCATGAGGACCAGATTCGAAGCACGTTTCAAACCAGCCGAAGATTCTCATGCTTTGTTAGCACAACTTACCCATATGAAGAAGGAATCACATGAACCCATGCGGGACTTCGTGGCAAAGTTTAACAAGCTGATCCGAAAGATTCCAGAAATAGTTGTACCTACTCCAGAAAATCAGAAATGCTTCTTCATTAATGCTCAGCCTCCTGATGTGAGCTTTTTATTAAGAAGGTCGGCTATCCCAGATTTGGCTATCGCTCAGTCAACAGCTATTGAAATAGAGGATGATCTCATTTTGGCCGGAAGGATCAGAAAAGATGTACCCAAACCTAAAAATCTAGGTTCTTCCCAAGGTAATACTGATCCTATGATTCAAAAAATGGCTAATGATTTGATTGCTTTAAAAAAGAAAATGTCTCAGCAGGTGAGCAATGTTCCGTATCGGGATATCCCTAGACGGAATTTCAATAACAACAATGGTGCGCCTGCAAGAGATAGGCCACGGTTAACTCCTGCTCAACCGAGGCTAGCAATCGAAGCTCCTCCTGTTAACGTGGCAGTAGAAATAGTTGAAGAAGAGGATGAACCAGAAGAACAAGATTCCCCCAAGGCTTTTGAAGCTTCAGGATATGCTGATGAGTCTTATGACGATTCGGCTGGCGACTCCAGCATTGGGTATTTGGAATACGAAGAAGATGAATGTGCACCGGATGGTCAGTCATTTGCTGTCTTCACTCGATCCCAATCTCAGAATCCAAGAAAACCTCTTGAAAACCCCAAGGAGAAGAACAAGGAACCTCCCATAGCCATAGTTAAGAGAGGTACTCCTATTTCAGCACAAACTGAAAGAGAAGTCACCAAAAAGGCAACTTCTCCTCATTCTCTTTCTCCTAAGGTCAGTGCCCCAGCTCAAGCTCATGTGATTAGAACTGAGCCTACCATCACCCCTTCTTATACTACTTTTGACATTATCGATCATGCAAAGAGAACCAAAATCCAAATGTCGGAAGTAGAATACCTTCAGTCAAATCCTGAACAGTTCGAAAAACTTGCCAAATTCATTAGAAGTAAAGCAGCCGTTCCCCCATCTTCAAAAGGTCTCCTTCCAAATCCTACTCAACCCCCACCTCAGAACAATCTGACCTCTGCTTCTTCTTCAGGAAAGATTGAACCATTTTATTTGTCTTTGCTTATAAATGGGTTTAAACTCAGCAATTGCATCATCGACTCAGGGGCCTCCGACAATGTTATGCCCGCAAAAGTAGCCCATGCCCTTGGGCTTACTCTGACTAAGTCATATGGATGGTGTTACTCCATGGAAACCAAACAAGTTCCCTTGATTGGTCAAATCAAAGATGCACAGTTTGCATTCGTTGCCTTCCCAGAGAAGAGAGTGAAAATGACCATTCTAGTTGCTGACATCCCTGCAGCTTACGGTATCCTCTTGGGTAGAGGTTTTTGTAAAGATGTCGGAGGAGAGATTAATATGGATTGGACTAAGGCCAGGATTCCAGTCAATGGGGTTTATCATGTTCTCCATCCCGAACCTCAGGCGAGGTATTTGGTAACTAAATCAGATGACCCTAAAGCTCAAATTCTTTTCGAAGATGCTAGCTTCGGAAATTATTTCATGACTTCAGAGATACCGGCTGTGGATGTCAAGGAAGAAGATCCTAATGCTATTTGGACCCTCGAATTCGATGGTAGCTTCTCAACCACCAGATCAGGTGCTGGTGTAGTTCTTATATCTCCTAATTCTGAGATTTTCCCATCAGCTTACAAATTGCAGTTTGATAATACTAATAACACGGCTGAATATGAAGCTCTGTTACTAGGATTAGAAATGGCCAGACAGAAGGGAATTCAAAATCTCAAGGTTCAAGGGGATGCGGAGCTGATTGTCAACCAGGTCAAGGGAATCTATCAGGTAAAAAATGATCGCTTGAGACATTACAGGAACAAAGTTTGGGATAATATAGAATGCTTTGATGCATTCTCCATTAAGGCAGTTTTGAGAGATTATAACGACAAGGCTGATTCTTTGGCCGTGTCTGCATCCCTCCTTCTCCCTCATCCCCAGTTCAAACAAGATACGTACACCATTGAGATTGTGTACCGTCCCAGTATCCCAGATAATGTGACTCACTGGCAAGTGTTCAATGACGATCAACAGGTGTTGGCTTTTCTAGAAAAGGCTGACAATTTCAGTGAGCTGTACTTTGAAGGTTCGGAATCAGCTTTCCGTGAATCTATCTCAGATCCATATCAAGAGGTTGATGGTGAGTTTATTCAGCTTAAAGGAAACAAGATACCCAAAGGTCTGGTTTCTCTGGAGGGTTTGTTTGACAAGCATGATCGTTTTATTCAAAACAAGAGACAAGTTGAAGGAGCTTCTTCTTCGGAAGTAGATCAAGTCAATCTAGGTTCGTCTGATCAACCTCGGATGGTGAATATTGGGAAATGTTGTTCCCCTGAGGAGAAAGAAAAATTCACTTCACTCCTGAAGAGATACATGGATGTGTTAGCCTGGTCTTATGCAGATTTAAAATCCTTCAAGCCCAAAGACGTACAACACAGTATCCCTTTGAAGCCTGATGTGAAACCATACAGGCAGAAGCAAAGACATTACAACCCCAAGATCTCAGGGACTATCCTTGCGGAAATCTAGAAAATGTTAGATGCTAGAATTATTTTTCCAATCCATCACTCCACCTGGATTGCTAACATCGTCCCTGTCAGGAAGAAGAATGGTGAAATCTGAATTTGTGTTGACTTCCGGAACCTGAATCAGTCTTCGTTGAAGGACAACTATCCCTTGCCTATCATGGATCAGGTGTTACAAACCGTTACTAGATCAGAAATGCTATCCATGCTCGATGGATTTTCAGGATATAATCAAGTTGAGGTAACTACGGAGGATCAACACAAGACGGCCTTCACAACCCCATGGGGTACCTTTGCTTACAGGAGGATGCCTTTCGGCTTGATCAATGCCGGAGCCAATTTTCAGAGAGCTATGGACTTGGCATTCAGAGACCTGATGGGAAAAGTCATAGTAGTATATTTGGATGACTTGACCATTTTCTCCAAAAAATGGAGTGATCATTATGATCATTTAGAGCAAGTACTTTTGAGATGCAGGCGTCACGGGATTTCATTAAATCCCAAGAAGTCCATGTTTGGAGTGACCGAAGGAAAGTTGCTAGGTCATATCATGACTAGAGAAGGAACCAAAATCGACCCAGAGAGGGTAAAGGCCATTCAAAGCCTTACCTTACCCACAAGTAAAACTGGAGTTCATTCCTTCTTCGGAAAGGTCAATTTCCTAAGAAGGTTTGTACCTGATTTTGCTGATAAAACCAAGGATATCCTTGGGATGATGAAAGGAAAAATTCCATTTTGATGGAGTACTGAAGGGAAGCTTGCATTTGATGAAATCAAAAGGGCAGTTGCTTGCGCTCCTATCCTAGTATGTCCAGACTTCAAAAAAGATTTCATCATGTACAGCTACGCCTCTGCTCACACAGTGTCAGCCATCCTGATGCAGGAGAACGGGGAGGGCATTGAAGCTCCCATCGCTTTTATGAGCTGTCCATTGAAGGAACATGAGTTAAAGATGTCACAAATTGAAAAGCATGCTTATGCAGTGGTACGAGTGGTGAAACATTTCAGGTACTATGTGCTGAACTCCCATACCCTCGTTCTCATTCCCGACACTGCCGTTAAATCCATTTTGACTCAACAAGAGCTGGGTAGCCAACGAGGTACCTGGATAGCTAAAGTTCAGGAGTATGACTTGGACATCAGACCTACCAAGTTGGTACGAGGAAGGGGCCTGTGCCAATTGATCGTAGAAAACCATGCTGAAGAAGAATGTGAAAAGACCGAAGATACTTCTTCAGAGTTGCCCATGGTGCTTTTCGTGAGTACAACTGATGAATGGTACACGGATATTGCTTTCTTTCTAACTTATGGTGAATGCCCCCCGCATTTAAGCCAAAAGGAGAAGAGGACGGTCAAGTTAAGATCTGCGAGATACCTCCTGTGGGATAATGGGATATATAAGAAAGGTATTGATGGTGTATTCCTGCACTGTGTTGATAAATCACAACAGTTAAAGTTGTTAGAATCCTTCCATAGCCTAGCATGCGGAGGACATTTCTCATCCTCTGTAACAACTTATAAGATCCTATGGGCTAGGTACTATTTACCTACTCTCTTCCTGGGATTCAGCAGAGTGGGTGTCCAAGTGTGAAGCTTGTCAACATTTCGTTGGTCGTCCCAAGCTAGCAGCTCTTCCCTTGAAGCCCGTAGTGATTGAAGAACCTTTTCGCCAGTGGGGAATTGACTTCATTGGAACGTTGAATCCTGCCTCCAGTGCCAGACATAATTACGTGCTGACTGCTACAGACTATTTTACCAAGTGGGTGGAAGCCGCACCAATCAAGCAAGCAACCTCAGAAGCTGTGTGCAAGTTCCTTAAAGAAAATATAATTGTCAGATTCGGTGTACCTCACAAGATTGTGGCTGATAATGCCTCTAATTTCTCATCGCATGAGTTGACAGAATTTTGCTATGGATTCGGCATCACCTCTGGCTCACTCATCTGATTATTATCCCCAAGGCAATGGGCAAGCTGAGTCCAGCAACAAGAACCTGGTTACCATAATTAGAAAGCTAGTAGATGAAAACCAGAGGACATGGCACAAAGCATTGTATGATGCGTTGTGGGCTGATCGGATTACCCCAAAGTGAGCTATAGGAATGTCTCCTTTCCAAGTGCTGTATGGGATTGATGCTGAGATTCCTATCTCAGTAGAATTGCCAGCCTTACAGTTGGCCAAAGCAGTCAAAGATGTGACTTTTCAAAATTCTATCGAGAAAAGGGTTATGTACCTAGCTAGGCTAGAGGAGGAATGGAGCAAGGTGGTTGATCGCATTGCAGACCATCAAAGCAAAGTAAAGAATTTTTTTGACAAGAAATCAAGGCAACGTCATTTCCAAATTGGAGACCTGGTGTTGCTTTGGGATAAGAGGAGAGAGCAGAAAGGAATGCATGGAAAGTTTGACTCCTTGTGGAAAGGACCTTTTAAGATTCATCAGCTGAGTGGTGAAAATAGTTTCCATCTATCATACCTTGATGGAGAGTTACTCCCTTTTCCTTTCAGCGGTCAACATCTGAAGTTGTTCCATCATTAATGCAAGACGCTCTTTTGCATTGTACATACTTTATTTTCTGTCGTGTGTTTGCTTTTAGTCTTCTTTCTTTCCTTGTTTTGTTTTTCAGTTTTCTTCTTTTCTGACTCCATAGCCCAATGGATAAAGCCAGAGATTCTGAGTTCTCTTCCTTTGATATCACAAAGAAAGTCCCCAACTAGAGCCAGTTGTTATCTCATTTTTGAGTTTACGCCAAAAAAATCAGATAACCCTAAGAAATTTTTGAGCTGGTTTTCTAAAAATTACCTTTCAGAGAGATAATCAGGTTTTCGGGTTTCACAAGCAAGACAACATGTGTTTTGGATGCTTCATGTCGTGTGTTCCCCGAAACCTGAAACCCACATCAAGTAAGGTGAGTCAGGTTTGCGGACCTTCCGAGCATCAGAACATGCCTTCGTCAAAACATGCTTCATGTCGCATGTCTTCCGATCCCCGAAGCCCGATTTACTCCTTTGTTTCGGGTTTCCGGGGCCATCAAACATCATGCTTCATGTCGATTGTTTCCCGCAACCCGAAACCTGAATTACTCTAAAAACCTTTGTGTTGGGTTTCTGGATATCCCAAGCATGCTGACATGGCATTAATGCCGAGTTGTCGGGTAGTTGGCACGTGTCAACTGAAGTGTATTAAATGTGAATTTTCTTATATATATTCGGATTTCCACATCATTTTTACCAGACGTACTTTTTACCTCGTGGATTTTCACGCATGCATCTTCGACCCCGAAACCTGAAACTCACCTCTGTGCCCGATTGCATTGCTCATTTTTTATCATTCCTTGTCCTGGTTGAAGGTATTTTTCTTCATTCTTTGTTTGTGGTTTTTGTGGATTAATTGTGTAAGGAATTCTTCCAAGTTTCTTATCAGGGTTGTTTTGGGGTTTTTATCTTTTCCATTTTGGGGGTTGTTTTCTAAAATCAGGTTTATGTTTTAGGGTTTTCCCCCTTTGGAATTAGCACTTTGTTTTATTCCCCAGAATGTTGTTATAATTAAAAATATGTTTGGGATATAAATGGTGAAGGAAACCCACATGTTTCAACTCAACAATTACCCTATTCCCTCTTCTCGGGTTTCGCAGGGTGCTTTGCAGTGTTCAAAACCACAGTATATCAGAAAATCTCAGTGTCAGGTTTTCCGAACTCTCCGGCATCTTCAGTGTCAGGTTTTCAGTGTCAGGTTTTCTGAACTCTCGGGCATCCTTTTCAGTGTGTCAGGTTTTTTGCAGTGTTCAACATCTCCTGATCTCCGACACTCTCCTCCTTTGAAATTCCTCATGTCGGACCCTGGTCCATCACAAGAAAAGACTGAAAAGTCAGGGAGGATGAAATACAAATTCAGGAAGGTGGAGTCTCCATCCTATATTGACTGTAATTTTGACATCCGAGATACAGAGCTCGGAAACGTAGATATGGAGGATTTTTGGAATAGGGTCAAGAGCTCTTCTCAAACTCCATGGATGAAATCAATAGTCGGCAGTGGCCTACCTCTTGCGGTAGGCTTCCCTATGTCCGCTCAGTGCCCCGAGTTCATCTTGGCCTGTGCTTCAAATTATGACTCTGCTTCTCGTTCTGTGAAAAACCTAAGCGGGAGAAGTTGTAATCAAATTGGATGGAGGCTACTTCAATGACCTTCTCAAGCTGCCTAATTTTGAGGAATATGGAGATATGGATCTCAAGTCAGCCCAAAAAGCTTGGGATAATGATCAGGAGGATTGCATCAAGCATGTGAATAAGAAGTTTCTAATCAAAGCCAAACCGGCTGTTTCCAGGTTCCCAAGACTTGTTCCCAGAAGTGATTTCATTCAGGAAATCAACGATATCATTACTCTGTTGAGTCAGGTTTTTGGTTTCCCCGAATCAAATGTTTTCCAAGGATGGATGTACCAGTTCATGATCACTATTAAGAAGAATCAACAGGGAATTGATTGGGGTACTCTTATCAGTAACGAGATAGATTCTCAAATGACAACAGTCCTGTCTACGGGAAAGTTTTACATGTCCTCGTATGTCACCTATGCAGCGGCCGGTATGAGGAACTATCCCGGGTTGGACACCAAGGGGAACAAGACAGTGGAACATGTTTATCAGTATTTCCCTCAGCTGACAAGAAAAGGGTCTGAAGACCAATTCAGAAGGGTAAACGATGCCTTCTTTTATGAGAACATCTACAGGTTAAGTCCCGAACTGAGGAAAACGAGAGTATCTGATGAAGCATGGGCTGAAGTTTCAAAATGGGGTTGTGTCTTCTTGCAATTTAAGAAGTTCACATATCTTTGAGTAGTCATGTACCCAGGGGATCCTTTCCGTTTGCCCAGATATCCAGGGGACAAACTAATCTTGATGGAGTTGGTCAGGCAATTGTTGGATTTTCACAAGTTCCAACAGAGTAAACACAAGGCCGCTGTATCTTTCCCAATTTCTATTGGAAGGTATACTTGTTCAACGGTGGTGAAAGCCAAGAACGTTGTCCATGAGCTTCAAGATAAATTGAAGAAGCACATGAAGCCCCGAGATGGGTTTGATATTCGAGGAGTCCTCAGGGCGTATGGAACTCTCTACCCGCACATGCCAAGCGTAGAAGACATTTGGATTGATTTACGTGATGAGGTTGTTGTCTGAAGAAAAGATCATAGCAGATTGACACTTGCTGAGATTCAAACACTTGAGCTCGCTAACTTACCAGAAGGTACTAGCGATAATGAAAGTGTTCTGGACCCTTCCTATGATGGACTGAATGAAGATCAATATGTTTTCCCACCTATTGATTGGTCTATCAGTGAAAAAGCCTCCATTACAGATAGGTCAGCCCTGATTCTTGCACGCACCAAAGCATGGCTCGCCTCTTGGGGAATGAGTTTTAAAGATGATAATTTTTCAAAGTTGGTTGCTTCAGAGGTGGGGCCCTCCAAAAAGGGAAAAGACAAAAGATCTTCTAAGGGGCCTATAAAGGTCAAGTTTGTCAAGAAGAGAAGAGAACGAGAAATCTCTTCAATTATTTCTCCAGTTGAAATGGTGAATGTGCCAGAATCACCAACACCACCAGAAATAGGAGAAATTTCTTTGGAAGGAGAAGGAAGCCAGCCTCTGGTTTCACCATTTGTTGACTACCCAACTGAAGAGACCTTATCTCTTGCATCCCAGGCCTTGGAGTCTGGATCTGCGCTTCCTCCCTCACAACCACTTCTACCTCCTCATTCCCCATCGACTTCTTCAATCATGGCCAAAATTTTCTCTGGACTCTCACCCCTCTCTGCTGGTACCAAAGTAATCACCAACACGCCCCCTCCTGTGCCTCTTTTTATTGAATCTGCTGCCACATTGGTAACTGTCCCCACTTCGCCATTGGATCCCTCTCCTCCTGAAAGTATGATACCAACTTCTACAATAGTGGCAACTCCCTCTGACATGCCTCAATGGCTACTCGAGAAAACTCTGAGGAAGAGGAAGGTGATTGTACCCATACCAGCCTTTGATTTTAGCTCACTCAAGGCTTCTACTGCTAAATCAGCCAAGAAACCCAAAATAGTTTCAAGGGTTTTGGTGGACGCTTCAGGGCATAAGTTTGCAGAGATCGCCACTCCTGCGACTGACAAAACCAAAGAGGACATAACAGCCTCTGACTATCAGATAACCAGGGTGGCTCTAGGAGAGGTGACAATGGAAGGAGCACAACAGGATGCACGGGATGCCACAAACGTGTTGTGCCAGAAATTGAAGGAAACAAAAGACAGCAGAGATGAGCTTAAAAGAAAGGTGGAGCAGTTGACTGAGGTATTGCTTAAGCTCTCAAAACCCCTTGAATCCATATCATCTTCCTCTGTCCCTGTCGGATTCGATTTCTCATCAGTGCCTACAATTGAGAAGATTAATAAAAAAGGAAGGGTGGTCGATGAATGGATCCAAAGGCTGCTCCAACAGGGGAAGGAAGTGATTCAAGACATCGTGGAAGTCTATCAATCTTTGGGGAATATTCAAAGTGATGGAGAAAATATGGACGATGATTTCTCCCAAGAAATTAGACACCTTGATTTGACTTTCGAAGCTCTCTAGGTGTTAAAGCAAATGCCATCATGCCTCTTGGTAGAAGAAGGCATCATCCCACATGCGGATAAGCATTTCCAGCTGACCAAAGCCATCAGGTTCAGGGTAAAGATTCTCAACGAAGCCTGTGGTAAATTGAGAGAATCAAGAGATCAGTTGATCGATGGCAAGAGTGACCTGGAAGAAGAACTGTTAAAAATTTGTGCAAAAGTGTCAGTTGGAAACTCGGGCATCCTATCAGCCGATGATCTTTTCAAACAAATCCAAGAATCTGTTCAGCATGAACCAACTCACGGATTTGGTATTGAAATCATCGACAGGTTTGTGAAGATTGAACATTCTTTGGAGGCCTTGAGAAAAATCAACAAAATATTGAGAAAGCTTCCCGGTAGTGCCAGTGACACTCACGAAACATGTGAAGTCTTGAGTGATCATTCCACTGCGCCTGATGAAAATGAGATGCAAGGTATAATCCGTAAGTTCCAAGAATTTTGGAACAAACAGGCTCAGTTGGAGGAAGGGAAAGATGAGGAAGAAAAAGATGACGATTCAGACTAAGTCTTGATGTTTCATGTCATTTCAATCTTGAAATTGACATGTCTTTTTCATTTCTGTTTCGTCACATAGGAAGCAAATTTTGACTTGGTCTCCTGCGTGAGAGTCAAGCAAAATAGGACTCTCGTTAAAAGACTATTTTCTAGGATTTATCCTATTTTCTCTCTACTCTTTTCTATTATAAATTAGGGATGTGTGTACACTCTAAAGGGTCGAGATTTTTGAAATATTGGGAGCTATTGGGAAGAAGAAAAACTTTGTGTTTTCTTTTAATCATTTTGAGGAATAGGAGTTGATATTATTTTGCAAACTTTGTGTTGTGAGATATATCTTTCTTAAGATATTGTTCTTATGTTCATAATCTTAAGCTATTCTTTGTTTAGCATCTTGGTGTTTCTAATCATTTCAGACATTATATTTATGATCTAAAGCTCGTATGATTATTTCGTGCTCTGTGTTTACTCGAAAGAAAATACGTTTCTCTCATTTCCTTTCCATTGTGTTTCTTCCATTGTAATAATTCCTGACCCTGTCCATTTAGAAAAACGACATCTTCCCAATGTGTGGATATGGATTTCAGGATTCTATCCCAACCCCAATGGTTAGATTAGTGTGAATACTGTATATATTGTTTCTGCTGTGTTTTAGATTAGTAATAAACAGGCAGCCTCACCTGTCTTTGAGGAGGGATTTAATCCCATGTACTGTGGTTGAACCTCATATTTTGGATTGAAAAAATATCCAACCAACAGAGGTACTGATGAGAGGTTTTGATGGCTACAGGTGATCACCAACTAAAGGAAAGCTTTTGCATGGGCTGCATGTACATTCCTCTTTACTTGGTTAGATCAGATCATTGCTGGGATGGATGTGCAGGAAAAGATGCTTGATCTCCTTCCTTGCAGGCGTGTTCTCGCTGGAATTTGCTAAGGTTCACAAATGTTTCCAATCATTTTCCAACCTTCTACCAACCTTGAGAATAAGGTTGTTTGGGGTTAAAAGGGTAACCGATGGCGGTTCCGGCTTAACCGATGATGATTAGGGGTAACCAGCGTCGGTCAAGGTGGGATTTCTTAGGTTTACTAAACTAGGGAGATCCTCTTGATTTCCTTAGATCTCATGCCATTAACCCACGGATTAGATTGGGAGCTTCTTGTAAGCATGTGGGAATGTGGTTATAGGGAATATAGGCATTGATTTTTAGGGTTTAGGTAAGTCTTAGTTAGTTATGACAACTTACTAAGAATAGGTTTTAGGTTGAGTTGGCTTGATGAGGTGTCTAAGTGAAGTGTATGCATGGATATTATTTAAATTAAGATATTTAAATAATAAATATGGTGAGGATAATGAATTAATTTAATTAAATTAATATTAGTGGGGTGAAGGGGGCCATGGCTAGGTGAATGTGATGAATGGTGCTTATTTGTTGAGGGATCAAAGGGGAGTATGACCAAATTTATTGTCTACATTTTACCCCTTTTTGTTGCGTAGCTTGTATTGGTAAGCGTCACTAACAAAAATAAGATGTGGTTGCCCCATGTATGGGTGAAGGTGATCCCCCTCAAACCAAAAACTAACGAGGTAGAAGGAAAAATCGGTGAGTGGTTTGATAAAAGGTAAATGTGGTGAAAAGGAAGGTGGGTAATAGGGGAAAAAAGGAGCAAGGTCTACTCGGGTAAGCTAGGTAATGGGTCAGGGAAAAGGTAGCAACAGTCAAACACACGCACATGTATAAACTACAACACGCTACCAGGTTGAAGAGTAGGAAAACTCTACATCATCTAAGGTCGATAGGTTTATCCAAACAAGGTTGAAGTGATTCCGGTATCCAAGGTATAGGATATGGTCAGGAAACACAATGTAGGTTAGGCGTAGGAACGTTTAGGTATGTTCCAGTACACCAAAGGTAGGGTCATGATAAATGGTCATGACAATAGGTTAGGTAAGGTCATTAGGTCAACAACACAGGTAACAGTGCCGCAAGTTATAGTGAACACATGAGGTCAAAGGTCACTAGCGATGGTGCAGGTCCAAATATCTAGGTCATGGCATGGGTAAGGCCAAGGTAGGGGTAGAATAATGAGTCCCTAACGGAGGATGAAGGGAGGTAGTAACTAAGTTGGTCAGGAAAGGTGAGGTAAATGGGTAGGGTAAAGGTGGGGTGGGGTAAATGGTCAGGGTGAAGTTGGGGTGGGGTAAATGGTCAGGGTAAAGGTGACTGATGCCACTCATGGATAACTGACGTCAATATAGGTCAACTGGTGATGGTTAGGTAGGGCACGCAACTGGTGCTGGTTAAGGGTAACCAACGTCAGTTAGGTCAGGTTTGTTATAAAAATAAAAAAATCCACGTTTTCTGTTATTCATTTCTTATTGTTCGAAGTGAGAAAATGACAAAAAGGAGAGAAAAGTGTCTGGACGAAATGGAATAGTGAGCTGGTAGTGTGATTGACAGGTGATTGATTGGTGAGCAGTGGGTCCATAGGATCATTGCTAGGGATTCAATTGGTGAGAGCTTGCAAGTGGGTATTTGGTGATGGCGAAGGCCAGAGAGGGATCAGGTGGGCCACTGGTACAATGGCCAGACATGCCATCGAGACAACAACAATGCAACAAGGTAAGCAACCTACTCTATGTTGTTGATTTGTTAGATTAGAGATTATTTTAAGGGTATGGTAGGGCTTTGTTTGTTTTGCGGTTTGGTGGGTGGGCACAAATTAAATTTGGCAATGGGGGGAATATTGGGTAAAAGGAGGAATGGGGAGGGTAATAAAGGGGATAGGGGAGGTGGGTTGAGGTCCAAGGGTAGGTTAGGTCACCATAGGTGGGGTAAAAGGGGCAGGGGAGGTTTTTTAGAAAGGGGGTTTGGGGAAGTCGTAGGTTTTTTCACAATAGTGACCGGCGTCGGTCAAGATTGGCCAATGTCAGTTAGGTGGAACTGGTATCGGTTACTAAATAGGTGATTGATGCTAGTTAAAGGATGACCGGGGTTGGTTAGGCTGAACCGGTACTGGTCACCAAATAGGTGACTGGTGCCGGTTAAAGGGTGACTAGGGTTAGCTAGGTGGAACCGATACTGGTCAGATTAGGGGGTAAAAAGGTCCAAAAGTGTGTGGGCACGGTAGTTGAGATGTGTAGGGTGAAAATAAGGTACAGGGAAATGATAATTGTTGAATATGGATTGATATATGTAAATTAATGTCGTGGTTGTATTAGATGTAGAGGAGAGCACAACTATATATGCGGGATAGGGTTCTGCCTCTATTGGTGACATTGTGTGGCCTAATGACCTTGGAGGAGTTACAACATGTGGCGGCAGTGGGCTTGAGTGGGGTTCATCATTATAGACATTGTTATCCCGTAAAATTGACAAGGGCAATTTTACCGATAACCATACCGAAACTTTTGTTTCGATCCCTCGTTAGGGATCCCTTGCGTTCGAAACATTGTAAAATCCCTTCCTGGGAAATCTAGTTTTCGAACTTAGTCTTTTTGAGCCTTTTTTGGCTGGGCGCATGGATTTTCCTTATAACACGAAGTTTTGGTGCGCCCCCTTAAAAGCCTTTGGCGCATGGTTTTCCATGTTAACACGTCTTTCGGTGCACCAAAGGATGTTGAATCACTTTTTGGTACGCCAAAGGGCGCACATAATCTCTCTGCAACACCAAGTTTTGGTGCGCCAAAGGGTGCAAATAACTTCGTGTCGACAATGCATATGGTGCGCCAAAGGTGCACTCATTCTTCTGTTGTCAAATACTTCCGTGCGCCAAAGGGCGCACACTTTCCCCTGTCGACAGCAGTTTTCATGCGCCATTTCAAAAGTGATTGGCGCATTGATGACAAGTTTTTCTATAAATATCAGTGCGCGCCCAATGTCATTTTCATTCCTTTTTGTCAAAACACGTGATCACTCTGGACTTGTCAGCTCTGCTCTGTCGTTATCATCGCCCTGTGGACCCGCTCTCCAATTTTTGATATATATTCGAGGTAAGAGGTTCTCCCTCTTTTTCATTGTGTGCTTGGTCTGTGTTCTTGGTCGGGGTTTTGGTTTGCTGGCCCGTTTTAAATGGAATATGATTAAGCTAGTTTTTTCCCCCTGAGCTATTCCATCACATTTTCTTTTCCTCCTCCTCTCCCTCCCTCTTTCCAGATCTGCTGGAAGGGGAGCTATTTTGAAAGGGCTTGGTCTGCAAAACCTTTTTGTAAAAAAAAAACCTTATATGACCAAGTAACTTTTGAAGTGGAAGAAAAGAATGAGAGATTTGAGCAGTTAGTGTAGTTCCATGGCGCACTGGCGCATCTTGTTGCACTTAAGACAGTTGCGCCCCTCGGCGCATCTACCACCCCTGTTGCATAATCAATACCCCGCGCCTATGGCGCAACCCTTCCGTCCTGCTGCAGTTAGAATTCATGCACCCTCAAAGCGCGCCCTTTTTGCATGCTACAAGTATAAATCCTGCGCTTTCTTAAAAACCCTTTGGCGCACCTTCTTTCCATGTTACATCCCGCTTTCATGCGCCAAAGGGCGCACCCAGCTTTCATGCAACACAAGCCTTATTCACACGAGTATAAAGTTAGAAAGGCGCGGGCGCACCCTCCATTGCAGTAACATGATGTTGTGTAAATCCTTCATGCACCGCGCCAAAGCCTTTGGCGCACCATTTGTTAATGTTACACAATCTTCCCATGCGCCAAAAGGCACACCGAACCCCAGTGTAACACGCATTTCCTGTGCGCCCTGCTATAAAATGTAACCTGCTTCATCCATGCACCATGCACCTTTGGCGCCAGTATAACCTCTGCAACATTCCTTTTTATGTGCCTTATCTATTTGGCCTGCCAGTTGCATTTTTCCCACGCCCTGAGTCTTAAAATCTCTAACTCTTTCTTCTTCTAGCTTTCCAATGGAAGATCAAATGACTAATTCAACCTTTTTGGATTGGGTCTCACTTCTTCTTCGTGCAGATCAGCAACTGAGTTTGAAAGAACACATGTCTACGTCAAGCAAGAAGCCCACCAAACCAAGAGGAAAGGCTAAGCTGACAGAAGAAGAGATGAAATACAAATATCAGAGGGTCAGGATGCCCGAATCATAGGCTGAGTGCAGTATGGATGTTAGAGACTCTGAATTGGGTCACATTGACATGGATGAGTTCTGGGTTAGGACTCAAAAAGTTACAAGAAGTCCATGGATGGACAAGTTAATAGGTAGTTCCCTGCACTTCGCCGGAGGAATCCCCGTCAGCGCTGTCAACAACGAATTCATGATGGTGATTGCGTAATGTTACAACAAAGACACAAGATGTGTCGAGAACAATAAGGGTGAGGTAGTCATAAACCTCACTGCCCGTCACTTTGAGTTAATACTTGGCATCCCTCACCACCGGAACTACGTGGCTGTTAGCCAACGAGAATGCATCAAGGCCTGGGAAGATAACGAAGACCAGTGCATGCAGTTGATGAATGAGGTCTACCTAAAGAATAAGAAGGTGGTGACCCGGTGGCCTCGGACTATCCACCAAAGTGATTTCTCAGAGGAACTCAGTGATACTATCACCTTCCTGAGCAGAGTCTTCGGACTTTCAAATGCCCACTATTTCCATAAGTGGATGCTGCGGTACCTGGAGACAATGAATAAGAATTTACCCGATCAACGCTTTTGCTGGGGGGAAATAATAAGCAGCACCATATCTGAGTAGCTACAACAGTTCGCCACAACAGGAGTGTTCCATATGAACTCCTATGTAGTCTATGCTGCAACGTCGGCAAGGGATTATCCGGGGCTGAACCGAAGTGGAGTATGGCCTCAGGCCAAGATATTTGATTATTACCCAGAGCTGAGGCTGGAGAATAGCATCCAACATTTTGTAAAAGTTAACGATGCATTCTTCTATCATGTCATCTGCCTACTGAGGCCAAACATGACTCATAGCCGGACGACCAAACACATAGTGGCAGTCACAGAGAAATGGGGGCCATGTTCACCCAATTTCCCACGTTTCACCTATCTGAGGGCTGCCAAATTTTTGGGAGAGCCACCAAGCTACCAAGGTATGCTGGGGCCTAAGCTGATTCTACTAGAAACTGTCAAGGCAGCTGGTCACATACCATGAGAAGTGCCTCAAAAGAAAGAAGGGTGGAACTCCTTTCCCCATCAAAGTGGGCCGATACACATGCTCCACCCACCATAAGGCGAAGGAAATGTTCGCAGACCTGGAGCTACTCAACTTGAAGCATGACTTCCCAGCCAGGCCTACCTTCGACCCAAGAAGCTGCCTGCCAAAAGCGAAGCTCGATCCGATCCATGTCCCTCAAATTGAGGATATTTACATTGAATTTCTCCATGAGGCAGAACTCAGAAGAAAGGATCACTCTCGCTTAGCATTGGCGGAAATCATCCAATACGGAGTGGCCATTGTCCCCGAAGGCTTCCAGACTACGGAAGATGAAGTAGATAAGGTGTATAATGACACAGATGGGGACAATTGGCCCTTCCCGGCCATTGACAGGAACAAGGCTCCTCAAACAATTGAGGAGAGGGTCAAGGAGACTATGCGGAGAACAGAGCATTGGTGCCGCATGAACGGACTAATCTACCTCGGGGTAGATTTCACAACTTCCCCTTTGGGCAACGTACCTCCAAGGCTAAAGAAGCAGTTGAAAGGAAAAGGTGCAGAAGGTGAACCTAGCACCATTTAGGAGGAAGCCCCTGAAAGTCCTCTTCCCTCAGAGCCAGAACAAGTCATAACTCTTGATGAGAAATTGATAGAGGATAGTCCTATACACCCATCCACCCAGGATGTCGGCGTCGCTACAACTTCAGAGGTCCCTTCTATCCCTTCTTCTTCTCTTCCTTCCCCTCCTCGAGTGACTCAAATGACCACCCCTTTGGTCATGTCTCCTGCCCCTTCTTCTCCTTTCCCCTGCTTCTTCATCTATCTTCTCCTCCCTCGCTGATTTGTCTTCCTCTATTCTTCCCTCATCTCCGAGCTCCCTTCCCTTCCTATGTCTTCTGCAGTTGCGGTTCCCCTTCCTCCCATGGACATTTCTTCGGCTATTCTTTTCCATGCCGCCGCCGCGTGTCTCCACATTTTCCCCTCTTCTACCGTTGCTGCCTCCCCCCTCTGTCTCTCTGGTCCTTCTTCTATAGGACCAGCTTGGATCTCTCAGCAGCTGAGCCAATAAAAGAGGAAAGTCCCCATCACTCTGATGGACTTTTCGGTCATTCCGGCTAAAGGAGCAAAGAAGCACAAGCCGGTTACACGCTTCTCGAAGAGCGCTGCAGGTGAGAGTCATGGAAATAGTGTACCCCAACCCCCTCAAAGAGAAAGAAGATCTGTCTCTGACATATTTCACCCTGACCCAAGTCACAATGGGGACATCCTCAGAAAATCTCCAGGGGGAAGCTCTTTCCGCAGTTGATGCACTCTGCAAAAAGCTTCAGGAAACGAAAGAGGAGAAAAGGCTACTGAAGGAGCAGAACAAGTATCTGCTTCAAGCCTTACAGAAGATGGGAAGTGCACCTCCCACAACTGCCGCTGAGACTCCTGAGCTGCTTAGTTAGGAGAAGATCAATGAGTATTCAAAGATCGGCGAGCAGGGTATGGTTGTTTCTGCTTGGAGGAGCCAGATCCTCAAGGATAGTGAAAGAGTAATCGCCGAGTATATCAGTTTATACCTAAACATCGAGAAGGCGAATAAGGAACTCAAGCATTAGCAGGTCCGATATCAGAAGAGTTAGAACATGCTAGACTCCAGCACGAGACCTTTCAACAAATGTTCGACTGTTCAGTCGAAGATCTGGTCAAGTTCGGAGGTCTTCGGTCATCCAAGGGCCCTCAACAAAACTATGTCCACTCTGACTATCAGATAGATCAGCTGGAATTTGTTTTAGAAAAGATAGACAAGGTAAAGGAAGAGGCCCTGGATGCAATGCATCAAATGGAGAAAATTGTCCTCGCCATGACTCCAGGGTTGCTCACTCCTTCCCTTACCTTGAGATTAGCTGATGACACTATCTGGATCTTCAAGGAGATAGCTTCTCAAGGGATAGGGCCAGAGGTCACATTCGACACTGAATCTATCAACAACCTACTGGCCTGTAGGGACTTCATCGAGTTCCTTATCGAGGCGGAGAAAGATTATTCCAAACTCCCGGAAAAGCTCATAGACGAACGAGAGACTTGCGAAGCAATCAGTGAACGGCACAAGGATCCATCACAGGATCAATTTGGGCCAATGATCAGCAAGTTTTTGGAGTACCGCGCTCAGTTCCACATATCATCACCTGAGCAGCATCAGAAACAGGCAACCCCTTTTTGGCCGCAGGATGATGATGATGAGTAGCTTCTTCTTCTTCTTCTTCTTCTTCTCTCTATTCTCTGACTTTCTTTTCAAAATGTCTAAAATGTGTTGGCACAAATGATGACATCATCCATGTTGCATCATGGGATGATGTCATCCACCAAGTTGTCAAAGTCAACATGACTTTTAGATATTTTGTAAATATCTTTGTAAATAAGTGGTTGGCTCCATTTTGCCTTCTCTCTCCCTCATCTTCTATAAATATGAGAATACTTGTTGTATTCTGTGTGAACATTTTTTTAGATAGAAATAGAAGTGAGGAGAGAAAGACTTTGAGCTTTCTTGTAACAGAAAAGAACAGTAATACAATTATTCAGACTTTGTGCTCAATAGCTGTGTTATACATTAGATCTTCTTACGTTAGATCTGTATGTGTTTAATCTGTTGGATTCATATCTACTTTTCCGTCATTTGTTTATCAGTATTGCTTTGTTTATTTATGAAAGTAGGTTTGGCTCTGTTTACTACCAAACTAAAAACATAAATCTTCTGACCTTTTCTGCTTTGGAATTCATTTCTTTTCTCCCTTCGGATCTGTTCTTTCTCTTCTCCCTCTTTCATTCCTTTCTTTTCGCAGCCTGGAACACTCTATTGGGATGAGATCCCAACCCCTGAAGGCAGAATCTGTGAGACTTGCATAGGTTCCTGCTAGTAGAAATAGCAATAAACCAGTTTCGCTTTGCTGTCTCAAAGAGGGGCTAAGCCCTGCACACTGTTGGCTCGTCTATCCATAGATCTGTCCACGCGACAGATTTTCGGACCAACAGTTTTTGGCGACTCCGCTGGGGAACGGATAGATCTGTCAGATCTATGGTGGTGGTATAATATAAAATAAGAAAAATATAAGAAAATCACTGCCTATTTGCAAATCTGCACTTTTTGTTGAAAATCCAAATTTTTTTTTTTTTGCAAAAGTGCCTAAAACTGAAAATTTTCTTCTGAGATCCGTAGATCGGGCCTAGTTACAGATCTTTAGTTCGCTGATTTTTTATCAAAATTAACATTTTTTCGTAGATCTAAATTTTTGACTATTTTCCAAAAAGTTCAAAACCCTCTGAAAAATTAAAAATCAGATCTGAAAATCAGCCTGCTATTCTTCCCTACCATCTTATCCTCGCTATTATTTGTCATTAACCGCAATCGGTTTTTCGAAGAGGATAGTTTTTAAATATCTTAAAAAGTGCATGCTGCTTGTTTTTGTTAGAAAAACCAGAAAATCAGCAAGTACACCCAAAAATAAAGTTTAAATCTGCGCCATAATATCACAGATCTGGAAGGTACGTTGGCAAGTGAACCTTTTACGTGCAGCAGGAGAGCCCGTGGAGAAGTTGATCCTACTTTCAATCTGCTTCAAAGGCACAATTTCAGCATAACACCGGCACGTTTTTCAGCGCTAAGCTCGGCTAGCCGGTTCATCCAGGAGTGTCTCACCTCCACGAAGAAAAGTCTTTTGCAAGGAACATCTACATCCCTTTGTAGTGCCTTGCTGCTCAGTGGAACCACCCTCCCAGCTCGTGTGCTTTTTCCAGCCTTTCAAATGGCGGTACCATGGGGAAATGCTATGGGTCCTCTCGCACTGCCACATCCAGTTCACGCGCTCCCTCACTGAAATAGAAAGAATTTTCCCAAATTCGACGGGAGCGGAAATCAAAGCACGGATTCCCACATATCTGCTTTCATTATGTCATGCAGTATTTTGGACGTGACTCATGAAGATGTGTCGGTTCACCTTTTTCTGGAGACTCTACAAGGGCCCGCAGCTGAATGGTTTCAACATTTGCCGGCCGCATCTATCACTAGTTGGGTAACCTTGCGGGAAGCTTTTGAAGACAGATACAAGCCTTCAGAAGATGCATTTGCGTTGCTATCACGGATCACCCACCTGAAGAAAGAGGTCAATGAGACTATGCGCGATTTTGTCACCCGGTTCAATGCATTAATCAATCATGTCCCTACTGCCATGCTTCCAACACCGGAGAATCAAAAGTGTTTCTTCGTGAACGCCATGAGCTCAAAAGTTAGCTTCTTGCTCCTTCAAGAGCGAGTAGCTACCCTGACACTCGCTCAGGCCGCTGCCATTCGGATAGAAGACAATTTGATAATATCTGGCGAGTTAAAAAAGGAATCATCAAAGTCCAAATCTTCAGATCCCTCGCCTGCCACTTCGTCTGATCCGGCATTCCAAAAGATGGCGAATGATCTGCTCGCATTGAAAAAGCAGTTGGCCCAGGCTCCTAGTTCCTCATACCGAGACGTTCCACGAAGGAGTTTTGTTCCCAACAATGTTTCACAAAGACCGCGTCTACCTGCAACTGCTCCACAGTTGGCACTTGAAGCTCCTTCGGTCAATGCTTTGGCCAAAATTGAAGAGGAAGAGCAATACTATGAAGAATCTTCGCCTCAAGACGAAGATGATCAAGATGTCGGTGAGCCGACTGGCGACTCTACTATTGGATACATGGAATTTGATGAGGATGAATCTGATGAAGAAGAGAGTACTCAAGGCTATGCAAGCGGACAATCATATGCTATTTTTACCCGCTCGAAGGAAAAGAAGCGGAAGTTACTGCCCATGTGCAGAAGGAGAAGGTCGTGTCAAACGCGTCTCCAACCATTGTTAAAAGAGGTAATCCCCTTCCTACTCAACTCCCTGCTAAGTCTTTTCCAAAAAAGTCCTTTCCGCCCATCTCTCCTCTGAATCAGCCCCCTCATATTCCTATCAAGATCAGTAACCCTGTTCCACCATCGCGAAGTGAAGGACTCATTCCCTCACCAATGCAACCCTTGGCCACGTTTGATATTATAGATCACACTAAGAAGACCAAGATCCAAATGTCTGAAGCTGAGTACCTTCAGTCAAAACCCCGAACAGCTTGTAGATTAACTAAATATATTCAGAGTCAAGCTGTTACGTCTAAACAGGTTTCCCCAAAAGGAATCCTTTCCACTCCCCCTGAATCCCACATAAATGTTGCTTCAACATCTGCATCAGGTAAGATAGAACTTTTCTATCTCTCTCTCCTAATCAACGGCCATAAGTTGAGCAACTGTATAATTGATTCCGGAGCTTCTGATAATGTCATGCCGGTGAAAGTCGCCCATGCTTTGGGCCTCACTCTTACCAAACCTTTTAGCAGATGTTACTCCTTGGAGACCAAGCAAGTGTCATTGATTGGCCAAATCAAAGACGCGCAATTTGCGTTCGAAGCATTCCCTGAAAAGAGGGTAAAGATGACCGTTCTCGTTGCTGACATTCCAGCAGCCTATGGAATTCTGCTGGGAAGAAGCTTTTGCAGCGAAGTTGGTGGAGAAATTCACATGGACTGGTCTAAAGCTAGAATACCCGTCAAAGGTGTGATGTAGACTTTAGAACCAGAATCGCAAAAGAAGTACTTGGTTACTAGCTCTGAGGACCCCAAAGCCCAAATCCTTTTTGAATCATCAGGGATGGGGAACTACTTCTTATCTACCGAGACAGGTACAGAGGGCATTTTTGTTCAAGAAAAGGATCTTAATGAGATCTGGACCTTGCAATTTAATGGCAGTTGCGCGACTAGTGGGTGTGGCGCCGGAATCGTGCTAATATCTCCCGAAGAGGAGGTAATTCCTCTTTCTTTCAAGTTGCAGTTTTTCAATACTAACAATATTGCTGAGTATGAATCTCTGTTGCTCGGTATGCAAGCTGTAAAGGAAAGGGGAATTAAAAATCTGAAAGTTCAAGGTGATGCTGAGCTAGTTGTAAATCAGGTCAAAAGGATTTACCAAGTGAAAAATGAGAGGCTCAGGCACTACCGTAATGCAGTATGGGACAGCATTGAGGAATTCGATGCCTTTTTGATAGGGGCAATTCCAAGAGCTCAAAATGATATGGCCGATTCATTGGCCGTTTCAGCATCTCTCATGCTCCCGCACCTGGGTTTGAAAACAAAAAAATACACCATTGAAGTGGTTTTCCACCCGAGCGTGCCAGACAACTCTCAACATTGGCAGGTATTCAACGATGATAATCACCTCATTGTCTTTCTAGAAAAATCAGAACATTTTGATGAGTTGTATTTTGAAGGATCCACCTCTACATGCCGCAAATCAATCAACAGTCAAAACCATGAATCAAAGGAGAAAGACAGCATATGTCAGCTCAAAGTAAATAAAATTCTGAAGGGCCTGGTTTCCCTGGAGTGCTTGTTTGACAGGCACGACCGTTTTATGAAAAAGAAGAAGCAAGGCGTCCCTGACTTGTCCCCAGAAACAGAACCAGCCAATATAGGTTCTGAGGCACATCCGCAATTTGTAAACATTGGCAAATGTTGCACGCCTGAAGAAAAGCGGAAATTTGTCAAGTTGCTGAAGAAATATATAGATGTGTTGGCATGGTCCTATGCCGATCTAAAGTCCTTCAAGCCAAAGGACGTTCAGCATGACATACCGCTGAAAGAAGATGTGAAAGCCTTTCGCTAGAAGCAAAGGCACTATAATCTGAAGATTTCGGGGCACCATCCAGGTAGAAATTCAGAAGATGCTGGATGTAAGAATCATCTTCCCTATCCATCACAACACTTGGGTGGCGAATATTGTGCCAGTGCACAAGAAAAATGGCGAGATACACATATGCGTAGACTTTCGAAATTTGAATCAAGCTTCACTAAAAGATAACTACCCTCTTCCGATAATGGATCAAGTTCTGCAAGCAGTAATTGGATCAGAAATGCTATCTATGCTTGATGGTTTTTCAGGCTACAATCAGATTGAATTCTCGCTTGAAGATCAATTCAAAACAGCATTCACTACTCCCTGGGGTACATTTGCCTACAGCAGGATGCCTTTCGGCCTAACTAATGCTGGTGTTACTTTTCAACGGGCCATGGACTTCGCATTTAAGGGTATGATGGGAAAATTCATTGTAGTTTATCTAGATGACTTAACCGTGTTCTCTAAACAACGAAGTGATCATTGTGATCACTTAGAGCAAGTACTGGCCAAGTGCCGAGAACATGGAATTTCCCTAAATCCCAAAAATTCTGTTTTTGGGGTTACTGAAGGGAAGTTGCTAGGGCACGTGGTTAGCAAAGAAGGAACGAAGATAGATATTGAAAGGGTTAAAGCTATTCAGAGCCTTACTTTGCCTACAAGCAAGACTGGTGTTCATTCTTTCTTCGGAAAGGTGAACTTTCTTAGGTGTTTTGTTCCTGACTTTACCAAGAAGACCTCGCCACATATTGAACATGATGAAAGGATCACCAAATTTCAAATGGAGCGGAGAAGGGAAAAGGTCATTTGAAGAAATAAAAGCTTCTGTTGCTCATGCACCGGTCCTGGTATGTCCTGATTTCTCCAAGGACTTCATCATGTATAGCTACGCATCAGAACATACTGTGTCCGCAATCTTAATGCAAAAGAATTCAGAAGACATTGAATCCCCGATTGCATTCATGAGTTCTCCCCTCAAGCCTCACGAGTTGAAGATGACTCAATTGGAAAAGCACGCTTTTGCCGTTGTCAAAGCAGTGAAAAATTTCAGGTATTACATCCTAAACTCGCGTACGGTAGTGCTGGTCCTGGACACCGTGGTGAAATCAATTCTAACTCAGCAGGACTTAGGAAGTTTGCGAGGGAATTGGATTGCAAAGGTCCAGGGATATGACCTGGATATTAAACCTACCAAGCTGGTGAGGGGCAAGGGCCTGTGTCAGTTAATGGCTGAAAATGAAAATTTAGAAGACCCTAAAGGAAAAGAGGACTGTACCGACGAAGAGCAAAGCCCTCTAGAGGAGCCTGATTCTCTGCCTCTAGTTCTGTTTGTTGTAACTAGTGACGAGTGGTACTCTGAAATTGCTTTCTTCCTTACCTACGGCGAATGCCCAATGCACCTAACTGCAAAGGAGAAGTGCACTATAAAGCTCAGGGCAACTAAATATGTCATCTGGGATGACGGTTTATATAAGCGCGGGATAGACGGTGTCTTCCTGCGATGTGTTGACAAGCCCCAGCAAGTAAAACTATTGGAAAGTTTTCACAATTCAGCCTGTGGAGGCCATTCTTCTTCTTCCGTGACAGCACACAAGATCATTCAAGCCAGGTACTATTGGCCCACACTCTTTCAAGATGCCGCTACCTGGGTGGAAAAGTGTGAACCCTGTCAGCAATTTTTCGGCAAGCCCAAGTTGGCTGCCCTTCCCCTAAGGCCGGTCATCATCAATGAACCATTTAGGCAATGGGGAATTGATTTTATTGGTGCACTCGATCCTTAATCGAGTGCTAGACATAGCTATGTCCTTACAGCAATGGATTACTTCACCATGTGGGTGGAAGCCATACCTGTCAAGCATGCCACTTCTGAGGCGGTTTGTAGTTTTATCAAAGAAAATATCATTGTCAGGTTCGGCGCTCCAAACAAACTCATTGCTGATAATGCTTCTAACCTCTCCTCGCGGGAAGTTATTAGTTTTTGCTATGAATATGGGATAACTTTAGCACATGCCCTCGGATTATTACCCTCAGGGAAATGGTTAGGCGGAATCTAGTAATAAGAACTTGGTGACCATCATACGGAAATTAGTAGATGAGAATCAGCGGATGTGGCACAAGTATTTGTACGACGCTTTGTGGGCGGACCGCATTACCCCCAAGAGATCTCTCGGCATGTCACCTTTTCAAGTGTTATATGGCACTGATGCCGAACTTCCCATTTCTGTTGAACTTCGTGCTCTACGCTTGGCACGAGTGATCGAAGATGAAACTTTTCAGAGTTCTCTAGAAAAGAGAATTATGTATCTAGCGGAACTTGAAGAAAAGAGAGTAAGAGTGGTCGACAGGATCACTGAACATCAGAATCAAGTAAAGAGGCTTTTTCACAAGAAGGCCAAGCAGAGAAATTTTCAAGTGGGAGATCTCGTCCTCTTATGGGACAAACGAAGAGAGCCAAAGGGCATGCACAGAAAGTTTGATTCCCTGTGGAGAGGGGCCCTTCAAAATCAAGCAACTCAATGGAGAGAATAGTTTCTATCTCTCGTATCTGGATGGAGTTGAGCTCCCGCTTCCCTATAGCGGGCAACATCTCAAGATCTTCAAGAAGTAGAGCTTGCTCTCTTCTTTGTACAGTTTATTTTAGTTGTGTGTTTGCTTTCGTCGTGTGTTTGCTTTCGGTTTGTCGTGTGTTTCTTTCGTTCTCCCTCCGGTCCCCCCTTGTTTTTGACTCTGTTACCCAATGGATAGGCACATGTGATCTGGGATTCTCTACCCCCGAGTTCACTCAGGAGTAGTCACCAGAAAGAGCCAGCTGTTATCCTGTAAAATTGACAACGGCAATTTTACCGATAACCATACCGAAAACTTTTGTTTCGATCCCTCGTTAGGGATCCCTTCGCATTCAAAACGTTGTAAAGTCCCTTCCCGGGGAAATCTATTTTTCGAACTTAATCTTTTTGAGCCTTTTTTTGGCCGGGTGCATGGATTTTGCCTTGTAACACAAAGTTTTGGTGCGCCCCCCTTAAAATCCTTTGATGCATGGTTTTCCATGTTAACACGTCTTTCAGTGCGCCAAAGGATGTTGAATCACTTTTTGGTGCGCCAAAGGGCGCACATAATCTCTCTGCAACACCAAGTTTTGTTGCGCCAAAGGGCGCACATAACTTCGTGTCGACAATGCATATGGTGCGCCAAAGGTGCACTCATTCTTCTGTTGTCAAATACTTCTGTGCGCCAAAGAGCGCACACTTTCCCCCTATCGATAGTAGTTTTAATGCACCATTTCAAAAGTGGTTGGCGCATTGATGACAAGTTTTTCTATAAATATCAGTGCATGCCCAATGTCATTTTCATTCCTTTTTGTCAAAGCATGTGATCGCTCTAGACTTGTCAGCTCTGCTCTGTCGTTATCATCGCCCTGTGGACCCGCTCTCCAATTTTTGATATATATATTCAAGGTAAGAGGTTCTCGTTCTTTTTCATTATGTGCTTGGTTTGTGTGCTTGGTCTGTGTTCTTGGTCGGGGTTTTGGTTTGCTGGCCAGTTTTAAATGGAATATGATTAAGCTAGTTTTTCCCCCCTGAGCTATTCCATCACATTTTCTTCTTTTCCTCCTCCTCTCCCTCCCTCTTTCCAGATCTGCTGGAAGGGGAGCTGTTTTGAAAGGGCTTGGTCTACAAAACCTTTTTGTAAAAAACCTTATATGAGCAAGTAACTTTTGAAGTGGAAGAAAAGAATGAGAGATTTGAGCAGTCAGTGTAGTTCCATGGCGCACTGGCGCGTCTTGTTGCACTTAAGACAGTTGCGCCCCTCGGCGCATCTACCACCCCTTTTGCATAATCAATACCCGCCGCCTATGGTGCAACCCTTCCGTCTTGCTGCAGTTAGAATTCATGCGCCCTCAAAGCGTGCCCTTTTTGCATGCTACAAGTATAAATCCCGCGCTTTCTTAAAAACCCTTTGGCGCACCTTCTTTCCATGTTACATCCCACTTTCATGCGCCAAAGGGCGCACCCAGCTTTCATGCAACACAAGCCTTATTTGCGTGAGTATAAAGTTAGAAAGGCGCGGGTGCACCCTCCATTGCAGTAACATGATGTTGTGTAAAACCTTCATGCGCTGCGCCAAAGCCTTTGGCGCACCATTTGTTAATGTTACACAATCTTCCCATGCGCTAAGAGGCGCACCGAACCCCAATGTAACACGCATTTCCTGTGCACCCTGCTATAAAATGCAACCTGCTTCATCCATGCGCCATGCGCCTTTGGTGCCAGTATAACCTCTGCAACATTCCTTTTCTGTGCGCCTTATCTATTTGGCCTGCCAGTTGCATTTTTCCTGCGCCCTGAGCCTTAAAAAACTCTAACTCTTTCTTCTGCTAGCTTTCCAATGGAAGATCAAATGACTAATTCAACCTTTTTGGATTGGGTCTCACTTCTTCTTCGTGCAAATCAGCAACTGAGTTCGAAAGAACACATGTCTACGTCAAGCAAGAAGCCCACCAAACCAAGAGGAAAGGCTAAGTTGATAGAAGCAGAGATGAAATACAAATATCAGAGGGTCAGGATGCCTGAATCACAGGATGAGTGCAGTATGGATGTCAGAGACTCTGAATTGGGTCACATTGACATGGATGAGTTCTGGGTTAGGACTCAAAAAGTTAAAAGAAGTCCATGGATGGACAAGTTAATAGGCAGTTCCCTGCACTTCGCCGGAGGAATCCTCGTCAGCGCTGTCAACA
The DNA here is from genome assembly GCA_019776745.2 of Taxus chinensis. Classification (NCBI taxonomy): domain Eukaryota; kingdom Viridiplantae; phylum Streptophyta; class Pinopsida; order Cupressales; family Taxaceae; genus Taxus; species Taxus chinensis. The sequence continues at coordinate 48,217,141 of CM034151.1, forward strand.
ACGAATTCATGATGGTGATTGCGCAATGTTACAACGAAGACACAAGATGTGTCGAGAACAGTAAGGGAGAGGCAGTAATAAACCTCACTGCCCGTCACTTTGAGTTAATACTTGGCATCCCTCACCACCGGAACTACGTGGCTGTTAGCCAACGAGAATACAGCAAGGCCTGGGAAGACAACGAAGACCAGTGCATGCAGTTGATGAATGAGGTCTACCTAAAAAATAAGAAGGCGGTGACCCGGTGGCCTCAGACTATCCACCGAAGTGATTTCTCAGAGGAACTCAGTGATACTATCACTTTCCTGAGTAGAGTCTTCAGGCTTTCAGATGCCCACTATTTCCATAAGTGGATGTTGCGGTACCTGGAGACAATGAATAAGAATTTTCCCGATCACTGCTTTTGCTGGCGGGAAATAATAAGCAGCACCATATCTGAGCAGCTATAATAGTTCGCCACAACAAGAGTGTTCCATATGAACTCCTATGTAGTCTACGCTGTAGCATCGGCGAGGGATTATCTGGGGCTGAACTGAAGTGGAGTATGGCCTCAGGCCAAGATATTTGATTACTATCCAGAGCTAAGGCTGGAGAATAGCATCCAACATTTCACAAAAGTTAACGATGCATTCTTTTATCATGTCATCTGCCTACTGAGGCCAAACATGACTCATAACCGGACGACCAAGACACATAGTGGCAGTCACAGAGAAATGGGGGGCCCTGTTCACGCCAATTTCCCACGTTCACCTATCTGAGGGCTGCCAAATTTTTGGGAGAGCCAACCAGGCTACCAAGGTATGCTGGGCTTAAGCTGATTCTACTAGAACTGTCAAGATAGCTGGTCATATACCATGAGAAGTACCTCAAAAGAAAGAAGGGTGGAACTCCTTTCCCCCTCAAAGTGGGCCGATACACATGCTCCACCCCACCATAAGGTGAAGGAAATGTTCGCAGAGCTAAAGCTACTCAACTTGAAGCATGACTTCCCAGCTAGGCCTACCTTCGACCCAAGAAGCTTCCTGCCAAAAGCGAAGCTTGATCCGATCCATGTCCCTCAAATTGAGGATATTTACATTGACGTTCTCCATGAGGTGGAACTCAGAAGAAAGGATCACTCTCGCTTAGCATTGGCGGAAATCATCCAATACAGAGTGGCCATTGTCCCAAAAGGCTTCCAGACTACGGAAGATAAAGTAGATAAGGTGTATAATGACATAGATGGGGACAATTGGCCCTTCCCGGCCATTAACAGGAATAAGTCTCCTCAAACAATCAAGGAGAGGGTCAAGGAGACTATGCGGAGAACAGAGCATTGGTGCTGCATGAACAAACTAATCTACCTCGGGGTAGATTTCACAACTTCCCCTTTGGGCAACGCACCTCCAAGGTCAAAGAAGCAGCTGAAAGGCAAAGGTGCAGAAGGTGAACCTAGCACCATTCAGGAGGAAGCCCCTGAAAGTCCTCTTCCTTCAGAGCCTGAACAAGTCATAACTCTTGATGAGGAATTGACAGAGGATAGTCCTATACGCCCATCCACCTAGGATGTTGGCGTCGCTACAACTTCAGAGGTCCCTTCTATCCCTTCTTCTTCTCTTCCTTCCCCTCCTCGAGTGACTCAAATGACCACCCCTTTGGTCGTGTCCTCTGCCCCTTCTTCTACCCTGTCCCCTACTTCTTCATCTATCTTATCCTCCCTCGCTGATTTGTCTTCCTCTATTTCTTCCCTCATCTCTGAGCTCCCTTCCCTTCCTATGTCTTCTGCAGTTGCGGTTCCCCTTCCTCCCGTGGACATTTCTTCGGCTATTCTTTCCATGCTGCCACCGCGTGTCTCCACGTTTTTCCCCTCTTCTACCATTGCTGCCTCCCCCTCTGTCTCTGGTCCTTCTTCTATAGGACCAGCTTGGATCTCTCAGCAGCTGATCCAACAAAAGAGGAAAGTCCCCATCACTCTGATGGACTTTTCGGTCATTCCGGCTAAAGGAGCAAAGAAGCACAAGCCGGTTACACGCTTCTCAAAGAGCGCTGCAGGCGAGAGAGTCATGGAAATAGCATACCCTAATCCCCTCAAAGAGAAAGAAGATCTGTCTCTGACAGATTTCACCATGACCCAAGTCACAATGGGGACATCCTCAGAAAGTCTCCATGGGGAAGCTCTTTCCGCAGTTGATGCACTCTCCAAAAAGCTTTAGGAAACGAAAGAGGAGAAAAGGCTACTGAAGGAGTAGAACAAGTACCTGCTTCAAGCCTTATAGAAGATGGGGAGTGCACCTCCCACAACTACCAGCCGAGACTCCTGAGCTGCTCAGTCAGGAGAAGATCAATGAGTATTCAAAGATCGGTGAGCAGGGTATGGTTGTTTCTGCTTGGAGGAGCCAGATCCTCAAGGATAGTGAAAGAGTAATCGCCGAGTATATCAGTTTATACCGTGAACATCGAGAAGGCAAATAAGGAACTCCAAGCATTAGCAGGTCCGATATCAGAAGAGTTAGAACATGCTAGACTCCAGCACGAGACCTTCCAACAAATGTTCGACTCTTCAGTCGAAGATCTGGTCAAGTTCGGAGTCTTCGGTCATGCAAGGGCCCTCAACAAAACTATGTCCACTCTGGACTATCAGATAGATCAGCTGGAATTTGTTTTAGAAAAGATAGACAAGGTAAAGGAAGAGGCCCTGGATGCAATGCATGAAATGGAGAAAATTGTCCTTGCCATGACTCCAGGGTTGCTCACTCCTTCCCTTACCTTGAGATCAGCTGATGACACTATCCAGATTTTCAAGGAGATAACTTCTCAAGGGATAGGGCCAGAGGTCACATTCGACACTGAATCTATCAACAACCTACTAGCCTGTAGGGACTTCATCGGGGTTCCTTATCGAGGCGGAGAAATATTATTCCAAACTCCCTGGAAAAGCTCATAGACGAGCGGGAGACTTGCGAAGCAATCAGTGAATGGCACAAGGATCCATCACAGGATCAATTTGGGCCAATGATCAGTATGTTTTTTGGAATACCCGCGCTCAGTTCCACATATCATCACCTGAGTAGCATCAAAAACAGGCAACCCCTTTTCGGCCACCGGATGATGATGATGAGTTGCTTCTTCTTCTTCTTCTTCTTCTTCTTCTTCTCTCTATTCTCCGACTTTCTTTTCGAAATGTCTAAAATGTGTTGGCACAAATGATGACATCATCTATGTTGCATCATGGGATGATTTCATCCACCAAGTTGTCAAAGTCAACATGACTTTTAGATATTTTGTAAATATCTTTGTAAATAAGTGGTTGGCTCCATTTTGCCTTCTCTCTCCCTCATCTTCTATAAATATGAGAATACTTGTTGTATTCAAAGGGTGAACATTTTTTAGATAGAAATAGAAGTGAGGAGAGAAAGACTTTGAGCTTTCTTGTAACAGAAAAGAACAATTAATACAATTATTCAGACTTTGTGCTCAATAGCTGTGTTGTACATTAGATCTTTCTTACGTTAGATCTGTATGTGTTTAATCTGTTGGATTCATATCTACTTTTCTGTCATTTGTTTATTAGTATTGCTTTGTTTATTTATGCAAGTAGGTTTGGCTCTGTTTACTACCAAACTAAAAACATAAATCTTCTGACCTTTTTACTTTAGAATTAATTTCTTTTCTCCCTTTGGATCTATTCTTTCTCTTCTCCCTCTTTCATTCCTTTCTTTTCACAGCCTGGAACACTCTACTGGGATGAGATCCCAACCCCCGAAGGCAGAATCTGTGAGACTTGCATAGGTTTCTACTAGTAGAAATAGCAATAAACCAGTTTCGCTTTGCTGTCTCAAAGAGGGGCTAAGCCCTGCACACTGTTGGCTCATCTATCCATAGATTTGTCCATGCGACAGATTTTCAGACCAACAGACATGTGGTCAGATAGCCTAGTTTGATGGTTGTGCTCAGCTATAGATTGGACTCCGCAACCAACATGTTTCACCTGTCGACGAATGAGATGACTATCACCTTAGAGGACATGTTCTGGATTCTTAGGCTACCCATATTGGGTGCCCAGGTTTATTCTATCTCCTATGAGGCATCAGAGGAGCTGATTGTGTCTATATTTGGAGAGGGGATAGCCGATCTGAGATTTCATAGTGTCAGTTTGAGCTATAGAGAGATGTACCTAGCTTGTCCGGAGGAGATGAGGCTAGTGGTTCTGTTGATGGAGGTAGTGTGCTGCTATGCACTGTTAGATGCAGAGGGTGGATGCTTTCCCCGATCACTGATGGGGGTACTCCATGACATGATGGTGCATGAGACCCACTTTTCCTAGTCACCAACATACTTGGTGTAGTTGTATAGGGAGTTGTGGGCATATGAGTGGTTGTGCAGGTTCAGCATGTGTTGTACATTTTTACTACACTGCTGGGCCTACGAGCACATAGTTTGTGTGTTTCCTATAGGGATGCCCCAAGAAGATGCATTCCTAGCGTGATTTTTACAGGTGGGATATAGGAGATGGGTGCCAATGATAGGAGAGTGGAGATCTGATAGGCCAACACATGATGTGGCCCATTTCTAGATTATACTTGAGGGGTTGTCCAGAGTGGACATTATATGGAGACCATAGGTGGGATTCCCCTCGCATAGGCATATGCATGAGGAGCTAGCTGAGCTCTAGCTAGAGAGATGGATACAGGGTCACCGTGCCGAGGAGGATGAGAAGATCTTGGTAGACAGAGTCTGACGTCAGTTCGGGCTAGTACAGGACATACCTTTGCCTTTCCCACAGTACCAAAGAGATGACGTGGAGAGGCCCTTACCTCTACCATAGCCTACAATTCCCACAAGGTAGGAGGAGCAGCCAGTGGACCGGTGGATAGACAATGTCAGGTGTATAGATAGGTACAAGCAATGGTGGCTGGCTTAGTTATGAGCCATACCACCTAAACCGGGGCAGCCAGATCTGGCTACGATTACAGTGCATAGAGACACCCTACAGGTGAAGGTAGCTACGCTCATTACCGAGTTGGGTATACTACAGAAAAAATTGGAGGGATTGGAGGTGGAGGTAGTAGAGATATGCATACAGGTGATTAGTCTATAGGCCCAGATGGATGGTAGAGGAGATGGAGATGGAGAGGAGGGGGATGGTTAGGTGGCAGCCTAATAATCTCATGTGGCAGGTTTACAGGGGCAGTTGGCCATAGTTCAGATACAGATTAGGGTCCTACTAGCCCAGATATAGGCATAGGGGAAGGGGGCACCACCACAAGCACTGGAACGAGGTCCTAGTGCATAGGAAGGAGCGGGGCAAGGTCTCACAGGACAGGTACAAGGGCCATGACCTATGGGACCCCAAAGACCATGCCTATATCCAGGTTATGAGATGCCCTAGGTGAGTTGATATACTATCAGGACCAGCTGATGGCAGCTGGGATAGAATTTATTTCCTATATAGAGTATAGGGCACAGTAGGCGTCTAGTGAGAGGATGAGATCCCAAACTCACAGTGTGGAGAGCATCAGAGGTCAGCAAGCTCCAAGGCCTGATCAGGCAGAGGCTACCACCGCACTGAGACTAGCTCCAGTGGAGGTGCCAGAAGGGACCCAGGAGGCCGAGGGTACATGTGATACAGAGATGAAGGACATCTGCTGAGATGCCTGATTTGTTGTCACCTGATTTTTGATGTATGATAGTTTTTGTGTGATATATACTAGACTGCGTGCCAAGAGATATTTATAGTGTTGATCACATACTTGTTGATTGAAAAACAAGGATGGAAGCCTGATCACTTTATTAATCTCAATCAATCAACCATTACAGAGAATGGGCTGCAATATTTATAGATATTGCACAGCCAAATACATACGGGAGAATAAGTTGCACAGGTGCAACCAAATGCCAGAATGAATAAGCTTCCAATAACATCCCGGAAGCAGCAAATGAATAGATACAAATATATTGTTCACAACAATATAACAGTATGAAATAAAAGACAAATATGGTTGATTAACCATATAACAAAATAACAATTATAAAATTAATTAAATAACTGAACTATGCATAATTAATATAATATTTTATCCTAACATTCCCCCCCTTAATTGTGCATTGTCTGAAGAGATGAGGAGAGAAATGCTCTGAATAACTCAAACTTGTCACGTGTAAGTGACTTTGTGAAAATATCTGCTCGTTGTTCAGCAGTTGGACAAAATTGAAGCTGGATGTTGTGCTTCAACACATGTTCACGTATGAAATGAACCTGAACCTCAATGTGTTTTGTTCTCTCATGAAAAACTGGATTGCGAACAAGTTTGAGTACACCTTCATTGTCTACATACATGGTAGTTGGTTTGTCCTGTGGTATTCCAAGTCCTTCCAGTATGTGACGTAGCCAAATTGCTTCACAGACAGCTTCTCCTACAGAACGATACTCGCTTCTGTGGAAGAGCAAGAAACAAAGTGTTGTTTCTTACTTCCCCATGATATTGGTCCAGATCCCATAAAGAATACAAATCCAGAAGTGGATTTTCTATCATCAATGTTACCTACATGATCTAAATATGAATATCCAGACAAGAAGAATTTTTCATTCTTCTTGTATTCTAGACCAAGATCCATTGATCCTTTGAGATATCTCAAAATGCGCTTTGCTGCTTTCCAATGACAAATTTTGGGTTCCTGCATGAACCTGGATAGAGAGCTCACTACAAAGCTGATATTTGGTCTAGTGTAGGTCAGGTAAATGAGACTCCCAATTAGCTGCCGATAGAGAGTGGCACTTACCTCAGGAGATGGATTTGAATGAGATAACTGTAATCTGTTTACCATAGGTGTAGCCATTGGTGTGCAATCCATCATCCTAAAATTATCGAGCGTTGTCTTGGTATATTTCATCTGAGAAACAAAGATGTGATTCTATTTCTGCCATACTTCTAGTCCAAGACAGTAGTGCATAAGCCTGAGATCTGTCATGTCAAATGACCGCTTAAGATCTTTATTCGTTTCATCAATCATCTTCACTGAACTGCTAGTGATGACTAGATCATCGACATAAAATACAACAATCACCATCTCCCCCCTTGCTTTTTGAGGTAGAGATTGGGATCGTATGGATTTCTGACGAATCCATGTTGTACGAGATGCTTGTCAATCTTGATGTACCATGCCCGGGGTGCCTGTTTGAGACCATACAAAGATTTCCTGAGTCTTCATACCTTTTCTTCTTGACGAGGTACAACATATCCCTCAGGTTGAGTCATGTAGATTTCTTCTTGTAAATCTCCATTCAGGAAAGCACTTTTGACGTCCATTTGGTGAACTTTCCATCCAAACTATGCAGCTAGAGAAAAGATCATCCTAATCATTTTGATCTTAGCTGTGGGAGCAAATGTCTCCTCATAGTCAATGCCTTCTTTCTATGCGTACCCCTTTGCTACAAGTCTTGCTTTGCACTTGTCCACTGTCCCATCTGCTTTGTACTTAGTTTTGAATATCCATCTGCATCCAATGGGTTTCTTCCCTGGTGGAAGATCAACAAGCTGCCAAGTATTATTCTTCATCACTGATTGATATTCAGAATCCATGGCATCTTTCCAAGCTTTTGACTATAGGGCTTCCTGAACTGTAGAGGGCTTATCTGATTCAATAACTCTACTCATCAAAGCAAAGTTAACTTCTTCTCTTGCTTTACTGCAAGTCCATGGTCTAGGGGTGGATGTATCCAGTGGAGCATCCAATCTTGCATCTCATAATGTACTTGTACACCATTTAGGCATACGTTGAACTGTTCCCATGGGTTGTGGTTCTATCTGATCAACACCATCATCCCCATCATCACTTTCATATTCTAAGGGAACATTAGCTTCAATTTTTACAGTAGGTGAAAAATCTACATCTTACGAGTCTGGAGGAGGAGTCTCTGCTTCCTTCTTCTCGAAAAACTCAACATCTCTACTTGTGTAGACTTTTTTGGTCTTAGGATCCATCAATCTATACCCAAGAGTCTCTTCACTGTATCCAATGAAGATGATATTTTGTGACTTCATATCCAATTTCTTTCTGTTCTGTTTGGGTATGTGCATGCTAGCTTTGCACCCGAATACTCTGAGGTGTGCAATGGATGGTTTCCTTTTTAACCATGCTTCTTGTGGTGTAATTCCATCAAGAGCAGTTGTGGGCGCTCTGTTTAACAAATACACTGTTGTTTTTGCTACTTCTGCCCAAAATGTCTTTGCAAGTCTGGAATCATCGATCATGCATCGCACCATTTCCATGATAGTATGATTTCTTCTCTCAACAACACCATTTTGCTACGGTGTGTGTGGAGGAGGCATTTGTCGACGAATCCCATGAGTTTGTAGGTAGTCTCTGAACTCATCACTGGTGAATTCACCCCCTCGATCTGAGCGAAGAGTTCTGATGTGACGACCAGTTTCTTTCTCAACTGCAACTTTGAACTTTTTGAATGTTTCAAAGGCTTCACTTTTCTTGCGAAGAAAAAAAATCCACATTTTTCGTGAATAGTCGTCAACACAAAGCATGAAGTACTGGAACCCAGAATGACTTGGCTGCATCGGACCGCAAAGATCGGTATGAACCAGGTCAAGTTTACCATGAGCTCGAAAAGTACTCTTTTGGAATGAAACTCTATGTTGTTTTCTCGCTAAGCTGTGAGGACACTTGTTTGTATCCTTTTGAAGAGATGGTAGCCCATGTACCATATTACACCGGTGAAGTGTTTGGAGATATTTGAAACTTACATGACCAAATCTCTGATGCCACAACTGGGCTGAGGTGGAGTTTTTAGCCACAAGTGCTTGATCATTTTTGTGAATGAAATCAAGTTGAAACATACATCCCACATTTGAGGCTTTTGCAATTATTTTCAAGCCTCTGGTTTTATCTCGAATCAAACACATTTTCTTGCTGGATTAAATATCAAATTCAATTTTCAGGTTGTGATCTAGGAGTTGACTGACCGAAAGAAGATTCTTTGTCAACCCAGGGACATATAAAACATCTGATAGTCTTCATTTGCGTGAACCAAGGGGTAGAGAAATGTTTCCAATCCCCTGAACTGTATATGAAGAATCATCTCCCAAAGAAACATGATTTTTCGATGGCATGCCCCTCATTGAAATAAACCAGTCTCTGTGACCGGTCATGTGTCGAGTGGCTCCCGAATCAACATACTAGACATCACTAGATGACATAGATGGTTCACTTGATCGAGCAGTGAACAAGAAGTCTTCATTGTCTGACTGTTCTTGTTGCTTAGCAATATTACCTTGCTGGTGGGGTCTTCTTTTCCAGTTCCCCTTTTCCTACCCGTGATAGTTGTTTGAATGTCCCTTGTAAGATTGTTGTTGTTGTGGTCCATAATTGCTTGATGAACCTTTCTTATAAGTGTTATACCAACAATCTTGTAAGTCATGTCCTCTTTTGCAAATTGGACATCGCTTCTTCTGTTGATTGTCCCCATGATACTGATTTTGATGTGGGGACTTCTTATAGGATTTAGGTTTTCCTTTACCTTTTCCTTTCCATTTTTGATGTGAAGACAGTGCCTTCTTCTCTTCATCATCCTTATTGTGCATTGCTTCCTCTTGTTGCAGTAGGTTTACTAGCTTTTCAAAACTAATTGTCGTATCTGACAAGTTTAGAGTTGTGACAAAAATTTGGTAATAAGAAGGGAGAGCTCTCAGAACAATGGGAACGAGAGATTCATCTTTGACCTCTTCTCCTAGGGCTAGAAGTGAAGCCCTCAACTCTGCAACTCTTCTTAGGAAAGATTCAATTTTCTCATTCTACTTGAACTTTAATGTATGTAACTGACTCTGCAAATTGAGTATGACATTCTTGTTCTTGGCCTCATATATTGTGCTCAGCTTATCCCACGCTTCTTTTGCTGTTGTGGCATCTTGAATGTGGGCTTGCACATCGTCAAACACTCCAAACAAGATGATGAGTTTTACTTTCTGATCTGCTCTATCAAACTGTCGTTGTTGTGTTGCATCAGTTGGTGATCTGGTTAGAGTACCAGTCACAACAAGCCATATTTCTTCAAACTCAAGCTGTGTCTTTATTTTTGTCTTCCATGCAGCATAGTTGCTTCCTTTGAGAAATTGTGAATCTGGAAGAAAAAATTTGGGGGCATTGGTGCCCATTTTGCAGAGATCACTGACAGGGTTTGACTCTTATCACTCCAGGTATTAGGTCTCCCAATCTATATACCGTCATTCCGATATACCAAACCTTTCTATATACGCGCCCTTCCGATATACCCGTCGGTACATGGAAGAATCTCACCCTTTCTATATACCCAGCAGTACGTGAAAGAGGCGTTAACGTACGTGAAAGAATTCAATACGTGGTACCAAGACAATACTGATGGGGTTTGTGTGATTATTGACACCGGCTCAAAGAAATATCCTCATACGCATGTGTAACTTCACTATATACTCGGATAATTTCTCAGTCTAGATTTATGTCTTGCAATCCTTCACAGACGGATGGGATGGTTCATAGTGTGTGCACTGTGACCTTATTACTCCCTGTCGATTTATAGGGACGATGCCCAGACGACATTGTTGTAGCTATATTAGGCATTAAGTGTAGTCATGACAGCTTTACCCGTAAGCGCTTCCCAGAGGCACTGTATATACCAAACGTTGCGAATGAGATCTAGGATCTCGTGAGTGTTACAGAACCAATTTTACTGTTTTTTATTACAATTCTGCCAGTTTCTGAGTAGTTACAAAGTTTTGCAGTTGACTATGGCAACCTCTAAATTAGTACAATATGCAGCAGTATACAATTTACATTCAAAAAATTGTACAATTTGAATGACAGGAAAAAAATTTCAGTTTTGCGGGTCCTGGTGGCCTCCTGAGCCCAATACAACCCAAAATGCTAAAAATTGCAAAAAAATAGCTGAAAATGCAATTTTTAGATGGGTCTCCTTTTGCAAAAAATGTCTGGAATGAAAAAATAGACCATATGGGAGATTTTTTTTTTTTTTACCCTAACTTAGGGGTTTCTCCGCTAAATTTAGTTAGTTATAACTAAATTCAAAAAACCTGCTAAATTTAGCAGTCTTGCAAAAATTCTGCCAAATTTCAAAAGGTGAGTTTTTGAGTGTTGTTGGTGGGATTTGACCCCCAGACCTCTCACTCCCAAGGCGCATGCAATAACCAACTTGGCCACTTAGGGCGCTTGAGCTATGAAAGGAAGGAACTTGTATTTATTGACAAGTAAAATCGACTTACCTCTTTAAAAAATGTGACCTGGCAGAGATTCCACGTGTCTTATGCTGGTGAGAGGCATTTTTAGGGTTTCATTGCTCAAAATCTGGATCTGAAGCTTGCTATTTCTTATTGTTTGCCTTTGTGAAGCCGCCTCTTGTTTTTCTCAGCCGCTTCTACCTTTCCACGCACCATTTCTTTATGCAGGTCACGCATGGAGTGGGAGAAAGCCACTTTTTCTTTGTTTGCAGGTTCGCTTGGAGTATAATGCAGGCTTTGGCCATGTTTTTTATTTGTTTTCTCCTTTATGCAGGTGCGTGGAGTGAAGGCTAAGCCGTTCCTTTTTTTTTTTGTTTGCCGTGGAGTTCAGGATAAGGCGTGAAAGACAAATGATGATTGTTGAGCCGCTTCCTTTCTACTCTTACACCATTTCTTTTGCTGTGTTTGGACGCTATTTTTTATTTCTTTTGTATGATATGCTTTGCTTTGCTGATTTTTATGTGTGCAGGTCCAGCGTGAGGAGGATTTGGGCGCCTCTTTTTTTTTTGTATTCTTTTCTTTGTTTTGCAGGCTTTGGAAATGCTAACTGCTGCTTTCTTTGTGTGCAAGGTCGTTGCAAAGTATCTCGGCCTCCAAATATAGCACATAATCCTCCAACACTAGCTATACCTCTAAATGTAGAGGTTGGATAAAAAAAACAGAGACTAACAACATCTCTAATATTTAGAGATAAAACCCCAAATGGGGAGAAAAATTATAATAATTTTTTTTATAAATTTTTTTTTTGAATACCTGCTGCAAATTTTTCCTGGTGCTGAGTGCACCAGTGCAAAAAAAAATTCATGTTCCAAACACCTAGAATTGAACAGGAGGTTGTGGGTTTGCAGGGGGTTCTGGGAAGCTGCAGGAGGCAGCACTGGCTCTCCTTCTGGTGCAGATTACTTCTCCATGAATTCTCCTTCTTCTGCAACCTTCTCCAACCTTGCCAGGAGCTTCAATTTGCTCTGGTACCAAATGATGATTGAAAAATAGGGACGGAAGCCTGATCACTTTATTAATCTCAATCAATCAACCATTACAGAGAATGGGCTGCAATATTTATAGATATTGCACAGCCAAATACATACGGGAGAATAAGTTACACAGGTGCAACCAAATGCCAGAATGAATAAGCTTCCAATAACATCTGGGAAGCAGCAAATGAATAGATACAAATATATTGTTCACAACAATATAACAGTATGAAATAAAATACAAATATGGTTGATTAACCATATAACAAAATAACAATTATAAAATTAATTAAATAACTGAACTATGCATAATTAATATAATATTTTATCCTAACAATATTGGCTTGTGTGCCGAGAGATATTTATAGTGTTGATCACATACGAGCCTATGTGCTGAAGACAATGAGGATGTATGAGTGATTTTGTATATTTCGAGTATATATTGGCCTGCGTGCTAAAGAGATTTTGTATTGATTCATTACTTTGTTATATATATGAGACTGGCCTTCGTGCCGATGACATTTTGTATTATATATCAGCCTACGTGTTGATGATTTTGAGATGATGGACATGAGGAGATATTAATGTATATTTGAGATACACATTGATTTATATGACGAGATACATGCTATGATTTGATTTGTTGATGTGTTGATGAGATACATGGTATTATTTGAGTTGTTTCTTTGTTTATGAGATATGAATTTGTTGTGTTGATATAGATGGAAATTAGGTGAGTTAGGCATGATGGAGTCAGGTTGGTATAGGCATGAATCGAGTTAGGTTGGTTTAGGCATGGATCGAGTCAGGTCAATTTAGGCATGGATCAAGTCAGGTCAGTTTAGGCATGGTTGAGTCAGGTTATAGGCATGGATTGAGTTAGGTTTGGTTAGGCATGTTTGAGTCAAAAGTAGGTGAAGTGGCGATTCATTATTTTATGCAATGAATGATACTATGGGTCATATGTGATATATGGTGTAATCTATGCATAGTGATGATAGAGAAATGGTAGGCATAAGAAATGTATAAATATAAAACAACTTGTTATGTATGTGGTTTAATTTCCAATTGTGGGTAAAAAAGGGAAACTAAATTAGGTGTGATGTAATGTGAGGCACATGGAAGATGAATTATTCAGGGTAGAGGATGGCCGAGCTAACCTCCAAGGGCCCCATGCCCTCGGAGTGCTACCTACATAGTTCCGATGAAAAGGGATCTCAGGCCGATGTAGTTTTCCCATAATCTAGGGAAGAATATGAGGAGGTATGAAAATGGGTTGGTAGGTTGTTGGGCATGTTGTAGGTTTATATTTTTTAGGTGTGGGTAGATTATAGGTAAAATGATGTAGGTAATGGTGATTATGGCGAGAGAAGAAGATTACCCCAAAAATAAGCGTCGAGGACCAAGTCCTGTATAAGGTAATCAAAACGTAAATAAAGATGGCTAAAAGATAAGAGGGGGTAATAAAGCCACTTGATTGGGTAGGATCATACTGAGTAGATCATACCTTGGCAGAGGTGATGAACATAAGACCCTAAAGACATTGCATGATGGACTATTTCAAAGTGAAAAGTAGTCACATGATCACCAAATGTCTAAGTTCCTAGAAGCCCCTTGAGGCAGTAGGAAGTGAGAGTGGCCATGGTTTGAAGGGTGAAAAGTGGGTAGTTTTTATATGGTATAGGTAGCATGCGTTTCGAGCAAGAAAACCCAGCTCACAATGGGCAAGTCCATGACAAAAAAGGTTGAGTGTTTTGACTTATAGTTGAGATAGACTGATTGATGCAGGAAGTCTATATGGGAAAAATTGAACTCCTTGAGGTCTTCGTGAAGTTGATCGATGCGGGAAGCTTCGGTTTCTCTCATTATTTTTTTAAAGAGCTTTACATAGTTGTCCTTTGAGGGAGCAGTCTAATTATAGAAGCAATTGTCGAGAGGAAGATGTCCTTTTTGAGGGAGTCATCTTTTTATTAGAAGTTTGACTTAAGGAGTTTGGTCCCATGTGAGGCCTTGAAGCCATGGACAAAACCAAGGTTGAGAATAAGACTCATGTTCAAAAGGCAAGGTGAAATGACCATGGGATCTCATCTAAAGGTAGATGAAAATTATCCATGAGAATCATGCTATGTGCAGTGCCATGGTGCACATATTCAACAGAAGGTAACAAGTGATGAGTAATCACATGATTCTTGTTTAATCATTAGTGAGGTATATGAAGTGAATAGCGCTCAAGGGACGAGCATGGAAAAGACAATAGGTGAGGTAGGAATACAAGTAAACAATAGAATGGTTAAAGATGCATGGCGTTAAGGGGCTCAGGTTTGGGTTTACCATCGAGTGAAGATAAATGATAAGCACCTGATCCATAGGTGTGAGTCATGATGTATGGTCCAAGGAAATTAGGAGAAAATTTTCCCCGTTTAATTTTTTCTTCTTTGGTTACGTGTTGATTTTCTTTCAGGACAAGGTCATCAACTTAGAAGGTTCATTCATGGACACGTTTATCGTAGGCACATTTGATACGTTTTTGGTAAACTTGAAGGTGATCCAGAGCATTAAGACGATGTTCATCTAATAACTCTAGTTGAGATAAATGGTCCTGACGAAATTCATCATCATTGAGCATGTCATAAAGAGAAATGCGGAGTGAGGGAATATGGACTTCGAGAGGCAGGACTGCCTCTGTACCATAGACTAGATAAAAGGGTGTGGCTGCAGTGGAAGTGTGAATACTAGTGCAGTATGCCCATAGGGCAAAAGGAATGTGCGTATGCCAATCCTTCCCAGTATCATCAACCACTTTCATAAGAATTTTGTTTAAGGTTTTGTTGGTGGATTCATCTTGGCCATTGGTTTGTGGGTAATAAGGTGATGAGAAACTAAGTTGAATGTTGAAGACGTTGCAATTTTTTTGCAATGTTTTGTTTTTGAATTGTTTTCCATTGTCAGTGATGAGGCGATGAGGAACACCAAAGCAACAAATGATGTGGTGGTTAATAAACTCACATATTTTCTCAGCTTTCATGGAGATGAGTGGTATGGCTTCAACCCATTTTGTATAGGATTCGGTAGCAGTGATGATTCATTGATGGCATTGGGAAGAATGAGATTGATTTCTCTGACAAGATCCAAACCCCATTGAGAGAAGGGCCAAAGGTCTTGAGCGACCTGTAAGGCATGACTGAGTGTATGATGAATATTTGAATGTTGTTGGCATTTTACACAATGTTTGAAATAGTCACAACAATCATGGTTAAGGGTCGTCCACTAATAGCCTAGGCAAAGAATATGCTTAGCA
Source organism: Taxus chinensis (assembly GCA_019776745.2). NCBI lineage: Eukaryota > Viridiplantae > Streptophyta > Pinopsida > Cupressales > Taxaceae > Taxus > Taxus chinensis. Next base: position 48,232,671 of record CM034151.1, read on the forward strand.
ACAGCAAGGCCACTGAAGTGGCATCCACATATGCCATCATGAACTTCCTTAATGGTATAAGTAATTTTAGAACTTGTGAGGCATCGTAAGAAAATACATTTAAAGTTGCGCTTAGAGAGGAGGACCCCCAGAATGATGTAAGGAGAGACTTTTTTAAGGAAGGCACGTTGTTACGGGTGAGATCAGGAGGTAAGATGGAGAGAGAAAGGTAGTCGGATTATTGTTTATACCAAAGGTCACTCAGGTCAGGGGTAGCGGTTACGATCGAGTAAACATCGTGAGGTAAATAAGAAGGTGATTGGATTCATTATACGGTGACAAAGATTGTAGAATCGGTAGGTGAAGCGGGTATTTTGGAAGCTAAGCAGGCCATGGTATCTGTAAACTTATTGGTTAAACGTGGGATGGTTTGAAGGGTGTAATGGTCAAAGGTGGTCAAAAGTATGTCTACATGATGTTTATACTTTTGAAGTATCTTGTTACGACATTACTACATACCATTGACTTGGTTTATGACCAATTGAGAATCACCAAAGATGTTGATTGATTTGACATCTAGGGTGTAGGCGGCATGGATACCTAGTACGAGCGCTTTGTATTCAGAGATGTTGTTTGTACATTCAAAATAAAGTTTGAAAGACAAAGGCATGGGTTCACCCTCAAGGGGAATGAGGATAATACCAGCGCACCCCCCCCCCCCACGCTGACACTTCGAACCGTCAAAGAAGTGTTTCATTTGGTAAGGGGGTTCGTCCAGGGAAAGTGTAGTAATCAACTCATCTAAAAAGTCAAAATTAGAGGGTTGATCCCTGGAAATAGGTGCGTCAGCCAATTGGTCAGTGATTTTTTGGCCCTTGATGGACTTTTGATCAATGAATTCGAGGTCAATATCAGCTAAAAGCATAAGCCATTGTGCAGCATGGTGATTTTGATTAGCTTTGGCATACATGAAGTGTAAGGGGTTGGTGTTGGTCACAACATAGGTTTTGTGGTTGAGTAGGTAATGATGGAGTTTAGTGGCAATGAAAACTAAGGCTAAGAAAACTTTTTCAGGATGGGTGTATCGGGTTTTATAGTCCAAAAGAGTTTGGCTGATGTAATAAACCGCCTGCTCCCCGTGTTGTTCATCGCGATGACCGAGCATGGCTCCCAAGGAGTGATCGGTAGCAGATTTTTTATAGGTAAAAAGGTTGATCATCTTTAGGTGGAATGAGTATGGGTGGTTAGATAAGGTATTGTTTTAAGGCCTCAAAATATTTGTGACATTCATCATCCCATTTAAAGGAGACATCCTTCTTGAGAAGATGATGAAATGGTTGGCACCGATCCGATAATTATGAAATGAAATGGTGAATAGACTACAACTTACCTTGCAGGCTACAAAGTTGTTTAAGGGTAGTGGGCAGAGGCATTTCGAGAATGGCCTTGAATTTAACAGGGTCAAATTCTACACCACGAAGGGAAACGATAAATCCCAGGAGCTTTCCTAAGAGAACCATGAAGATGTACTTCTTTGGTTGAAGACGATCGCAATATTTAATGAGACAGTCAAAGATGGTTTTGAGGATGGTTAGGTGCTTGGAGCGGCATTTAGATTTGGCCACGAGATCATCCACGTAATCTTCCAATATGCAATGCATGATGTCATGGAAGATGTAAGTCATAGCCCGCTGATATGTGGCACCAGCATTTTTAAGGCCAAAAGGCATGACTCGATATCAGAAGGTCCCCCAAGGGGTGATGAATGAGGTTTTGTGTTGATCCTCTAGGGAAAGCAGGATTTGGTTATAACCCGAGAAGCCATCCATGAGTGATAGCATCTCATGGCTAGTGGTAAGGTCAACCAGCTGGTCAATACTAGGTAAAGGAAAGTTGTCTTTTGGACATGCTAGGTTGAGGTCACCAAATTCTGTGTAAATACGGAGTCCTCCTGTCACCTTAGTGACAGGGATAATATTAGAAATCCAACGAGGATAATAAATGGGTAAGATGAATGAAATGAAAAGAAGGTGCTGAAGTTCCTCTTTGACAAGAAGAGCAATGCGAGGGTGCATTTTCCTCAGCTTTTGTTTAATGGGTTTGGCATCGGGAACAGTTACGATATTGTGGACCACTATGGTGGGGTCAATACCGGGCATGTCTGCATAAGACCAAATGAAAGCGTGGTTATGATCTCTGAGAAAAGAAGTGATGGCTTCCTGTTCAACATCATCTAAAGATTGTCCAATCTTTAGGATGTGCGGGTCATCCTGAGTATGAATGTTGATCTCGATAGTTGATTCATTCAACATGGTTTGCGTCTCAGAAGGTAACGACTGATGAATATATGAGTCTTCTACACCAAGGTAGGTGAGTATGGATTCATCATCCTAACATTGAATGATGTTAATTGAAGGTGTATCTGTCATCGATCATTTCAGGATACAGGAAGGGAAGAGTGGAAGGGGCCTCGCCCTCGCATTGATAAGTCACAGGCCCTAAGGAAATGGTGTTTATGAGAAAAAAAAGTTAGGAGGGATAGATTTAGGATCCATCGACTCCATCGGTGAGGGTGGTGATGAAGGTGGAGTGGGTGAAGAAGGTGAAGAAGGGTTAGTGTCCTTAATGAGTTCAATGTGGGCTTGTTTGGTAGGTGGTTCAGGAAAGCTGATACCACTACAGTCGTTATGTTTGTGGGTGGTACATGGAATAATGGTATGGTGGCCTTGCTCGTAAAATCCAAAACCAAAACCCTTCCACACACATCGGTGTAGGAAGGTGTGGGAGAAACGGTGATTGGTAAGTGATTGGAAGTCAACGGAAAAGGGGTGAGTTTGTGGCGGTGGTTCAGGTGTGTAAGTGGTAGTATCAAGTCCCCCATAGGTGAGACTAGTACGGAGATGAGGAGGACCATAAAGGAGGACGTTCTCCATGTGGTGATCTTAGCGAGGGTGTTGGTGAAGGACTTCCATACTCTTGTGGAGTAAGGAATGTGTTGACACTATATAGGTGGTACTCCCCCAGAGTGAGGTGTTGAAAAACACCTTCCAAGGGATTAGTGGTTGGTATGTAGGTAGCTAGAATGGATGATGTGTCGAAGGTCGATGTAGAGGTGGAGTTAATGGATTGGGAAGCTGATGGGTCATCCCGTGGAGGTTATGGCAGTGGTAGGAATGGAGGAGGTATGTGCGGTAGAAGCAGTGGCTGTACTGGTAAGTGGAAGTGTAGGTGAAGAAGTAACAGATTCATGGAGGTAGTCGACTTAATAGGTATGAGCACATCATTGGGTCGGTAAAGCATGTTGCATGTTTTAAAAGGTGATGGGTCAGCTGGAATGGTATAGGTGTGTCCTTCGTGTTCAAACTTTACACAATGATGCAAAGTGGAAGGAACGTAACCCATGACACAAATCCAGGGTCTACCAAGCAATAGGTTATATTGGAATTCCCCTTCCAAAACTGTAAAACAATTCTGGAATAGTGCAGGGGCCCATGTAAATGTGGAGGATAATGGTGCCTCGTGTAGAGGTGATAGCATCATTGAATGAATGCAACATGACTAGATGTTTATGCATGTAATTTTCAGGTATGCACATTTGAGCGAATGCATGGGATGAAATGATATTAATGCTAGTGCCCCCATCAATCATCACATGGTGTACTCATATGTCATCGATGTGGACAAAGATGAAGAGGGCTGGGTCTGGGTCATTGTTTTGGTGTGGCACGATCTCTTCCTCTGAGAAGCTAAGGGAGGCCACTTGGTGAATAGGGTGGGGTGAAGATGAAGGTGGTAATTTGGTGAGAGAGGCTACATGATGGGGTGTGATAATGGAGGCTACGGGTGTAGGGTCATTGGGTAAAACCTCAATAGATTGAAGAACCTCCATGAGAGCTTGACGATGGGATTCTGAGGTTTGGATGAGGTCATATAGGGACATTTTGAGGGGAGACTGGTGTAATTGTTTGAGCATGGTGCGATGTGTGACGCCATTAGAAATGGGGTACGTGGGGCCGCGGATAGTGATTTTAGGTATGGGTGCAGATGGTATGTTGGGTATAGGATTGGTTGGTGGGTCAGTTGCCTTTTCTTTACCCTTATCCTTATGAGCACATGTAGTGATGTGTATCATGTTGATCTGAGGGGAGTTGGAAAATGGAGAAGGTGTAGGGTGAGTGGTATAATGACATGATGGGAAAAAACCTACCGGAGGAGAAAAACCCTATGAGGTGAGTTGGGTGCAATGACATTTGGGTGATGGTGTGGCAAGTTCTCTGATGTGAACCATGTTAATTTCAAATCTTGGGGGTGGCTCTAGGAGCTGTGAGGATGGAGTGTGTGGTTGTTGAGTGGGCAGTGTGGGAATGGGTGTTGGTGAAGCAAGGTCCTCGTCGAGAAGGTCATCATCATCAAAGTTGGCTTCTGAAGGACATAACTGGATAAGGATGGTTTTCAAGGCCTTATAGTTTTCCACATTGTGCCTTGGCACATGATGGTAGGCACAAATTTTAGTATCATCAAACCCTTTTGGCTTGGGTTTGAGGGGGTCATAAGGCCTGAGTGGTGGTAATGTGATGACAAAAGTCTCAAGGAGGTTGGTTAAAATTTTGGCATAGGACCCTGCTAGTGGATCGCAATGGGAAGTGAACATGGGTTTGGGTGTAGGTGTAGTTGATTGTTGAGGAACGGTTTTTGGAGGAGGAGGAGTGGGTTGAGCTATGGGTTTGGGTGTTGGCATGGTTTTGGGTGTCGGTCGTGCTTGTTTAGGTAGGGGTATAGTAGATGGACGGGTAGGAGGGTGTGTGGTTGTGTTGACTACCTTATTGTGGGGTAGTGGAGTTTTTTTTTGGATTGCACCTTCTTGGGTAAAGGTGATATGGGTGTACAAGGTCTAGAAGGAAAATTAGATGGGGGAAGAGGGTGAGTTACCCATGGGGATAATGGGGGTGCTGTGAAGGTAGATGACGTAGGTCGTGCTTGGGGTGTGAGAGACAACGACTGAAGTGTAGTGGGTAGTGAAGCAATAACTGAGGGTATTGGAGGTATGGGTGGTAAAGATGCTACAGGTGCTAGTGTAAGTCGTGTTGGGCATCTAGGGAGATTAGAGGTTTGTGAGGAAGGAATGGGTTGTTGTGTTTTTGGTTTATTGGTGGGTGGAGGTTTCTTGACCATGTGGGGAAGATGAGATCCTAAGATGGATGGGATAGGTGTAGGTGTGATTGGCACAGCCATGGGTATGAGTTCTATAGGTTTGGTGCTTCTGTTTGGATGTCAGAGTAGGTGTGGTGTTGTCTTTGGAGGATGTAGCTAAATCCAATTTGATAGGTGGATGAGTAAGGCTGGTAGTTGGGGTGACCCCTAAAGTGGTAATAGGTTTAGTCGAGGATGATGTCATAGGTGTGGGTTTAGGTTTAGATGTAGTTTGGGTTATGGGTAAGGGTGTATGTGAAGTTATGACAGGTGTCGTGGAAGGAATTGTTATAGAGGTGGTTGTGTTTGGTTCGATTGGTTGAAATAGTTTTGGGTAGATAGTGGAGGTATCAGCAAGTGACCTCTACATCTGCGTTGAGACAGGAAGCAAAAGGCGTCCCCATAGTAAGGCTCTATCCACATAATCTAAGTGATTGGCCAAACATGAGAATGACACATCTGTAGGTGGAGTTGATGAGGACCTAATGGAAATTCATATAAAATGTGTCTTAGAGATGATGAAATTGGCTAGCTTCAACTTTCGTGGGTAAGAGAGCCGAAAGTAGGTCTACAGGATTTTGGGTAGCAGATGGAGAATGCTCACCAAGAGGCAACGGTATCTCAACTGGGTCTATGATAGGTAGAGGAGATGATGGGTGCTCCTCTATGGGCTGAGGAGGTAATGGGTTCTCCTCTATGGGTGGAGGAGGTACTTTGGGTAAAGGTTCTCTAAGTGGAGAAGCCAGGGGTGAGATGGTCTTGATGTTAGCGGAAGACTCCTCCGTAGGTGATGAAGGAGATGAAAGATGTTCCTCTGTGGGTGAAGGAACAAGGGAGGTTGGTTCTGATGTGGAAGGAGGATTTCAGGGTAGGATTTCCTCTATGGAAGGAATGTGAGGTAATTGGGAGGTGACATGTACATCATTAAAGATAGCGTGGACCTTGTGGGTATGGGTATCATGAGTTGAGGTCTCACCAGTTTGATCAGACAAAGGTACATGGTTGGGAAATGGTTTCTTGAAGATGTGTAGGTTTTGGTTGGTAGGTGCATTAGGATTATCCATGGTTAACTCACCTTTCTCGAGCATTTCTTGGACAATATTTTTGAAAGTGATGCAGTTTCCATCACTATGACCCTTTACTCAATGATAGTTACAGAAGTCATGTTCTTTATACCATGTGGGCATAGGGGCGAGTAGGGTCAAAACTAGTGTGTGGTTTTATGGGTGGAAGAGTGATGGCTCCAGCTTTGATAAGATTTTCTAAGACAAAAGAGTAAGGTTCCCCAATTGGGGTGTATTTCCACTGCTCTCGTCTGAATTGAAAAGTCTGGATGGGTGAGAGATTAGATGAGGGGGTAGCCTGATTTGATGGATGAGATGGGCCAGCCTTGAGTACCATTACATTAGCGGTGCCCTTAGCTTTTGAATAATTGGTTTGTGGTTTGGAAGAAGAAGAGGTATCATTCGACTTGAATGCCAAATTCTTATTGCGTAATTGGATTTTCTTCTCTTCGATGGCCCAAATCTCTAACTTTTGTGCCATAGTGAATGCTTCATTGAATGTTTGGAAGGTTTGGACCGGAAAGGTCGGTGAGATATGTCTAGCACAACCCTGTGTGAAGAGCTCAATGAGTTCTATTTGTGGCAGTTGGAAGGTGAAATGGTTGATCAAGCTACACCAACGAGCAACAAAATCTGCGATAGATTCATCCTCATACTAACGCGTGGAGTATAGGTCAGTCATGGTAATCTTCTTGATGATATTGATAGAGAAATGATCCAAGAAGGCTTGGGCTACTTGATTGAATGAGAATATGGTGTGTCTAGGTAACCCACTATACCAATCTAATGCAGGTCTAGTCAGAGACATGAGAAAGGTTCTCAAGAGCAAGGCATCATCATGAGCTATCAGATAACACCCATGTTTGAATGACCGTAAATGCTTCTGTGGGTCTTCTTTGCTATTGAAACGATTGAATTTAGGCATTTCCCAATGCACGGGGTATGGGCGGATAGGAATGGATGGGTGGATGGGCTCATTGCAAATCTTGTCATAGGTGAGAGTGTTGTGGGATCCGTAAACCGATGCCTCTAATGTCTGCATCTTGTCCAACATCAATTTGATTAGGTCATTGGTAGGTTACGACGATTGGGTGCTTCCTGTAGCATGAGAGGGTTGGTTTTGGGCATATAATGAGGGTGGCACTCATGTGTATGGTGCTGCCATGTAGGTTGATTGGGAAGAAGGAAATGAAATAGGAGGTACGTACCCTAAGTGAATAATGGAGGAAACAAGAGGTGGCTGATAGTATGTATATGGAGGTGGAAGGGTCATGGTAATCCTAGTGGCAATGGGGGCTAATGATTGTGGAATGGAAAGGACCACATTTTGAAAAGGGGTAGGGGTCACCAACACGGGAGGTGGTAGTGTAGCTATAGGTATGTGTGAGACATTAGGGGTGGATGAGGTTGCATTTTTGATAGTTGTCGAGGGTATGGTGGATGTGGCGGGTGCTACAGAGGTGGCAAACGAGGCAGTCATAGTGGGTACATGACCTTGCTATGAAATGACTGGGGGTAAAGTAGATGCGGGCAGCATAGAGCTAGATGGGGCCGATGCAGGAGAGGGAGCGAGAGTTGGGGGGGTAGATATGGGCATGTTGTATATCAACTGACTTAAGGCATCATGAGTGGATGAGTGGGAAAGGTAAAACTACAATGTGACAGGGTTTTGGTCAAGTAGTCATGCGAACTCCTCATCTCTGGTAGCAATAGTGATAGGTTGGATGGGGTCCATGGATGGTGATAAAATGGAAGGTGGTGAGGGACTAGGTGGGAGTGGTTGACAACTGGCGTGAAACACAAGTGTGCTTGCTTGTCTTTGGGTCAGCACCATGTGAACCAGTACTGATCAGGTAGGGCTGATTCTCTGTGAATGACATAGAAAACAACAAGAACATGTGAATCTAATGGTAAAAAGTGGATTAGGTAGCAAAATGATGGTTGGAAAGTGAAACAGGCTAACCGATTCTAGTTAAGGAAAACTTATGTTGGTCAGGGGTAACCGCTGTCGGTCACTTGAGAAAATGGTTAGTGAGTGAAAAAATAGGCAGAAGGTCAAATCTGATGGTGTTTTACAATGTCAATCAGAATGATGGCAGTGACAGGGAATGTGAAAAGTGGAAGAAAATGAATAAAATGTCCTTTTGGGTAGGTTAACAAAAGGACCTAGAACCGATGTCTGTTGGGTATAACTGATAATGGTTAGAGGATAACCGATGATGGTTACTGTGAAATTGAAACAATGATGAAAGAAAATTGGTTGTGAATTAAAATATGATGTAGAATCAGACCCAGAATTCTGAGAATGATGATGTTATGTCCCAGGCACACTCAAGTGAAGTTGAAATATACCAGCTGTGATGAGGAGCGTGCAAGGATGAACAAGAAAAATGAAGAACATGATCTCTCACCTCAAAACGTAAGCCAAGCAGAAACACTAAGAAAAATGCGATCCTAGGAGTGCCTTTTCTATTATGTTTATTTAGCTTATGCTATTTAAGGACTAACACATGAATTGTGAAATAGAGTTTTTGGTGAGGATGGCTTCCTACAAAAAAGGAGATTTGAAAGGTGAGGTTTCAGGTATGTTATGGTGGGGGTGGGCTTTGCTCTGAAGTATGACTCGACAGAGCAGTGAGCTGGGTGCCCACTGTCCCATGATCATGTGATCACCTACAACTTCTTCCAGGTAAGATGTTGTTTAAAAATGTGTGTATTTTTTATTTTTGTGAGGTTTGGTAAGACTCAGAGAGAGATAAAGAGAAAGAAAGTGCTTTCTACGGTTCATTTGTCAACCATCAGTTGGTCATGACTTCAAGTGTATAGGTTGCCCTCAATTAATATGAGCCAATGCAATAAATCAGAATGCAATGCACTTATTTTTAAGCCTAAATTGAAGTGTGAGGATACATTTTGGATTGGATTTGCAGTTTTGGGAAGAAGCAGTTGATACAATTGTTTATTTGATTAACGGTGGGCCTTCAAGTTCACTAGATGGAGGAATACCAGAGGAAGCTTGGACAGGAAAAGAGATAGATCTTTATTTTCTTAAATTTTTTGGTTCAAAATCTTTTATGCATATTGATAAGGAAAATAGAAAAAAATTGGATGCAAAATCCAAGAGATGTACTTTCATTGGGTATGGATCTTGTTATTTCGGATTTTATTTTTGGGATTTAGAGAATTCTAAAATTATTAGGAGTCATGACATTTAATGGAATAAAAAGAGAATGTATAGGGATCAAATTTTGATACCCAAGGATGAACCGGTTGAGAAGTTTGTGAATGAAAATGAACTCTCAAATTTTAAAATCATACCTACACGGTTACATAGTAACCAGTGTCGGTTAACCCCTGACCGATATTGGTCAGATGAACCGGTATTGGTTATAGAAGAGCCAAACTAACATCTGTTAGCGGAACTATCATCAGCTACAGGTGACCAGTGTTGGTTAGTGTTAAAATTGGAAACAAATGTCCAGGAGGTCTAGAATGAGCCTTCAGCACCCCAAAATCTTGTGAGAAGGTCACAAAGGGTAAGTAAACCTTCACAAAGATTTACCCTTCTTTATCTTACTTATTATTGACTAATAATGGTGAACCAGAAAGTTTTTAAGAAGTAACGCATAATGATACCCACGTATAATGGGAGCATGGAATGGATGAGGAGATGGAATCCTTGGAAAAAAACCAAACTTGGGATTTGGTTAAGTTACCCACAAGTAAGAGGACATTACAGAACAAGTCAGTTTATAGGATCAAGGAAGAAGAGGGTAGATAGGAAAGGTACAAGGAAAGGCTTGTAGTAAAGGGATTAGCATAGAAAACAGGTATTGAATTCGGTGAAATATTTCTCCTGTTATTAAATGACTTCCATACGTACTGTATTGAGTTTAGTTATAGTAGATGATTTACATTTAGAGAAACTAGATGTGAAGATGGATTTCCTTCATGGTTATTTGGATGAAGAGATTTATATACAAAAGCCGCTTGGGTATGAATTCAAGCATAAGGAGAAATTAATTTGTATGTTGAAAAAGAGCCAATGGGCTCAAACAAGCTCCAAGGAAATGCTACATGAGGTTTGATAGTTTCATGCATGAGCATGGTTACTTGAGATGTGAATTTGACCATTGTATTTATTTCAAGAAGCTTGAATTTTTTTAGCTATATTATTTTGTTACTATATGTGGATGATATGCTTATTGCAGGATCTAGTATATATGACATTGATGATCTTAAGGGAAAACTAGCTCTGAAATTTGCTATGAAGGATTAGGAGCCATAAAAAGAATCCTTGGCATGCAAATACATAGAGACAGGAAGAAGAAGAAATTTTATTTTCACAGGAGGATTATATCTACAAGGTGTTAGAAAGGTTTAAAATGCATAGTTCAAAACCTGTAAGTAAACCTATGGGTGGACACTTCAAATTGTGTAAAGATTAGCGTCCTTCATTACATGAGGATGTCAAATAAATGACATGAGTACCATATGCTTCAACAGTTGGGAGTATCATGTATGCTATGGTTTGTACTGGATCAGAGTTTACACAGACACTAGGAGTTGTGAGTAGATTTATGGCTAATCCAGGTAAAGAGCATTGGAAAGTATTCTAATGGATACTCAAGTATTTGAGAGGGAAATATAACATGTAGTTATGATATGGAGGTTTGGATATTTACTTATGTGGATATGTTGATTTGGATATGGTTGGAGATCTAGATGCTAGAAGGAGCACTACTGGATATATTGTCACAGTAGGTGAGACGACAGTTAATTGGATATTGAGATTGTAGAAGGTTGTGGCTTTATCTACTACAGAGGAAAAGTATGTTGCAACTAAAGAGGATAACAAATAGATCATATGGATGATTAGGTTCATGGAAGAGTTGGGAAAGGAGAAAGATGATTAAAAATTGTTTAGTGATAGTTAGAGTGCAATTCATTTCGCAAAGAACTTGGTGTTTCATTCTAGAATGAAACACATTCAGTTGAGATATCACTTCATATGATAGGTTTTTGAAGATGGGTAGCTGAAACTGGAGAAGATTCATATGAGTAAAAATACCTTATGGATATGCTAACAAAGCCATTAGAAAAAGAGAAGTTGGAGCTACACTCCACTTCTATTGGTCTTCAAATTTGAGACTTGAAGAGGAAGAAACAAAGCTAAGGAAAGGATCCAAGAATGACACTATACAGGTATAGTGTAGTAATTTATCTCCAAGTGGGAGATTGTTGAGATGTGGATCTCAATTACTTCAATTTTAGCATGTGATATCAACTTTATGGAAAAAATAGTAACCAACATCGGTTATGTAGGGACCGACATCAGTCACCTATGACCAACATCGGTCAGAAAAGTAGGAACCATCATTGGTTACCTATGCGTGAGTGTTTTATTTAACTCATGTGAATTAGATCTAATTTTAGTATTAAAGAAGATCTATTGATTGTAATTTCATAGCTAAGTACCCTAAGTTTGTATAAGGTATTTATAAGCTAGAAATCTAGGGTTAGGAGAGAGAGTTAATGATTATTGTGAAAATAATTGTGAGAAGAGAATTCTTGGAGAAGAATGAGAAGCTTGAGAGAAAGAAATTATGTTACATCATGGGAGGTGTGGAAGATTGTAAATCTTCATTGCATATCCTCTAAAATATTTGGATAATATATTTTCTTGTTTCTTGGTGGATGTATCCCACACTGGGTGAACCACGTTAAATATGGTGTTGATTTATATCTCTTGTTTTGTATATTTCTTCTAGTAGAATATTCACTTTTATTGCATGTATGTTTAGATCTGATATATTATCTATATAACCTGTGTGCTAATCCCAACAATACCAGGATACAATTTTGAGCTTCAGTAGTTCTGGTATTCCTGGTGGGATGATTATTGAAATATTTATATTTCACAGGTATTCCATCACAATATCCTAGCCACCTTGGTTCCTTCACTACTCCAACAGTTCTGACACGCCTAATGGGATAAGTATTGAAATATTTATATTTCACATGTGTTCCATCACAATATCCTAGCCACCTCTGTGACTTCACTTCTCTAGTAGTTCTAGCATGCCTGATGGGGCAATATTGAAGCATACTATAACTTCATACCAACAAGGTTGATGTGTTCTTGGTGGTATTCATCCTTTGGAGGCATCTTTTGGTGACTCCATTGATTCAAACAGACTCATTTTCTCAAGTTTCAGAACCTTCCCTCTATTCATACATTCATTTCCATGCCCCCATCTTCTCATGGATCTCCAAAGAGCTCTCCCATTCTCACATTTCAGTTTCATCCCCCTCCATTTGCAGCAGTGGGATGACATCCCTAAAATATCCATGAAAAACTTGCCTCTCTTCCATGGAAATGAAGATCAATATCCTATCGATCACATTCAAAATATAGCAAACCATTGTGCCATTCACAATATCATAGAAGAAAACATTTGCCTCAGATTTCTTGTTTCATCATTGAGAGGTAAAGAAAGAGATTGGTATAGCGGTTTGGCTTCACATTTAATTTCCACATGGGATAAGCTAGTGGAACAACTACACAACCAGTTCAAAGAGAATACAGATTTCATTTCTCTCATGGAAAATATCATCAAAATACAACAATATCTAATGGAATTTATCTCTTATTTCAACATCATATTTATAAGGACTTAACATAGAATTCCTTAAGAATTCAAACCCTTAAAAGGTATGGCATTCTTGTATTATTTAAGATCCTTCGATGTTGATTTAGTTGTGTCAATTCAATCCTTAGGAGGAAACAATATTCCTCAAGCTTTCACTATTGCATCACAAGTTGAGAAGATGCTCATTCAGGCTAGCTAAAGGAAATCCATCTCCACTGGTTCCATTCTTCCCTCACCATCTCAAATGCTTCCTTCCCCTTGTGCTAAAAATGAAAAATCCATTGTTCCTTTCCAAAATTAGGAAGACCCTTTACTTCCTTTTCCTTCATTTGATGCTCCACAAGTTTATCATGCCCAAAGCACCCATTATGCTTTGCAAAACTCCCTCTTGTCTCCACCCAAGGAATTACCTAGACCCCTAAAATATTGTAATAAATATTTGAGGAATTTTGGTATTTCACACGTTTTCCCAACCCTCTAGCCAACACTCACTAAACCAATATATCCTACAATGTTGGTAGAACGAGAATTTTTTTATGCTTTTGGAGAGAAGGATAAACCCATGATACACTCCCAACAATGGGTTTTTATGAAAATTCATGAATTTGTTTTGGATAGGTTAGATCAACAGAGAAGGGAATGTGTTTTGGAGGATCATTTGGCTTCTCCAATTGAGAAAATCAGATCTATTGAGTATCAAACATCTCTTTCTAAGGATGCAATAAATCTGCAGCCCCTTGTTTATGATTCTTCTAAAAACTATTCTACCAAGGATGATAATTGTATTTTGGTGGCTGATTGGTATGATTCAAATAGGGAGGATGAGAATGTGAAAATCATGCAAAAAAGGAGCTATACATTAAAATAAAGAAATCAAATTTAGAGGAACATCAAAGTAGAATTAGAGGGGAAGAGAAAGTGATTTTAAAAACTAATGACATCCAAGTCCTTGAGGAAGAATGTATGCAAAGTGATCTGAACACTTCAAACATTGGAACTTTACAAAATCACAATATTTACTGTTCTACTTTCAATTTAAAAATAACAGTCCCTTTTTAATTAATTGTGAACAAAACTAAACTTAGAACTAGTTTTGTAGCAAAGGAAATAACAATTCAACACCAAATTTATCCTAGAAACCCCCAAGTTGAGGGAAGACAATTTGGGAAGGGAAATTACTCTTTATTCCAAAATTTTCTTAGCTAATTATGAAAGAATATAGATTACAACAAGAGGAAAGGAAGTAAAACAATGTAACACTCCCTCTTTATACTTGGATTCTCTGTTTCTACACCTTTCTTCTAAAAAACAAACTCCAACTCTAATGGTTTCTCTCTCACACTTTTGCATTAAGTCTTCGATGATCCCTTCCACTTATTCCCCCTTGTATTTATAGATGTTCTCATGTCCTCCCATGCACTGGAGAAAGAGAAAGGTTACACAAAGGAAGAGACATAGTCTGGATGCTTCAAATTTGTGACTGTTCATGGCTTTATTTTTTAATTTTTCATCCATAAGTGACAAAACCACTAGTGTCAGCAGACTGGTGGTTACAAAAATTTTGGGGCAGTTATAAAACTGTCATTCTGTACAAGGGGTAATTACGTAACCACTGGGGAATTTATGCAACCTCCTCTCTGCACATAGGGGTGTTTCTATAAGTTTACATCATGCACTTCATTCTACTTGATTTTTCCTTCTAAAACTAGTTGTTTTGATGAAGTAGTGTTCATTTGGATCCCTATGGATCAAACCTCCCCTACTCAGGAGGCTTTAGTTCCCACAAAATCTTAGTGGGGGAGTAGATGAGGAAATAATTCCCTCACTTTCTTCTTCTAGTACCATCGGGTCTGCCTCGGTGTCTTCCCTTTCATTCCAAACTTCCAAGACTCTTTTGGACCTCTCCTTGTATCTCTGATCTTCTGTTACAGTACTACGTCCTCCTCCAATTCACCTTGTGATTCCAAGACACAATCTTCTATGGAAGGTAACAACTGACATCCTTCATCTTCTTCAAGCATGGATGGATCATATAGGTGAAATTTCTCACAATTTACTACTAAGTACATTTGTATGAATGGTGGAAAATCAAGGCTAATGGCATTTTCTCCAACCTACTCCAATATGGTGAAGGGTCCATACTGTAGTGGCTTGAGTTTCATTGTTTGTCCTTGTAATCTCTCTTTTCTCAAGTAAAGCCAAACCTTATCTCTAACATGAAGTTTTTTCTCCCTCATATGCTAATCATGTCTAGCTTTATACTTGTCTTGAGATCTTTCCAACTATTCTTTCACCTTGAGATGGATTTTTTGGATCCTTTCAATCAATTTTTTTTCTCTAGTCACCTCTAAATCATGTATCTCCCCTTCTTCCTGCTACCCAACTGTTATTTCCAATGGATTCCTAGATATATATCCCAAGCATGCTTCAAATGGTGACTTCATAATGGATGTGTGTACTGGACAGTTATAGGAATGTTGAATGCAGGCTAAGGACTCATCCCAAGTCATGGATATTTTCTATTATACCCTCTGATCAACTGTACCAAATTATTGTTCACTACCTCTTTTTTCCCATCATTTTGTGGATGGAAGACCATGCTCCTATATAACTTGGTGTCCATCTTGTCCCACAAATTATTCCAAAACTTCTTGAATAACCTGGAATCTCTGTCAGAAACAATAGACTTTGGCAAGCCAAAATGCACCCATACATTAGCAAAGAGAAGTTCAACCGCCTCATATTCTTTTATTGTCTTTTTACATGCCATAAGAACACACATATTACTGAATCTATCTACAACAACATATATATAATCATGGCCGTGTTTAGATATAGGTAGTCCTCCTAAAAAATCCATAGAAATATCTTCCCACTAATGAGTAGGGACCGGTAAAGGCATACATAAACCTTCCTTCCTGATTTTTGTCTTTCTTGTACAACAAAGTTTACATCCTCTTCTAAATTTATATACTTCTTCTTGCATATTGGGCCAATACACATACCTTTATAAGTGCGTTAAGGTCTTACCAACACCAAAATGTCCCGCTACTTTTGAGGTATGTGCTTCCCTCATCAATAGAAGTCTTTCTTCCTTTGGCACACAAAGCTTCCCCCATCGGTAGAGTATCCCATCTTTGAGATAATAGTCTTCAATACTTGTCCCTTTAGCCCTTTGAGAATGTAACTACTGGTATGTCACCACAAAGTCTTTTTCTTGAGCATATGCCTCCCCGTAAGCTTCCTTTGTGAAGGTATAGATCTAAGAGATAGTGGCCAAAAAAGATATTTTATCTTGTGTGGGCATCCTAGACAACATGTTTGCCACCAAATTTGTGCTACCTTTCTTATACTTGATCACCAAATGGAACTACTAAAGGAACCCCATCCACTTGTAGTGCCTTACCTGTTGCAATTTAGAGTGTGCTTGCAAATACTAGAGAGGTTTATGGTCATTGTGCATAATAGTTTATTTTCCAAAAAAAAAATGTTTCCATTTCTTTATTTTCTAAACTAGTGCATACATCTCTTTGTCATAAACAAAATATCCTCTAACTGCTGAAGTGAAAGTTTTTGAATGATAACAGACTATCTTACCTCCTTGTAACAACACTGCTCCCATAACATAATCACTGACATCTTTCTCTACTTAAAATGGTTGCTGCAAATTAGGAAGAACAAGTATTGGAGCATGACTAATTTTGTATTTTAGTAACTCAAAATCCTTATCCTACTCCTTACCCTAGTAAAAACCCTTACTCTTTGCAGCTATTGTGTGTAGAGGTGTTACAATAGTAGAGAATCCTAGAATGAACTTCCTCGTGTATCGTATTAATCCCACATAACTTCTAGTCTCAGTAGCTCCCATTGGTGTTGGATAGTTAATGATGGATTCCACCTTCTTCAGATCCAATCGTAGATATCCTCCTCCAACCACGTGCCCAAGATAGACAACTGACTATTTAAAAAACTAACATTTCTTCACATTACATAGCAGTTGTTTCTCCTTGAGAAATTACAATACTTGTTGTAAATGTGTTAGATGTTCCTCCCATGTAGCACTAAAAATCAGAATATCATCTAGCTATACAAGGAAACATGAATCTATGAATTCTCACAATACATATTTCATCAATCTCATAAATGTAGCCGATGCATTACATAAACCAAATGGAAGTACTAACCACTCATACAAACCTTGTTTTGTCTTAAAGGAAGTATTCCATATATCCTCCTCCTTCATCCTAGCATGGTGATAACCTGACTTGAGATACAACTTTGTGAAGAACTTTGCATGTTGAACCTGGTCCAAGAGGTCATGTATTAGTGGAAGTTGATATCTGTTCTTTATGGTGATCTTATTCAAGGCTCGGTAGTTGATGCACATCCTCTAAGAACCATCCTTCTTTGACACCATTACAATAGGCGAACTGCATGACAAGATGCTTGGGAGTATTACCCCTTGGTCTAGTAGCTCCTCGAGTTGTTTCTTCACTTATGTACTCTCCAACATGGATTGCCTATAAAACCCAATGTTTGGTAGAGGGGACTATGGAAACATCTGAATCTTATGCTCTACCTCTCGTTTTGGTGGTAACCCACTAGGAGGATTAAATACTTCCTGAACAGACTGAATAATACTATCCAAATCCTTAATCCCTTGGTTAGAAACATATGAAATTTCCACCCCATATTGTTTATCCTTTAATAAAACTAAACAAAATTGATTATGATTTTCCTGAATAAGTATTTTTACTTTGATAGCACTTACCATAGTAATTTATGTCTTACACTCGTGTGCTTGGATGTTGTAACTGATTTCATCCTTGACCAATATGTATCAGTTCTCCCTTATCATGAATGTAACATCCCTGATATACAGGTATGGACTCCTAAAAACAATATAAAATGCATCAAGTGGAATTACATCAACTTCCAATACATCTATATACTGATAATTTATCCCAAACTTGAACCTACATCTTCTTGTCACCTATATCTCCACACCCTTATTCACCCATCCCAAAGGATATGGATGTGGATGCTCATAAGTTTGAAGACCAAGATTCTTTACAACCACATCAGAAATAAAATTAGATTGAGAACCAATATTAACCAAATCATTTACCCTAGTTCTCTTGATTTGGATTTTGATCTGGAATAGATTACTCATCTCTTCTTACTCCTCTTGGTTGACAATGTTGGTGGTAGTGCATCCAAGCCTCTCATCTACATCAGAATCATCCTCTATTTCCACCTCCCCATCTATCTTTATAGATGTCATGGATTTGTTTGAACTTTTGGTTCGGTTCTTTGGATGTAACTCCGGATGTATCTTCCGACATGTAGTGTCAGTATGACCATTGATATCACAATTATTACAAAAAATTCTTGTGATCTCTATAAGTATTCAAAGTAGTGATAATTTGTTTACCTTTCCCCTTCCATTTATCTTTTTTACTTGTTTGTTCCTAATCTTTCTTGTCTTGATTTGTTGGCTGCTTCATTTTTTACTCTGTTTCTCCTTGCTTCCTTTCATCATCTATGTAGTATGATTGCACACAAGCCTCATTGATATCCTTGGTCTTCATGGAGATAACCTTCCTTTTAAGGTGAGTGTGAAGTCCTCCCAAATACTTGGTTAGAATATCCTCATCCTCTGAGTCCATATTAATAAAAATGGTTTGTTTCTGAAACTATGTGGTATAATCCTGCACACTTTGACCATTGCCATGTCTAAAGTATTACCATTTAATCATCTAGTTAGTATTATGGCCTATAGGATAAAACTTAGCTCGAAGAAATTATTTAAAACCCTCGTAAGTACGAACAATGGAACGTTTCTTCTTATCAACAGTGGCAAGATGGGTTTCCCACCAAACTAGAGCATGACCTTCCATTTTGAGACGTAAAAGGTAATCCTTTGTGCCTCTATAACATTATGCACACTAAATTAAAATTTCAATTTTTTTAACCATTTATCTAATAACTCTGCATCTACTTGTCCTTCAAAACTCTTAATTTTAACCTTAGTTTCAAATTTAAAAGGAGCATGATCAGATTTTACCTTCTCTTTTACAAATGGTGTTTCTTCTTCATGCTTTTCTACATCTTCCTCATCATGGCTCTTTCCTATGCCAAACATTTTGGCTAAAGATCGAACTATTGATTCCATGTTATCTTGCTTGAGTAAAGTCATTTTCTGTAAATCTAAGAGTTCTTGTTGATTTCTATACATCCTATCCATCAGGGTCTCTAGCATCTCAGTTCTATGGACTAAGTTTTATTCCTCCATTTTATCCCAAATTCTTTGTTTCCACTTCTTTGTAGATATGTCTGGATGACAAGGTAAAACTTCTTTTCCTTTAGAAATTTTCATAGTCATACAAATCATAAGAATGAATACCACATTCCTAGATACATATTATCAACTCTGATACCAAAATGATCCATAAAATTCAAACTTTATAACTTTACAAAATAAAAATATTTACAATACTAGTTTCAATTTGAAAATGATAGTCCTTGTTTAATTAATTGTGAGTAAAACTGAACTTAGAAATAATTTTGCAGCAAAGGAAATAACAATTGAACACCAAATTTATCCTGGAAACCCCTAAGTTGAGGTAAAACCATCTGAGAAGGGAAATTTCTCTTTCTTCCTAAATTTTATTAGTTAATTATGAAAGAATATAGATTACAACAAGATGAAAGGAAGTAAAACAATGTAACACTCCCTCTCTATACTTGGCTGCTCTGTTTCTAAACCTTTCTTCTACAAAGCAAACTCTAGATCCAATGGTTTCTCTATCAAAATTTTACATTAATTCTTCAATGATCCATTCAACTTGCTCTCCCTTATATTTATAGTTGTTCTCATGTCCTCCCATGCACTGGATAATAGAAAGGTCATACAGAGGAAGAGACACAGTCCAGCCACTTCAAATCCATGAATTTTCGTGGCTATAATTTTTATTTTTCATCCATAAGTGATAGGAATACCAATGTCTTCAAACTGGTGGTTACACAACCACCATAGTGGTTATGAAACTATCATTCTATCTAAGGGGTAGTTATGCAACCATCTCTTTGCATAGAGGGGTTGTTCTGTAACTTTACAACATGCACTTTGTTCTGCTTGATTTTTCTTTTTAAAACTAGTTATTATGATGAATTAGTGTTTATTTTTATCCCTATGGATCACAAATTGAGTAAGATGTTTCATTTGAATGCATTGACCCCCATTATCCTATGTGTTTAGATATTGCTTCAATCTTAGAAGATTGCAGTGATTTATCAAGGGTATCTTTGGAACCTACAATTAACCAAAGGAGCTTCATTCCAATGAGGAGAGATTGATTTATTAAAATTCTTATTTTTATTAGAATGTAGATTATAAGGAGGTACAATTGTTTCTAGAGAAATAATATAAGAGTTTAGATCAGCTTGCGAATAACCATCACCTTCAGGAAAGTTTTTAGGATGACCCCATTCATGGGGATGAGCTTCAAATAAATGGGAAAATCATAAGCATCAGCCCATGCCCAATTAGATAGTTGGCTATTTTAGAGCCAAAGAGAGATTTGCCATTGGTCATGCTCACTTCAGAGCATGAGGAAGATCATCAAAGTGCCAAGGGTCAGCTACAACACCTCCAACCAAATGCAAATCAAATTAAGGAGGTATACATTTTTCAACCAGTTGATATTTTAAAGAATGGGAAGGGAAAATAGTTGAAATATATTTTTCCAATCTCATTAAAGACCATGTTCGTTGTCAAAATAATTACATGGTCAAATTTGGTAAGGAAAGGGGGCTATTTCTCCCATCCAATTGTTGGTTTTGTTTAGCTTCCTTTTCCTTTAGTTAGAGTGGGTTTTTTTTTATCGCAAAACAAGTATTTGTACACACTCTACATGTTTCATCTTGGAACATATATGATTTTCATGTTTGTACATAGTTTTTTTGTGCCCTTTGTTGTTGTTGCACAATCCGGTTCAGATCATTTTTCAAGGAGAAAATTAGAAGGTTTTGGGGCAGTTTTCAAGATTAATTCAAAGCTTCAAGAGATCAACTTTAAATTGGTGATGAGTTATGTAAGTTTAGGGACAAAATAAAATGTTTAAGATCAGTTTTATTCAAAGTTATGCTTGATTCCATGCCCAATGAATGCTTCAAGGCTATTGGTCTTCATCATCTAGTAGGTTGATGTCGCCAAAATATTGTCAAATAAACACTCATGTTTATTTGGACAACTTGATTAAAAAATGAGGGATTTTACCATCATCCTCTTCTTTTCCCCCTTCTTATTCTTTTCTCATCCTCCACTTTTTCCATGGATCATTAAAATATGTGGGTTCCTCTTTTTCCGCAGATCCTTAAAAATATGTGGGTTCGTCTATTTTTGCAGATCCTTATTTTCTGTGGGTTCCTCCTTTTCTACAAATCCATATTTTTTGTGGGTTCCTTATTTTCCACGGATCCCTATTTTCCATGGGTTCCTTCTCTTTTGCAGATCCCAATTTTCTGTGGATTCCTTATTTTCTACATATCCCTATTTTCTACTATTTCTTTCTTTTCTATGGATCCATGTTTTGTGTGGGTTCCTTATTTTCTGTGGATCCCTATTTTCTATCGGTCCATAAAAATCCACTTGTTCCTCAAAGTTATCAGATCGAAAGGATAGGTTCCAATATCCAATGGGGAGATGAAACATCAACAGGAGTGACCCTGAGGTTAAAATTGATGGCCCTATGGCTGTCAACTATGCGGAGAACATGGGAAACTTTAAATGCTCACAACTTTTGATCTAAGACACCAAATAAGATAAATTTTTTACCGTTGGAAAGGTATTAGACAGTACTACGTGATGGAAGTAGATTTGGGTCACAAAGATGTAATTTATTGAGTTTTAATTATAAAAAATGATCTTGTGGTCATTTTTGGGTATGGATTCTACAAATATTTATGGCACCCATGTTGCGCCTGCAAACTTGAATGTTGATTTTGTCCTGAGTGGTTGAAGAAATGGGTGATATGCTTAATTTCAAATTTCCTCTCTCCACTCTTCTTCTTTTATATATGAAACTCATTTCTATTGTAATGTAATATTTTCTAGTTTTATAAAGGCATCATGTGAAAATGGTGTCCCAAACAAATTTGAGTTACAAACATATGTTTTAGAACTTACAATTCTCTCAATGCCTTCTAAATGGATGTAAGAGACCATATATACTCTAGAGTAATTAAATATGAACATTGTGGCTCTTCTTTTCCCTTTGCTTACATTTCATTATGACTCTTAGCTCTTTGTTCTCTCATTTTATGTTGTGTATGAGTTATACTTGAAGGTTTTTCTTTTCCTTGTGTTTGCAACGTGTGGAATGAGTTGATTTGCTTGTTTTGGATTTGTGGCACACTTTCATGTCCTCTCCTACCTTTATTTCTTTCTCATTTCTCCCTCATAGAGATTGATCCCACTTTTCTGGTGCTATCACCTCTTTCACAACTTAGGATTTCATTTCCATCCATCTCTATTTTCCTGGTCCTTGTGAATGCTTACATTAATCTTAGATAGTTTTGTTTTCAGCTATAGGAGTATTTTTAGCATTAGGATAGGTAGAGGAACTAACCTTATTTGGAGGCATGTCTCAATTTTTAAGTGCCACTCTTAGAGATAGTCCCATGCTGGCCCAAAATTCTAACCTTTCATGATCATATCAGGGTGTAATTTTGAGCTCCAATAGGCACTCATACCCTTTCTAGCTATGGTGCATCAGATAAATCTTCCCGCTGTCAGCTTCAATGGTGGTCGCCCTATGGATCTTCTTGTGCAATATGATATACCAGTAGCTACACTTAAGAGTATTCCATTTTTTATTGGTGAGAATCAAGTTACCCCTGCTGAGCACATTCAAGATATTACAAATGTATGCTCTGTTCACCTAGTTACAGAAGATGATGTAGCTGTAAGGATTCTTGCTTCTTCACTCAAAGGACAAACACTTTATTGGTACATAATCTTAAGACTTACCTCTATTAATAATTGGGATGGAAATTTTATTGCACTTTGCAATCAGTTTGAGGAGAAATTTGATAACATATCCTTATTATATCAACTCACAATGATCAATAGAGCTCCATATGAGCTCATGGTTGATTTCAATTTCAAATTTTTGTAGACACGGGACAAAATTCCAGCCCTCTTAAGACCAACCACTCAAGATATTTTTCTTTACTTCTTAAGAGAATTGAATTTTGACATAGCAGTGATGATACAGTCTATGGGTGTTACATAACTTCTTGATGCCTATCCTATAGCCATTAGGGCAGAAACTTGTCTGATCCAAGCTGGAAAGATAGCCCCTATATTACTAATGACCTTAGTTCTTGATCTACCTCAAGCGCCTCATCCTTATGTTGCTCCCATTCTTGAGTAAATCTCCCAACCCATTGTCTCCACATCTTATCATCCCTAGTAGTAAAAAGAGGATGAATAAATAAAGGCCTTGATTAGAAATTTGTCAAATAAATTCATATCCTTAGAAAAACAACAAGCGCAATCCTTTAGAAGTAACTCTAATAAATAATTCAATCAAAGCCATCAGCCATACAAAAATCAATACCCAAATCAAATATATGGTAAAAATAAAAAAAATTATAGATGACATGTTAATATGCACCTCTCACTTGAAATAGTTTCCCCTAAATAACCCCTTCATGTGCCCAGTTCAAGTAAAGCACTAGTTCTAATAAAGAACAACATGATCCAAGAGATAAAATGGTGATTTCCTTGCAATTTTCCACATAGTCAGTACAAATGTGCCAAATCCTTGGGTAGTGTTATCCAAATAACTCTCCTAGTTATCTGGATAACTTATACTTTCATTCTGACTCTGATGTTTCACATTTCATGTTGCACACACTCAAGCTTGCTCCCTTGGCACACTTTTCTTGGTTGTTGTTCTTCCCCATGTCCTGTGCACCTTGCTTATTTTCTTTTGTTCCTCGGCACGTCCTTACATGCCTTCTTGATTCTCCCTTTAGATTCTACTATCTCCTTTTCCATTTTTTATTTGTGCCTTCCTCCTACGCACCCGCTTTCTCTACTATCCCGTCATGAACTCCTTGCACACACCTTTAAAAACTTGCTTGCCAAAATGGCTAAGTCCTTGACATTCCTCTTGCACGCTTATATACAATAAGCTCCCTCCCATGCCAATTTTTCTTTTTCCACTACACACCCTTCCTCAGTTGAATGCTTGCGCCCTGCTTCCATACTTTCCTTTTACAAGTATTCCTTCTTTCATGCCATGAGCGTTACACATGCACCTTCCCTTCATTTCTCTTTTACGCACCTACATTTTTGCTTCCGTGCCTTACACCAGTCAATTTTCCATATCATCATATTTTAGACTTGATTGTGCAACACATAACCTATCAAACTGCACCAATAGGGTGTCAAATATGGAAAACCAACCAATGCATGACACATGGCAGAAAAGAAAAAAATATGAATAGTTGACCGACTCCTTCAGTCAATCTACACATGCCACATGTCTTACATTCCCACATGGCTCTGACATCTTTCGAAAGTCATATATTTTGCTACAGAGCTCTAACTGGCACGTGCCTAGTCTTTTCATAGATATTCTAACATAAGCTACACATTGGACTATTCCAATTCAAATTTAAGTGGGATTTGGGAGGCAAAAAATAGGGAAACATCATTCCGATCATCAATGCACACAACTAATCTACCTCAACCACAAAATTTCAATCAGATCTTACTTTCTTCCTTCTTCTACATGTCAAACAAACATGGGGAAGCACATCTGACAACCTTGTATATAGATTTGCAGGAATTTATCACTAGCTATTTATGGTTGAATATTTGAATTTGAATTTCCCTCTCTTTCTCCTCTTCTTCTCTCCTTCTTCTTCTATAAATAGCAGAGTTCTACTTTGTAAAAAGGATCCCTCCCTGTTGTAATGACACCATGCCAAGATGGTGGTTGACTTTCCATGGGTCTTCAACCTTGGCATGGTCTCTACAATGTATTCTCACCTCCTTTCGTGAATGTAAATGATTGTGCATCCCTCAAGAAATAAAATCATTTTCTATGGAACTATTTTCTTCCCTCTCTTATTTTAATTGCATCTCACTTCTCTGTTTGCATTTTTTGGCATGTTGTGCATACTCCTGTGCTTGCAGTCCCCATGTTCATGTGTTGTGTACGCTGAAAGACCGAGCCCACGTTTTGATCTATGGCATGCACCATCTACCTTCTTCTCCTAAACCCTCTCTATTTACTTCACCACTCATGGAGAGATATCAACCCTTTCTTTCTGTCACTATCACCTTCCTTAGCTTAGGATTTTCCCTTTCTACACATCCTTCTATCCCTGGTCCCTTGGCATGTTTAGGATAGGATTTTCATTCAACATTAGGATTAGCAGTAGTGTTTTAGGTAGGTAGAGAAACCGTCCTTCTCCAGAGATCCATCCCAAGTATGCAAGGTACCAAAACTTGGGGAAAGTTCCATTATTTTCACAAACAACTCGGTTCTTCCTAATTTGAGACGTGGGTGTAAGTTTGACGACTAACAGTTTCTGGCACACCCAGTGGGACAAGAGTGAAGAGATTTACATCTTTGTATCAACAAGCATGATGTGTTTTACCGAGATCCATCCTTTGGAGAAAATTTTCAACACATCTGGTGACTCTACTGATCAAAATACACCCATTTTCTCATTCGCAAACTAGTATCCCCTCTTTCTTTCATTCAGTTTTCCTTCTTCCATCATTCTACCTTCCTCTTTTGAAGTTGTGTAATCATGACTTATTTCCCTTCATGGAATTCTCTTTTGTAACAGCAGAAATATTTCCCTCCATCCCCACAATTCCAAAATCCTCCTCTATATCAGTTTTATAAGCCCCATCCCGAAAATGCATATAACCCACTTTTTTCTAACCAAAATATTTATGAAGAACGGGTTTATGTAGATGATGGTGGAAAATCCTTTACTAAATCTGATTTTGAGAGGTAGGTGAAAAATATGGAGATGAACATGATGCATCTTAGAGTCAAGTGCTCCATAAAGGTAGCTAAAGTTTGCTACAAGGTCCCTTGTCCATAGGTCTGCCCTGTACCAGGCTAGTTTAGTGTCCAAGAGAAGCTACACTTCATCACTAAGATGCTACCCCACATTACAAAGTGGGAAGAAGAAATGGAGGCTCAAAATTCTGGCGTGTGGTAATCCTATCAATGGGGAAACCATGTACTACCATATTACAACCTTGCCACTCCTCTATGCCAACTTACATCATCTCATTATGCTACGCATGTTCCCAAATTCTTGCGCACTTCCCCCATTGAGAATTCCTCTCCTCCATCCTCTCATCTTCAGTTTTCTTCCATTCCCACTTTCATGCACACCTTTGTTCCTTCAGTTTGCATGCCTTCCAAACCTTCTTCATCCATCCATCCACCTTCTTTCGAGTCCCCTCTACCTAGTTGTACCATAAATGAACATCCCCTGCCAACGCACCTTTCCCAACCAACGTCATCATGTTTGATGAATGTAGAATAGTTGAAGAATGACGTGACTCATGTGACTTTGAATGGGAAGAGAAAATCATATGGTTTCCTGTTTCAGAAGCTAAGCATTTAGTTTCAGAGGGCACGCTCCCTGAGGATACTGAGTTGATGGTATAGGAAGAACCTCACCTACTCTAGCTTTGCATGACCTAACCTACAAGCACTCCCCTTCAGGAGAAAAGTTTGTAAGAAAATCCCATATGTGGGATTGAGATTCAAAGCAATGGGAAAATCACAAGGATCATACCATTCCCAATCAAATATCTTCCTAGTTTAGAGCTAAAGACAAAGTTTCACCGATCATGCTCATTTCAGAGCATGAGGTAGAGCTTTAGCACACCAAAGGTCAGCAACAATGCCTCCCATATCCAAGCGTAGAACAACTTCAGGAGGTATATATTTTGTTTGTTGATATTTTGAGGAGGGTGAAACACCATTTGCAAGTCATTTTTTAACTCCTATTTTCGATCATGTTCAATGCCAAATTAGTTACATGGTCACAATTTGTGAGGAAGTGAAACTGCTTATCCCTACCTATTGTAGGTTTTACTTGAGGACCTTTTACCTCTGGTCAGTGTAGGTTAGATTAGGTTTACTTTCAGTAAAACAAATGATCATACACACTTTGTATGCTACCTTTGGGACATGTATGATTTTTATTTTTGTACAGTGTTGTGCTTCTATTTCGGTGCACTCCCTCTAACACCTGCGTGCCCCTTTTATTGCTTCATGGGATGGAAGTTCATTTTTTGCGGAAGTAGTTCCAAAAAACCATGTAGATTTAACTCTCATCAATTCAATTCAGAATATCTTCATATGAGAGCAACAATTTAGTTTAGAGTTCAGACAGAGCTTCGAGTGACTCCAGGGTATTCTTCAAGTTACAGATCAGATCTTCAAGTATAGCACTAGAATCCATGCCTAATGGACTTCTAAGGTTATTGGTATCTTCATCTAGCAGGAAAATGGCCCTCGAAAGTCACCAAAATTTTTATCCAAATAACTCTCCTAGTGATCTAGATAACTTATACTTTCATTTTAACTCTGATGTTTCACATTTCAGGTTGTGTGCACTTAAGCTTACTCCCTAGGCACACTTTTCTCAGCTACAATTCTTCCAAGCGTCACATGCACCGTGATTCTCTTCTTTTGTTCCTTAGCGCATCCTTACATTCCTTCTTCCTTCTCCCTTTGCATTTTTCTATCTCCTCTTCCATTTTTATTTACGCCTTCCTCCTGTGTGCCCACTTTCTCTCCTATCCCATCGCACACTCCTTGCACGCACCTTTGCATACTTTCCTGTAAAAATGGCTAAGTCCCCGGCATTCTTCTTGCACACTTGCATATAATAATCTCCCTTGCACAAAAAGTATTCTTCAGCCATCGTGCACCCTTCCTTAGTTGAATGCTCATGCCCTTCCTCCATACTTGCCTTCTACAAGTATGCTTTCTTTCCTATCATGCATGTTATGCACGTGCCTTCCCTCTGTTTCACTTTTACATGCCTGCCTTTAGCTTTCACACCTTATGCCTTCTTCTATGTTAGTCAGTGTGCCATGTCATCATATTGCAAACTTGAGTGTGCAACACACAATCTATCAAAGCATGCCAACAAGGAACCGAATCTAGAAAACCAACCAGTGCATGAAACATGGTAGAAAAGACAAAACAAATGAACAATTGGCTGACTCCTTCAGTTAATCTATGCACGCCACATGTCTTATGTGCTCAGATGGATCTGATATCTTCTGATAGCCATGTCTTCTACTACAGATCTCTGATCAGCGCGCGCCTAGACATGTTAGAGAGCTTCTAACATAAGCTACATGTTGGAATATTCTAATTCAAATTTAAGTGGGATTTGGGAGGTGAAAAATATGGAAACATCATTCTAATCATCAATGCACACAACTAATTGACCTCAACCATGATATTTCAATCAGATCTTGCTTTATTCATTCTTCTACATGCCAAACAGACATGGGGAAGCACATATGACAACCTTGTAGGTATATTTGTAGGAATCTATCATTGGTTGTTAGTGGTTGAATATTTGAATCCAAGTTTCCCTCTCTTTCTCCTCCTCTTCTCTCCTTCTTCTTCTATAAATAATAGAGTTCTACTTCATAAAAATGATCCCTCCCTGTTGTAATGACACCATGCCAAAATGGTGGCCAACTTCCCATGGGTTTCAGACCTTGGCATGGTCTCTGCAATGTATTCTCACCTCCTTCCATGAATTTAAATGACCACGCATCCCTCAAGCAATAAAATCATGTTCTATGAAACTATTTTCTTACCTCTCTCATTTTCATTACATCTCACCTCTTTGTTTATGTTGTTTGGCATGTTGTGCATACTAATTTTCTTACAGTCCTCATGTTCACGTGTTGTGCGTGCCAGAAGGCCGAGCCTACATGTTGATCTATGGCGTGTGTCGTCCACCCTCTTCTCCCATACCCTCTCTATTTCCTTCGCCACTTTTGGAGAGAGATCGATCCTTTATTTCTAGCACTATCACCTTCCTTAGCTTAGGATCTCCCCTATCTACACATCCTTCTATCCCTAGTCCCTTGGCATGTTTAGTGTAGGATTTGCATTCAACACAAGGAGTAGCAGTAGTGTTAGAGGTAGGTAGAAGAACCGTCCTTCTTTGGAGACCCATCCCAAGTGTGTAAGGTACCACAACTTGGGGACGGATCCATTGTTGTCACAAACAACTTGATTCTTTTGGATTTAAGACGCAAGTGAAAGTTTGAAGACCAATAAGCACACAAGCCTACATGATTCAAAATAATCAAATTTTTGTGCCTTCCACTAGCACACGTGAAATGGAAAATGAAAAAGTGTCAGAAGTTATTCTTGAGACAAATTTAATGTTATTTTGTGTTGAGAACTTCTATGTAATAAACCAAGCTATAGATAGCTTAAGCATACCATGTGTACAGGTTGTTGATAACACGGGGTATAAGAAAAGAATGTTGGAAGACAACACACAACCCTCTACTACTAACAATCAGGCTCATCCTCAAACATCAAAGGGTGTTAATGCACCCAATAACTCAGGCATGCAAGTTACTGTGTGTGAGTTTCCATGCAACATTCCAACAAAAGTGACATGCACTACTCCTTTGGTAGGTAAATCCTATGTGTAACCTGTTGGTGCCCATTCTGGTCCTCTACTGTTTTGATCTAAATGTTGCTTTGGTTTGCATGCTCTACAACGTATTTCTTCTATTTTGGTGATCTAAAAACTTTGTTCTCTAGGATAGGTGCTTTCAAAATGCTCACAAACTCATTTGCCTTGCCCCATTTGAAAGAAATCTCCAAGTTTTCTATGAACGTGCCCTAAATTTTTTAAATCCATGGGCTCTGCCATTTTTCTATGTTTTCCCAATCATGGAGTGTTAAAATTGATCAATTTGTGCTTACTTTCCTCAAAAAAACCATGGCCATGGTCGTATAATGTTTAACAGCTTGTTCGATTTATCCTTTATGCAAAAAATCCATCACCCACGAAGAAAAAATCAAATTTGGGCAAAACTGGAAATTTTTTGTGTTTTTTTATGGTCAAATGGGTGTATTTTAGCCATCAAATTATTGCTGAGAAGTTCAGAGGGTATGTGGTGGCTTCTAATTGGCTGAGGAAAAGTGGGGAAGTGTTGTAAATTTTCATTTTTCACCTTTTTGACAAATGGGGCATTTTCGGGCCTAGGGACCCATTTTTTCAAAATTTGCCTACGTGGCATGTTCTGATTGGTAGGGGGATGGTGGGTGGTCAGATTCCCTTAAGGTTTTTAGACCTTATTTTGTAAAAATGTTAAAGTCACAAAATGGTTCGAAGCCCCGCAGCCAATCGGGAGTGGACACGTGTCCTAAAAGACCAAAAAGGGAGGAGCGGGCCGATGGGGGACTTAGAGTTTTTTTTTTTTAGCTCTATTTTTCTAAAGTTTCAAAATCAGTTTTTCCCCCACTCCAATCAGAGGAGGACACGTGGCATCAATTTTGAGAGGGTCGGCAGGCCGGCGGAGGCAAAAGGGAATTATTTCCCTTTTGCGAAAAGAAGGCTTAAAATTAAAAGTTTGGAGCGTGGCCCCGTGGCCAATCATAGGTGGACATGTGTCCAACAGGGTCAGAGGGAAGTGCGGGCCATGGAGGGAAATGGGGATTTTTTCCTTTTTGGCAAAAGGAGTTAAGGAAAAAATTTAAGCCAGCGGGCCCACAAGCAAATCAATGAGTGACACGTGGCGGGCAAGAGCGGACAAGGTGGGTCAGCGGGTCGGTGGAGGCAAGAGAGAATTTTTTCCCTTTTACAAAGAAGGCTTAAAATTAAAATTTTGGAGCATGGCCCTGTGGCCAATCACAGGTGGACACGTGTCCAACAGAGTCAGAGGGAAGTGCGGGCCGCGGAAGGAAAAGGGAAAATTTTCCCTTTTGGTCAAAAAGACCTAGGGTAATATTTTGGAGCGTGGCCCCATGGTAAATCAGGGATAGACACATGGCAAAGGTAGAGTGGGTCAGCGGCCCTACAGAAGGAAAATTGAAAATTTTCCCATAGCAAAAAAGGGCGTTAAAATGAAAATTGGGGATTTTAGCGATAGAGGAAGCGACAAAGGGAGAAATCAGGTGTGCGGGCCCGCGGGGCAAAAAGTGAAAATTTTCCCAATTTCCAAAAGGGGTCAAAATGCGCAGAATTGAAGCATGATTTCAATGGGACCCACCATATGCCACGTGTCAGCTCCAAATTTCAAGGGCGGAGGGGTGGAGAAAAAAGTCAAAATTTTCCATTTTTCCAAAAAATGTGGAAAAGTCAAAAATGATCCCAATTTCGGTCCCAATTGTTTTTTGACACGTGGAGGGCCCAGATTAAAGGACAAAGAGTAGATCAAGATCCACTATGCATTTTCATTTTTGGCTGCCATTTTTTCTCCAAGAAGCTTGGAGATGTGAATTTTACATCTTTTTTCATCAAATTTTTGGTGAATTCAGGTTGTTTTTTCCTTCTAGGAACATTGGAATCAGTTTCATGACTCAATATTTTGATTTGAGATGTTTTTGAAGTAATTTTTTGCCCCAGCCCAAGAAAACACGTGAAATGTCAAATTAAAAGTTACAGAGGTAATTTTAAAGGGTGAAAAGGTGAAATGATGAGTGAAAAGGTGTTTGCATGCCTTAATGATGAAAAATGTGCCTCCAGGAAGGATAATGATCTGAATATTTGTAATGATTTGCCATTTTAGAAACACCTGACAACTCTCATTGCAAATTTGTTAAATGTCATTTTTAGTGAATCATGAAGAATTGTTGTAACAGAATTGATCCCTTGGCATATTCTTTTCTTGGGAAAGAAGGATCAAATGTGGAAAGAGATATATAATATATTTTTGAGAAATGTAGAGGTGTTGGGAAGTTGAAAATCATGAGCAAATTCTGAGAGAAAGCTCATTTTTCTGAAAAAACCACCAAAGAACCAGAATAATTTCTTTTGTGTTGGATCTTCATGTATGTGAGTTGGTTACAAGTGTATAGCCATCACACAGCTCTGAGATTGTTCATGAAACTCTCCCCTGTTGATGAATCTAACAAGCTCTTGAGTTAATCTATGTTTTTTTGGGCAATATGATGTCTGTTATCATTTTTTAAATGCCTACAAATAGTTTTCATTGTTCTTGTTGCAATCTTGCATTAAAAGTCTTTAGAAATCACAAAGAATCTCCATTTCTTGTTGATAGTTTAGTGGCATTTGCAATCTCATGTTCAGAAGAGCCTTCATCTGATAAAGAGATAAACAAATTTAAAATCACTTTACCTTCCTTGACTGTAGAGATTTCTTGTAAGCCTTTGGGGGTACCTTAGGCATGGTTTGATCAAGGGTTTTTGTGTTTAATTGAGTTCTTTACTTCAAGCTTTTGTGGTGAATTCTCAAAGATTGTGTGAAGAGTGCAACCTGGGCTTCCATTTATGCCTCTTCTGGTTGAAATAATATCATGATTATTTGAAGCATTTTATCTGATAGTTGTTCAAGTATTGTAGAGGTTGTCAAAGATCTGATATATCCCAGTTTGTCTTGTCAACACCCCACCAAAAAATTCATTCAAACAAACTAATCCTACCCATACTACCCCTGCATTGCATTGTGTGTCAACAAAAGGATGTAACCCATCTACAAAAATGCACAAGGAAAATCAGGATTATATAATGTCTTCAGTAACCCTTGCCTTGCATTGAAAATATCTCCATGATCTGGGAGTGACAACTTGTGAAAGTCAGATTTGGAGTGTTGATCATATTTTCCCAAGGCCTTTTCATACTATTTACATAAATTGAGGGATATATTCATCTCCTTCACCATTTGGGGGTTACAATATAGGTTCTCTTACCTTGGTTGAAAAGGCACAACCTAAAATAGTGAGGGTCAGATCAAATCCTTTCAAAGTGTTATCCATCTCTCCACAAATCTGAGTTCCAGTTAGATCACCTCCCCGGCTACAAAACGACACACATCATGATCTATCTGACTTCAAGCTTCATACCATATCTCTGATGCTTCTCAGACTAAAAAGGAGAACAAATTTGGGTACCAACACTTTCTAGCACCGTTGTTAGGGAATATTATTTTGTATTTCAGTGCTTTAGATCCCTGGTAATACTTCTTCTGTGATTTTTGTGCAATTCAAATCAGTATCATTTTCGATCGATTTCTAGGCTGGAATGATATTCTCTTGAGTTCAAATTTTTGAGAATATTTGTGCATACATATTTGAGAATGCATATCAAACCCTGGTAATCTCCTTTGCAAATTCTTCATGCAAATACATTGTTGAAGCATCATTTTATAATCAAATTTGTAAGCATTAAGTGAAGGATATAAGTTCTGCCTGCAATTTTACCAGTTTCCAGCAATTGTTGCACCTTCATTTGCATTTGTGGTTGAATGATTCAAGAAAAGGAAGGTCTGATTTGTAAAGTTTGGCAATATTTTCAGTGCTCATAAATATTTGATAGAGTATTTTACTGTATTTTCACAACTAGGGTGAAAATCCTTAGTGGAAACTCCATGCTGATATGATATTAATAAATACCAGTGTCTTGCCTTTTTGTCATTTGCTTTTGTGCTACTAATCTCTGCAAAATTGGAAGGAAGAAGATCTCTCTTCCTTAAAGACTCTGCTAAGAAATTGTTTTCAGATTCAAGGAGCTCAGAGTTGGAAGGGAGAAGAGTTTGGAAAGTTGTTAAAGGTCAGACATCAGGCAAAGATATATCCATTGGTGAGAGAGATCAACCTTTGGTAGAAGATTATCATTCTTCTTCAAGTGATTCTGATTCAAGAAATCCTCTCATAAACTTGTTTGCCTCAGCTAGTGAAGGTCCTTATGCTGTACCTGGTAAGTTCCTTCTCTAATCTACACCTCTGTGTTTTAATTCAAGTAAAACTTTCCAAGAAAATCAACACTTAGAGAATACCAGTCTTGTGAATCACATTCTTGAGCCCTAAAGATCTTGCACTCCTCATCAACTTGTTTCACCTCCAAGATCACCTCCACCAAAAAATATGGCTCAGCCTAGACCTCCATTTGTTGTTAACACCTTTGGTCCCATAGATTTTAGAGGAATGGATGGTTACCTGAATGCTGTTCCACAAGATGTCAGAAATAGATTGCCAAAATTTCAAGGCAACAATGCAATAACAAGTGATCAGCATCTCAAACTCTTTGTTAATATGATGGAATATTTTGAGATAGATTTTGAAGATGTGTATATTAAGTTGTTCATTCATACACTAGAAGAATATGTTAGGGATTGGTACAAGGCTCTACCTGATAATTCTATTGATTCATGGACTGAAATGAAAAATGCATTTAGGTTGAAATATGGTGACAAGACTGATCCTAGATTTCTTTTATCTGAGTTTGAGAATATCAAGAAGAACCTTAATGAATCAGTCCATTACTTCAACACAAGGTTTAACAAAACTTTGAGAAGGCTACCTGTTAATTTGAGGCCTTGTGATGAATCTTTTCTAATCAAATATGCAGATGCATTTGATAAGAAGGCAGCCTATTACCTAAGAGACAAGAACCCAACCAATCTAAGAAAAGCTTTCACCATGGCACTTCAAATTGAGAACAATATCAAAGAAATTGGGAAACCTCTCAAGAGAGATGGTGTAAAATTGATAAACCTTGAAAAACCTCAAGCTAGCAAAGGTGTTGATTTAGAAGAGGTTGTGAAAACTTTGGTAGGGGCTGTTAAAGAAATCTCATACAAGTTGGCAAGAGCTGAGAAGGGAATTGGGCAGACTTCACAAGGTCAGCTTAAAAGCACAAAACCAAGATAGATTTGGCAATCATCCATAGGAGGTGATCAAAGGTTTGTATGATAAAGGTAAAGGACCTATTGGATCTGCAAATAGACATCCTCAAGCAAATGAAGGAAGAGTGTTTCTTGATCCCTTAACTGCTAGGGTTGCTGTTATTGAAGAGGCTGCTGATATTGATTGGTGTGATAGGTGTTTTCTGCCCCATTCTCCATGTGAAGTGGACCAGAAATAAGGTGAAGCTAATAATGATGATGGTATTGATGATGATATTTGCATGATGGGATGTTCTTCAAGCTCACAAGGAGGAGCAACATCTACTGAAGTAATAAGTGCTAGGACAGCTACAAATTTTTGGGATTGCATCAAACGGGTAAAATTTTTTCTTCCCCCTCATGCTCTTGAAGTTGATGTAGTGCAAGATTTTGAAATTCCTAACAATGAATTTGAATACTTAAGAGCTTTGATGATTAAGAAGTATGATCGTGGTATCCCTTCGGAGGAAGATAGACAATTGTTGATGAATGTTGTTGTAGCTCAAGAGAAAGACTATAACACTAGAAGTAAAGTTGTTAAGGGAGTTGGGCCTCAAGCCAAACCTAAAACACCCTTGCTCACAAGCATTCCAAAAGAAGCTCCTAGGAGAGAAGCACCTGTTAGAATTTTTGTTGTCCCAAACAAAAATTATAGTCCTCCTCATGCCTAAGCTGCCAAGAATCCACTGCCATCTAATGAATCTTCTTGTCTCCCTTCCAATGTTGTTTTGCCAAAGAGTGTCCCCTATGACATAGCCCAAGTATTGAGCAAAATTAAAGTGAGTGTTCCAATCATTGAGTTGCTTAGAATTCCTGAGCATAAGAAGAGAGCATTTGAGTACTTGGGATTGAAAGAAGAGAAGGTTACTGTAGGTAGAAATGTAAATGTTGTTGAATCTCCACCTCAAATCATTGTTGACCTTGAAACACCACCAGTAGTAGAAGATCTTGGAGAGACACCTGAGGTATATTTGGGGACATCTTTGGTTGATTCCCAATTGAATGTTGATCCATTCTTCACAACTTTGATCATAAAGGATAAGCTACTTCACAATTGTATGTTTGATTCCGGTGCATCATGTAATGTCATGCCTCTAGAAGTCATAAAT
Organism: Taxus chinensis; assembly: GCA_019776745.2. Classification (NCBI taxonomy): domain Eukaryota; kingdom Viridiplantae; phylum Streptophyta; class Pinopsida; order Cupressales; family Taxaceae; genus Taxus; species Taxus chinensis. The sequence goes on from CM034151.1 coordinate 48,268,620, forward strand.
GAGTTGGACATCAAAGTGAAAAAAAGCCTATGGAAATTGTACTGCCATGGACTCAAGAGAAGTGCCAGTTGTTGGTTGTGTGAAAGGTTTGGAAGTGCAACTTGTATCTTATCCAGGGAGCAATTTAAAATTGGATGTTGTGATTGTTGATTGCCCTACCAAATGGGGTATTATTTTTTCAAGAAAGTGGGCTACAAGTGTTGGAGGGAGTGTCCAAATGGATATGTCTTTTTCCACCATTCCCATTGAGGGAAGCCTAGTCAAGCTCTATGGAGAAAAGAAAATGTTGCATCTAATTGAGGACCCAAACAATGCTACTTATGAAGTATTATTTGCTAATGTTGATGCTGATAATTTTATTAGTTTTGCTTATGGAAAAAAAAATGGATCAGTCAAAGTTCCTTGAACAGGTACGTTCTCCTTGGACCTTTCTATTTGATGGAGCTTGCTCCAAATTTGGAAATGGTGTTGGTGTAATTGTGATTTCTCCTAGCTTGGAAGAATTTGTTTTTTCCTTTAAGATTAATTTTGAATGTACTAATAACATTGCTGAGTATGAAGCCTTGTTGTTGGGTCTCATAATTACATGGAAGTATGGTGTCAAGGACATCATTGCAAAGGGAGACTCAGAGTTGGTTTTCAAACAAATAAGAAAACTATATGCTACCAAAAATCAGTGGATGAAGTAGTATAAGCATGTAGTTTGGGATCTAGTTGAGATGTTTGATTCCTTCAATATTATGCACCATGACAGAAGTTTGAATACTGCTGCTGATAAATTGGTAGTGTTGGGGTCAAGATTTGGAGTTTTCACCGTTTCACCTTATTGTGAGTACAATGTTGAAGTGTTGACTAGGCCAGCTGTCCCTGAAAACATCAAGAATTGGCAAGTGTTTGATGATGATTCTCAAGTACAGAGGTTCTTGCAAAATCAAGGTGAGTTTGTAGATCAACATATTGATTGGGAACCAATGGTGTGTATAACTGAAGGGCGAGAGACTTTGTTTGGAAAATATATTATCTAATTGAAAACTAACACCATTCTTAGAGGCCTTGTTGCTCTTGAGTCTAATTTTAACAATGTTGATTGCATCATCAATAGAAACATGTCTGCCTCAAGGGACATGGAAGAACATGACTTGGGAAAAAAGGAAAAACCAAGAAAAGTTTGGTTGGGCAGTAGTTTAAACAAGGAAGAAAAATAGTCCTACCTCCAATTGTTGAAACAATATCAAGACTGCCTTGCCTAGTCATATTCAGAGATGAAAGCATATAGAGAAGACTTGTTTCAACATGATATTCCTCTTGAAACAAATGCCAAACCATTTAGACAAAAGCAAAGGCCAATCAATCCACTCCTCTCTATGAAAATGTAAGGTGAATTGAAGAAATTGAAGGAGGGAGGGATCATTCTACCCATAAGGTATTCATCTTGGGTTGCAAACCTTATGCCAGTCAAAAAGAAGAATGGAGATATCATACTTTGTGTAGACTTCAGAAACTTGAATAGAGCTTCATTAAAAAACAATTATCCTTTGCCAAACATGGAGAACATGCTGCAGTTAATAACTAGATCTGAATTACTATCTACCTTAGATGGTTTCTTTGGCTACAATCAGGTTGTTGTCAAGGAGTTAGAGAGATTTAAAACTTCCTTTACCACTCCTTGGGGAACATCTGTTTATGTGAGAATTCCTTTTGGTCTCATGAATGCTGGGGCTACCTTCCAAAGAGCAATGGATGTTGCTTTTGTTGGTTATATAAATGACTTCATTATAGTTTATCAGGATGATGTGACTGCATTTTCAAAGAGTAGAAAAGATCACTTGTAGCATTTGGAAAGGATTTTGATTAGATTTAGAGAGTTTGGGATCTCTATCAATCCAAAGAAGTGTCACTTTGGGGTGTAAAAGGTCAAGCTACTCAGTCATATTGTCTCAAAGTCTGGTGTCATGATTGACCCTGAGAGAATAGAAGCAATCAACAAGGTGCCAATTCCAAGAACAAAGAAGGGCATCCAATCTTTCTTTGGGAAAATCAATTTCATTAGAAGGTTTGTGTCCAATTTTGCTGAGTTGAATCTTCCTATCATATGCATGTTAAAGAAAGATCAGATTATCAAATGGGAAGAGGCTGTTATTTAGGCTTTTGAAGGAATCAAGGAAGCACTTAAACATGCACCTGTCTTGGCAGCTCCGAATTACAAGAAGCCTTTCCAAATCTTCTCCTTTGCTTCTAAAAATACTATTGCATCTATTTTTCTCAAAAAGGATGAAGATGGGGCTGAGAGGCCTATTTCCTTCTTTAGCAAGGCTTTACAGGCTATTGAGTTAAAGTATATAATCATGGAAAAACAAGCATTTGCCTTGGTGAAAGAAACAAAAGTTTTCAGGCCTTATATTTTAAGTTCAAAGGTTGTTGTTTATGTTCCCCACACCATGGTAAAAGATATCTTATCATAGATGGAGATCTCAAATAAAATGTGTAGATGGGGGAACAAAATGCAAGAGTATGATATGGATATCCAAACCAAAAAGTTGGTAAGAGGTTTAGATCTTGCTAAGCTCATGGCTGAGAGCAACCTGCAGACTGTAGAAGTGAATGAAGTAGAAGAAGAAATGGAAGATGTTCTTAGGAAATTGGTAAGTTCTGAGTGGTACAAGGATATAATATTTTACCTCAGACACCTTTGTTGTCCTGATCATTTAAATAAAAATAAGAAAAGATCCCTCAAGCTGGCTTCTCAGAAATACATCATCACTGAATTTAGGCTGGCTTGGAAGAACCCTGAAGGTGTCCTCTTAAAGTGTGTAATTGAAGATGAAGCTCCCAAAGTAATTACTAATTTCCATGGGGGATTTTGTGGAGGACACTTTGCTAGAAGGGTTACAACACACAAAGTTTTGAGAGCTGGTTATTGGTGGCCTACTCTCTTCAAATATGTAACCATGCTGATTAGAAAATGTGAATGTTGTCATTGTTTATTTGGAAGAATGAAATATTTAGGCTCCCTTCCTTTACAACCTGTATTAATTGAAGCTCCTTTCAAACAATGGGGGATGGACTTCATTGGTGAGATTTCAGATCCTTCTACTGCTGGCCATAAGTGGATTTTTGTAGCCACTAATTATTTTATGAAGTGGGTTGTGTAGACACCAAATTTGAATCTTACGACACCCTGTACCCCGTATCTCATCCCGCAACCTAACCCTACCTCACCACCTGAACCTTACACACTTAATTATTTATTAATTACCTTATAATTAATAAATCCACATCTCCAACCCTGCCACCTCACCTCGCCACCTCACCATGACCTAGCCCTAACCCTAAACTAACTTAATTAAGACTTATAAATTGGTCTAAACCCACACCCATGACTCATTACCCCTCACCTGCATCAAAACGAACCTAATAATGACTTGACCAAGCCCACAAATGATCCCTCGGGAGAAAAGGAGGGAAGGTTGGCTATTTGACTAAAAATAGCCAACTTTGACCTAACCGACATTAGTTCCTACTCAACCGCCATCGGTTACATAACCACCATCAGTTCCCTGTAAATGGAATCCCCCAACCAAAAACAAGGATCCGGGGAATTCATTTGCAAGACAGAGACAAGTGAAGAAAAGAGGAGAGGAAAAGAGAAGAGGATCGAGCTGAAGACTGCAACTGAGCCACTGGATCACTGTCACCCTCATTCAAGCATTGGAAAGGACTGAGGATAGCTTCATCAGCTCGCTTTCCAATACCAGATCATCCCAACTGAGCCTTACTGTCACCACCACATTCCTTGGACCTGAATCTTCATCAAGAATGAGTAAGTAGTGTCTTGTATGTTTCTAAACACCATTTCTTAAACTTTTTGATTGATAATAATTATAAGCTCACTCCTAGATCTACCACCTGCCAGCAGCCTACACTTAACCTTCATCCATACATCCTTGTATTTCCTAGAAGATAGTTTTATCACTCTCTGAGTCTTCCCCATCATCTCACTATTCCCCTCAACCATCCACCAGTCTTAAAAAACCCCACAATCACCCTACAACCAACCTCTACCCAGAAGCACCTAGATTACTGACCCTACCGGTGTCGGTTATCCCCTACCGGTAGCGGTTCTCTAACCGCGGTCGGTTATCCAGTGACTAGCATCATTCACTGCGACTTATACCCAAAACCAGTATTTTACCTATTCACTCCAAAACAACCTCAGATTCAGTCTAGTCTATCTCGATAACTTGAGCTAAACATGTCAATAACCAGTGACCAAACAAACAACATGATGTTTTATTATTGGTAGTTTCTTCTCTATTGCTTTGTGATGAGATACCTAAATCGTGAGTTCGCAATAGCTTCTTTATTATCATTTGCATCAATTTGTATTAAAAGGGAACTAACCACCTTCAAAAGGAAGTCTGATATTTCCTGGGCCCAAGGCAGTTCCCTCACTTATTTTCTAACTAAGATCTAGTGGTCTTGTATTCTTACTTACAGGTAGTCCTTCCCAAACAACAGGGATTTCTTCACAATCGATCTGATCTGTCTACGGTATGTGCACAGCTTCCCAACATTCAACAGGTATTCCTCCTAGCCCTAACCCTTATCTGTTTCTCAAGAGAATGAAAGGATAGAAGCAACTCTATTCCGGAACGGAAACATTCCGTGCGAAACATTTTGGCACACCCGGTGGGACTTGAACCTGGGTATTCTACCCGTTCTCAGATCTCTGGCTCCGCTGGCCAATGGATCACGTGCATCTGTCCTATACCACCTGTCCCCTATACCACCGGGCGTGCCAAAATGTTTCACACGGAATGTTTCCGTTCTGGAATAGAGTTGCTTCTATCCTTTCATTCTCTTGAGAAACAGATAAGGGTTAGGGCTAGGAGGAATACCTGTTGAATGTTGGGAAGGTGTGCGCGTACCGTAGAGAGATCAAATTGATTGTGAAGAACTCCCTTTTGTCTGGGAAGGACTACCTGTAAGTAAGAATACAAGACCACCAGATCTTAGTTAGAAAATAAGTGAGGGAACTGCCTTGGGCCCAGGAAATATCAGACTTCCTTTTGAAGGTGGTCAGTTCCCTTTTAATACAAATTAATGCAAATGATAATAAAGAAGCTATTGCGAACTCATGATTTAGGTATCTCGTCACAAAGCAATAGAGACTAAACTACCAATAATAAAATGTCATGCTATTTGTTTGGTCACTGGTTATTGACATGTTCAGCTCAAGTTACCAGGATAGACCAGACTGAATCTGAGGTTGTTTTGAGATGAATAGATAAAAGGCTAGTTTTGGGTATAAGTCACAGTGACAGATGTCGATCACTAGATAACAGACCGCGGTTAGAGAACCACTACCAGTAGGGGATAATCGACACCGGTAGGGTCAGTAATCTAGGTACTTCTGGGTAGAGGTTGGTTGTAGGGTGATTGTGGGGTTTTTTAAGACTGGTGGATGGTTGAGGGGAATAGTGAGATGATGGGGAAGACTCAGAGAGTGATAAAACTATCTTTTGGGAAACGCAAGGATGTATGGATGAAGGTTAAGTGCAGGATGCTGGCAGGTGGTAGATCTAGGAATGAGCTTATAATTATTATCAATCAAAAAGTTCAAGAAATGGTGTTTAGAAACATACAAGACACTACTTACTCGTTCTTGATGAAGATTCAGGTCCAAGGAATGTGGTGGTGACAGTAAGGCTCAGTTGGGATGATTTGGTATTGGAAAGTGAGCTGATGAAGCTATCCTCAGTCCTTTCCAATGCTTGAATGAGGGTGACAACGATCCAGTGGCTCAGTTGCAGTCTTCAGCTCGATCCTCTTCTCTTTTCCTCTTCTCTTTTCTTCACTTGTCTCTGTCTTGCAAATGAATTCCCCGGATCCTTGTTTTTGGTTGGGGGAGGTCATTTATAGGGAACCGATGGTGGTTACGTAACCGACGGCAGTCGAGTAGGAACCGATGTCGGTTAGGTCAAAGTTGCCTATTTTTATTAAAATAGCCAACCTTCCCTCCTTTTCTCCCGAGGGATTAGTTGTGGGCTTGGTCAAGTCATTATTAGGTTCGTTTTGATGCGGGTGAGGGGTGATTAGTCATGGGTGTGGGTTTAGACCAATTTATAGGTCTTAATTAAGTTAGTTTAGGGTTAGGGCTAGGTCATGGTGAGGTGGTGAGGTGATGGTGGCAGGGTTGGAGATGTGGATTTATTAATTATAAGGTAATTAATAAATAATTAAGTGTGTAAGGTTCAGGTGGTGAGGTAGGGTTAGGTTGTTGGATGAGATACGGGGTACAGGGCGTCGTAAGACCCAAATTTGGTGTCTACATTTTCCCCTTGTTGTCATGTAGCTTGTATTGGAAAGCTGCATTGACAATAATAAGAAGTGTTTTCCCCAGTTAAGGGTATAGGTAATCCCCCTCAAATCTATCATAGATTGAGGCGACGTGAAATCAGGGATAGGGTTGATAAAGGGTGAATTATGATGAGATGAGGGTAAAATGGTGGGGTAAGTTCAAGGAGACAGATGCACGTTAAGATGCAATAGTGTGACCAGGGTACATGGTTTGAAGAGCAAACAAGCAATTCATAGGCAAAGGTCGATAGTTTAACCAAACAAGGCTGATATAATCCTGGTATCCAAGGCATAGGAAGTAGCTCCATGGGATATAACGGGTAAGGTACCGAAACGTTTAGACATGTTCTGTAGTACCAAATGGTTGGTTTGGTTGAGATAAACGTCACGGTCTCGGTCTAAGAAAAGCTGGTTGGCTGATCAATTCAAGTATCCTAGTCATGCTAAAACACGAATAGGTGAGCTCAATTGAACAAAAAACTATGTTATGGGTGGATAGAATCATAATTTGCGGGCTTCGGTCGAGGTATTTAATTGGTGCGGCCGTGGGTCGGGTCGATTGGTTGGTTGCGGCCTTGGGTTGGGCCAATTGGTTTGTTGCGGCCTTGGGTCGGGCCGATTGGTTTGTTGTGGCCTTGGGTCGGGCCAAGTGATTGGTTGCGGCCTTGGGTCAGGCCAAGTGATTGGTTGCGGCCTTGGGTCGGGCCAAGTGATTGGTTGCGGCCTTGGGTCGGGCCGATTGGTTTGTTGTGGCCTTGGGTCGGGTAGATTGGTTTGTTGTGACCTTGGGTCGGGCCGATTGGTTTGTTGTGGCCTTGCGTCGGGCCAAGTGATTGGTTTCAGCTTTGGGTAGCTGATGTGATGAGAAATAGAAATTGGTGGATAAGGGTAGGACATAGGAAACACTAGGCATGTAACCGATATCGGTAAGTTATGACTGGTATCGGTTAAATGACCGATATCGGTGTTTTAGGGTGCGCTATAACCGATATCGGTTATAGGTAAAAACCTATAAAAAGAAAAATATGGTGTGTCATTTTCACATTGTCAATTTGAGTGCTAAATTTTTTCTTGTCTGAGTTTTGAATTGATTGTGTTGAGTTTGTGGGCTGAGTTAGCACTAGTTGAGTGGAGGAAGGAGTTATTGGTAGGCCCCAGTGATCAGGAAGCAGAGTTTGATTGGTTGAGGACCCTGTTGAGGAGATTTGGAGCTATGGCATAGCCTGGAGGAGCAAGAGGTGCTGGAGGACCTGGACCACCACCACCTATCCCACCACGACAATGTGTAGTCATACCGGTAGGTTCTAAATCCCTATTTGTGTGAAGTTGATGAATTTAGCTAGGAGGTGGGTTTTAGGGTAGGAATCTAAAATGTGATAAAATAATGAATAAATGAGGATAAATCGTAAAATGGAGTGGGTAGATATGTTAGGTAAGTCAACACGACAGGGTGGATAAGTTTTTAGGCAATTGGGCTAGGTAGATAGGTTAAAAATAGAAAAAAGGGGATTTGGGGGCCGTTTTCGATCCGGCCCCAAAATCCCACAGTGATAGATGGCGGTCACTAAGCGACCGACATCGGTCACCACGCAAGCTGTTTAGATTTAGTGGGTTCAGAGACCAGTGTCGGTCATGTGTCGACCAACGTCGGTGCATAAAAGTAGGGTATAGCTATGGGTGGTGGACCGATGGCGGTCGAGGGTGACCGGTACCAGTCTCCATGGGTAGTAGGAAAGGGTGTGAATTTTGTGGTGTTTGTTTGTTGTAGGTGGGTAGGATAGATTTGTGGGGTGAAAGGAGAAAAGGGGGTTATTGTAGGTGTTTTGTTGGGTGGGGTTAGTGATATTGGGGTTATTTGGTAGTTGTTTTGGAAAGTGGAGACCTGATAGAGTGGGTTGTTTTTACAGGCACGCCAGCAACTGACGATGCGGGATAGGATGCCACCTCTACTGGGGTAGATGCGGCCACATGTGACTACAGCGCAGTGGTCAGTCATGTGAGAGGTGGGACTCGGTGGAGTCTAGAGATATAGGGTTGTGGATAGGGACCACAACCTGATGGTTGCCCTCATCAAGAGATGGGATCCGACAACCAATGTCTTCCATCTCCCTACTGGAGAGATGACAGTCACACTAGAGGATGTGTATCGCATCCTAAGACTACCGATCATAGGCAAGGTGGTGTTCCAGGTGGATGCCAAGAAAGCAATAGACAACATCCTGTAGGTATTCGAGGATGCAGCCCCATTGATTACGTACCATAGTGTGAGCATCTGCTATGGTGATATGTATCGCGCACATTGACAGGAGGCACGGATTGCCATGCTGATGATGATTGGCATCACCTGTTTCACCCTCCCAAACTCAGAGGGAGGTCACTTCCCATGGGCACTGATGGGAGTACTGCATGAGATGGTGGAGGAGCACATGTGCTATGCATGGGCACCGGTGTATTTAGTGTAGCTATATAGAGAGCTCTGGGGCTATCACCGTATGAGGCAATTCGGGTTATGCTCGACATTCTTGCTACACTATTGGGCCTACGAGCACATTGTGTGTTTATGACCTATAGGGCTACCCCAGCAGCCAGGGCCACAGGTAGTGTATCGGTATGGGTTTCAAAGGTGGTTGGGAGTCGTGGGCCAGCCACGAGAGGTTATTGTAGGGTGAGATGTCACGCACTATAGGCATATGTTAGAGGGCTTGACCGCATTAGATATTATATGGAGGCCATACAGAGGCCATCAGCCCCGAGGAGGAGCCTGAGCATAGCTACGATGGATCCAGTATATCTTCTGGATAGCTGGATGGAGACCCAGGGAGCATGAGCGGATTCCCCTAGAGAGGGTACGCCGACAGTTGGGTCTATGGCAGGATGAGCCACCTCCCTTCCCACAGTATCGGAGGGAGGATGTAGAGGCACCATTGCTTGTACCGCAACCATGTGACCCAGTCTGGGTAGCAGAAGGCCGGCTGATGATATGGTGGATGATGCCGGGGTGACAGGTTCATTTTTGGTGTGGTGGGCAAGGCAGAGGGCAGTCATGAGAGCACAGCCCCCACAGCCAGATTTGGCGGCTGCTATAGCAGAGAGGGATCGTCTCTTGGGCCAGGTGTAGGTATTACAGGGGCAACTTGCTACTACATAGACACAGATTGGGGTGCTACAGGGGCAGTTAGCCCAAGCACAAGCACAGGCACAGGTACATGCACAGCCGCAGGCACCGGCACAGGCACAGGGACAGGCACAGGCACAGGCACTGGCACAGGCACAGGGATAGGCATAGGCATAGGCACAGCCACTGGCATAGGTACAGGCACACGCACCGGCACAGGCACAAGGTGTATAGGTAGGTTAGGGGCCACTTCTATTAGGAGCCGGGGGACTAGGCCCACCAGCCATGGTGGCACGGGCCCGATATATGGAGGTGAGAGTGGAGGCCTGATATTATCAGGATGTGCTAGATGGTACCGGTGCTGACTATCAGCCATATGTGGCTCACAGGGAAGAGACATCCCAGAGTCACAGGTCACAGGGGGCCGCAGCCACAGCCAGTGGGTCAGTGACAGGTAGGAGGCTAGATCTGGCACAGGGGCCAGCTGAGAGATGAGCTAAGGGAGGGGGAGAGAGTTGAGGCACCCAGGAGCAGAGATGGGTATATAGAGTATTTATTGATAGAGACACTGGTCTGCGAACTGAGTGTGTATATAGAGGCCTACGTGCCCACATAGGATTTATTTATTCATTTTTGTTGTATATATCGTCCTGCGAGCCGAGTACATTTTGTATAGTTCATACAGGCTTGCGAGCTGAGTATATTTTTGACATGAGAGACCGGCCTGCGAGCCGAGTCAAGATTTTGACAGAGACAGTGGCCTACGTGCCGAATTGATATTTTTAGATCACAGAGGGCCCATGGAGGGCAATTTGTATATGTTGACATTGATTTGATGATGATATATAGATGAGTTTGCTCCACATGGTGTGTAAAATTTTTGATTTAATGCATCTATTAGAATGTTTCATGTGTTTTGTCGATGGTATTGAAATTTTATGCATATATAGATGATGTTGATGAAGTTTTACATATGTGTTAATGGTATTCTAATGATAGATATTGATAACTATGTCGTTATGCAAAGAAAAGAGGCGGGCGCCACCAAAAATTTACAAAAAACAAAGAAATGGCCTAGGATAACCAAAGGGAGTGAGGTAACCGATATCGGTTCCGTAACCGATGTCGGTAGTCATTTGACCGATACCGGTTAGGTAACCGATATCGGTTATGCTAAAACGAGCTTTTCTAAGAATAGAAAAGCTTGGGAGGAAACTTAAGTTCTTATTTTTAGAGTCATGCGTCATTCGACCGATACCGGTTAGGTAACCGATATCGGTTATGCTAAAACAAGATTTTCTAAAAATAGAAAAGCTTGGGAGGTGACTTAAGTTCTTATTTTTAGAGTCATGCAACAAGTTAAATACGAGAATGCGACGTTGTTGACGGCTTATACAGGTAATTGCATGAGAGAATTGAGTGATAAGGAGGAACGAGACAGGTAAAGTAATCGTGGGCTTAGATTAAGAAGGCAAAAAGACAAGTTATATTGAAGAGGGTGGTGAACATGGGTGAACAAGGAGAAGCATCCAGCAGGTAGAGAAGAGAGGGAAGACAGGTTCCACCTCAAGCTGCCACATCCCAAGAGGTATAAGTTTTGGTTGGAATTAAATTCTTGCATGTTTATGAATAGGATGAGAGAAGGTAAGTGGGTAAAAAAGAAAAGGTGATAGGTAAGGGTTCGGGATGGGGTGAGTGTTATGGGGTAGGTGATCAGGGGTTTCGGGTATGTTTGTAAGTACAAAGAGGGGTAAACAAGTGAATAATCATCGTAGGTGGTGTTTTTAAGTAGGGTGTATAGAATTGACAGTGACCGATATCGGTTAGAGATAACCGGTATCGGTTATCTATAACTGATATCGGTTACTGTGTAAAATTCCAGAATGTGATAAAAAACACCTGGGGATTTTATTTATTGATTTGTTGTTTGTTGATTTGATGTATGCAGGCAGAGGCAGGGTTGAGGATGAATGATAGGGTGCTAGCTTTGTTGTCACGGGTCTGAGTGGATGTAACACCAGCTAAGTGGGCATTGATAAACCATGTGGGGTTAAGTGGAATCCACTATTATTCACAAATCGCACGCAATCATGCTATGTTGCAGGCATTGATTGAGAGATGGAATCCAGAAAAGAATGCCTTCTTTCTACCAACAGGGAAGATGACAGTGACGTTAGAAGATGTGTTCCGAATTTTGAGACTCCCAATTACAGGAAGACTAGTGTATCAGGCAGGGCCTAGCGCAGTGCGGGGAGTGATAACAATAGTATTTGGTCCAGCTGCACGAGATTTGACATAGCGAGGTTTGACATTCACTTATGGTGTAATGTTTGTAGCACACCCTGAGGCAAAAAGGTTGGCAGTGGTATTAATGATAGCGGTGGGGTATTATGCATTATCAAGGGTGGATGGGGGAAGATTTCCAAAATCATTGATGTGTATTATTTGGAAAATGATAGAAAGGAGCGTGACTTTCGCATGGGCACCCACATATTTGGCAAAGCTATATAGGGGTTTATGGGTCTGCAAGCAAAATCACAGGACTACACTAGATTGTGCATACCTATTACATTGTTGGGCCTATGAGCACATTGTGTGTGTGTGACCAATAGGCTGACCAATCTAGGGAGGAGAGAAATGAGTGTAGAGGTTCGGATTCAGACGATGGGTCCAGACAGAGCAAGCGGCGAGATCCGAGACTGTGACAGATGACATCAACTATTATAGGTAGATGTGGGAGATGGTGACAATTATGGATATCCATTAGAGGCCTTACGGGAAATATATGGTGACGAAGAAAATAGTTAAGGATTTGAGGGGTGTAGAGAGATTAAGGTGGATTGTGGGACATAGGCTAGGTGAGTACGAGAGGATTCCTATAGATCACGTGCAGCGACAATTTGGATTTGTTCAGGATATACCCATGGCTTATGGACCATACATGAGGATTGACACTGAGGCATTATTCTCACCTCCCCGGCTGACACCTCCAGAAGGACCAAAAGAGACAGCAATCAATCATAGGGTAATAGATGCAAGAGTGATAGAGGCTTATAGATTATGGTGGGTAGCAGAGCTGCAAGGTGCACATGAGAGGGCCGATCATCCTGACATAGCTGTGATTACAGCAGAGAGAGACCGCTTGCAAGGTTTAGTTCACCATTCTTCAAAACAACAAAAATCAAGGGACGTGACATATATCTGATTTATTGTGATTATACAACTCTTTTCACCTATCAACTTCTTGCCTTTGCAAGGTACCTAGGGATTCAAGCTCATCCTACGATAATACATGGTTTGTTTTGCTCTTTTCAACTACAGGACACTTTTGCCTCTTTTACCCGAATCTAGGATTATGTGTTGACCTTAATCAAGACACGATTCCCTATGCTTGGGTAAGCTCAACCTCACTTCACCTATACCCACACCAACACCGCCAATACCTTACCAATACCAATAACATTACCCTACCAACATCAAACTTTTTACCAACCAACAAATTACCTAACCACAACCAAATTGCCTAAATTCACCTCTCCCTAGTCATAAGGGAGAACTACATCGGTCTGAGGCCCCTCCTTGCTTTGTGTAATGGGCTATGTAGGCAGCACTTAGGAGACATGGGGTCTCCCAAGGTTAGCTTAACCATCCCCTACCATAACCTATCATGTGTTGTTAAAATATACATGATTTTGCATATCTTGATAACACTCACCTTGGTCCACCTGTCTCGGCTTCACCAAAATCTATCATCATTACAACCCCGCCTCTCGAGAACAATGACTTATCCCTTCCATCTTCCTCCTCTCATATCCATGAGATCAACATGATTAACATTGCTACTCGAGGTCAGAAAAACACTGGAAAAGCTAAAGAATGCATACCTGCGGCCTCTCTTTCTCCTTCTGACATCCAGATCGCACCACCACCAAAAGTGGTCATTCGTGGACCTGCCTATCTCATCTCTAATGGAGTTGCCCACCGTACCATGATCAAACAACTTCACCAATCTCCTGTCAAAATGACACTCTATGATCTCATTCAAACATCTGAATTGCATCGAAAAGCTTTAATTGAGATCCTTCAAGGGATAGAGGTCCTACCTAACGAAACCTTGCTCGTCGCTTCCAATTTAACACCCAACCACATCACTTCTCTCACCAAACAACCTACCTCCACAACCACTTCGGTCCCTGTACAGCAAGCCACTGCTGTCAGTTTCTTTGAAGATGAAATTGTCGTCTTTGGTGTAGAAGATCCTGACTCTGCTCTTTTCATCTCATCTTATGTCTGAGACATCCAAGTATGTCATGTTATGATTGACGGGGGCACTAGCCTGAATATCATCTCTTCCAAAGCCTTCCAACAAATGAATATCCCTTCTAGCTGCATGTGTGCCAACCCCACCATGTTGCATTCATTCAATGATGCTATTACTTCTACTTTAGGCACCATGATCCTTAACATTTGTGTAGGGCCATGTACCTTACCCAAACTCTTCTACATCCTTGAGGGAGAGTTCCAATACAACATGTTGCTAGGCCGCCCCTTAGAATCCGGGCTATGGGATGTGTTCCCTCCACCTTACATAGATGCATCAAATTCAAGTATGAGGGGAGGTCATACACCATCAAAGTTGATGCTTCCCCCTTCAAAACATGTAATATGTTATATCACCCTAATGATGTGCTTGTACCAGTCAAGGCACCCATTGATCTAACCCAACCATCTACTTTCAACCACACCTCCACCATCCACCTTAACCACACTCACACCCTTGACTAATAAATCCACCGCCGTGAATACCACTTCTTTCCCCGCAGACAACATCCCAACTTTAGATCCCTTGGTAGATGTTTTTCAACACCTTACGCTAGGGGAGTATCACCTATATAATGTTAGCACTTTCCATACCCCACAAGAGTATGGATAGTTACATGCGCATCCTACCTACGATCGTCGTGCGGGGGAGGTGATCTCCTACAGACCACCTAATTGCCGCACCAACCTAACATATGCGGGTGTCGACACACCCTCTGTTACCCCCTGAACCTACCCTTGGTGTGGTTCCCTTCTAATATGATTTTCAATATCTAACAAATCGTTGTTTCACCCTCACCTTCTTGACTCCCTGTGCTTAGAAAGGTTTTTGTTTCGGTCTTTATGAACAAGGCCGACATACAATCATTCCCATGACTACACACAAACACAAATATTGCAGTGGTCTTGGATTTTCTAAAACACTTATACCAAAGAAAACCTCGTGTCAGTTGTATCCGGAAAGACAACGACATCACCCCTTCTGAACCATCAACACCCATTTTTCCATCTTCACCCACAGATTCAATAGACCCGGAATCTATCCCTCCCAACTTTTTTTTTTTCGTGAATGCTATCTTCCTGGGTCTTCTCACTTATCAACGTGATAATGAGAACCTATCTTCTCTTCCCCTTCTGTATCCATACATGATCGAAGAATACTCGCCTTCAATTAATGTTGTTGAGTGTCAGGATGACGACTCCATCCTCACTTACCTTGGTGCGGACGACTCTTATATTCACTGCGCCTTACCATCTGAAACTCAAACCATGTTGAATGAATCGACTATAGACATCAACATCCACACATAGGAAAATCCTCACATTATGAATCTTGGATAATCTCTTAACGCATCAGAAAAAACTACCTTCACTACCTTCCTCTATGCCCGTAACCAAGCTTTCACTTGGTCCTACGCTGACATGCCAACAATCGATCCTGACATTGCTGTCCATAACATTACTCTGAAACTCAACTCCAAACCAGTTACACAGAAACTGAGAAAAATGCATCCATGCATTGCCCTCTTGGCCAAAGAAGAGCTTCAACAACTCCTTTTTGTTTCCTTCATCTTACCTATTAACTATCCTCAATGGGTTTCTAATGTCGTACCTGTCACTAAAGTGACGGGGGGACTTCAAATATGTATGGATTTCCGAGCACCTTAACCTCACTTTCCCAAAGGATGAATTCCCCTCTACCTAGTATTGATCAACTTGTTGATCTCACTGCAAGCCATGAGATGCTTTCTCTTATGGATGGCTTATCGGGCTACAATCAAATTTTGGTAGCCCCGGCCGATCAACATAAAACGGCCTTCATTACTTCTTGGGGAACCTTCTGCTATCGTGTTATGCCGTTTGGCCTTAAGCATGCTGGTGCGACCTATCAACAGGCTATGACTTACATTTTTCATGACATTATGCACACTATCCTTGAGGATTATGTCGATGATCTTCTTGGAAAATCTAAACATCTCAGTGAACATCTCGATGTTTTAAACCATTATTTTCGATCGCCTGTTACAATATTGTGTTCGTCTTCAACCAAAGAAATATGTCTTCAGTGTCCTTTCGGGAAAACTCCTTGGTTTTATCATCTCTTTACGTGACATTGAGGTCGACCCAACTAAAGTCCAGGAAATCCTAGAAATTACTCCACCCACTAACCTCAAACAATTGCGTAGTTTGCAGGGCAAACTCCAATCTATCCGGCGTTTCATTTCACAACTCTCAGACTGATGTCAACCTTTCCATCATCTCCTTAAAAAATACATTGTCTTTTAATGGAGCGAGGAATGCCACCAAGCCTTTGAGGATCTTAAAGCCTATCTCTTGCAGCCACCCATGCTCGTTCCACCTCAAGATGATCACCCTTTCTACCTTTACCTTTCTACCACCTGACCATGTTGTAGGAGCCATGCTCGTACATCGTGACTCCGAGCATCGAGAATAATCTGTTTATTACATAAGCCATACTTTTTGTGGATTACGAGACTAGGTATACACATGTAGAAAAGTTGTGCCTAGCCCTATCATTCGTGGCCACCAAACTCCAACATTACCTCCTGAATCACAAAACTATTGTCATCACCAACATTGATCCCATTCATTATATGTACGCCAAACCTCATCTAAATCAATGCATCGCCCGATGGCTTATGCTCCTCGTTGACCTCGACCTTGAGTTTGTACACCAGAAATCAGTCAAAAGACAAACTTTCACAGACCAACTCACGGATGCCCCTTTACCTGGGGAACAATTTACCAATTTTACTTTCCCCGAGGAACTCATCGTAACTCTTTCACTTAGTTCGGTGTCATATCCAATGACTCTCTTCTTCAATGGATCCAAATGCCAGTGTAGCGGAGGGGCAGGCGTTGTTCTCATTCCTCTTGATGCTGAATCTATGCCTCTTTCATTCCGGCTCGATTTCCCCTGCACTAATAATACAGCAGAATACAAGGCCCTTATTTTGGGTCTCCAGGTTGCGTTACACTTAGGTGTAAAGTCTATTAAAATTTTTAGTGACTCTCAATTGTTAGTCAATCAAGTTATGGGCATCTACCAATGTAAGAATGAGGAACTTCAAAAGTACAAACATTACGTGGATTCACTTTTGACCTTATTTACTCATTATTCTATCTAAACCATTCCCCACTCAACTAATAAATTTGCAGATACTATGGCTTGCTTGGCCTCGCAAATTCTGGCCTCACCAACTGAATCAAACATATTTTTCTTTGTCCAACAACTCTTTGCCCCATGTTACTTAGTTCCAGATGTTTATATGGTAAATAATGTATCTGTTGATTCGCAGGATACCTGGTACCACACCAATTTCACGACTACCTTACAACCTCTATTCTACCACCTAACCTTACTGGTAATGGAAAACATGCTTTTCTTAAAAGTGTTTCTCGTTATGTCGTCATTGGGGGAATCCTCTATAAATGTGGCTTCGATGGTATCCTCCTTTGTTGTCTAACCAGCGCTAAAGTTGCTCATACCACCCAACAAATCCACGACGAACTTTGTGGTGGGCACTTTAGTGGCCTTGCCATGGCCAAGCGAATCCTTTGCCTAGGATATTATTGGCCTACTCTCAATAAAGATTGCTGCGAATATGTTAAGTGTTGTGTTATGTGTCAACAACATGCCAACCTTCAACATACTCCTAGCCACCCGTTACAGGTCACACAAGATCTTTGGCCTTTCTCACAATGGGGTTTAGACCTTATTGGTGAGATTCACCCGCCTTCTTCGTAGCATCACCGTTGGATCATCACGACAACCAAATATTACACTAAATGGGTGGAGGCCGTTCCACTCATTTCAACCAAAAAATAAAAAATCATTGAGTTCATCAATCATCACATTATCTGTCGTTTTGGTGTTCCTCATCACCTAATAACAGATAATGGAAAATATTTCAAAAATAAGTTGTTACAAGACCTTTGTGACAACTTTGGTATCAAATTTAGCTTCTCATCACCCTACTATCCATAATCAAATGGACAAGCCGAAACTTCTAACAAAACCTTAATCAAAATTATCATGAAAGTCATTAACAATTCTGGAAACAATTGGCCTGATCACATCACCTTTTCCCTTTGGGCTTATCGTACCAGCATTCGTACCTCCACTAATGCCCACACCATTCTCTTTGGTATATGGTACCGAGGCTGTCTTACCTCTCGAAATATAAATCCCCTCTCTGAGAATATCTCTCCAAGATATTCTCACCAATGATGATTTCCGCCAAGAGCGGTTAGCCCAATTAGAGCTTCTTGACGAGCGTCATCTTACAGCTCTTGACCACCTTCAAATCTATCAAAAAGCGCATCAAGCGTGCTTATGATACAGTGAATTCATGAACGTACCTTTTAGATTGGCGATTTTGTCCTCAAAGAGAATCAACATGTGACCAAAACTAGAAAAGAGCAAACATGTGGAAAATTTACTCCTAATTGGATTGGGTCTTACATTATCACTCACACGTATGGATCAGGCACTTACCGTTTAGCTTCGCTTAATGGTAAACCTGAGCTTGAACCCCTTAATGCCTTGCATCTTCCGACCATTCTATTGTTGAATTTAGTGTTACCTCACTTCTTATCTACCTTGTGCTCGTCCCTTGAGCTCATTTACCACCTCATACACTTTGTTTTGTGCATCTCAAAGTAGAATCAACCTCACGTGATTTGATCATCACCTCCTCTTAAAGATGCCTTCCCCCTTTTTAGTTTGGTCCATGACTTAAAAGTATTAAAATAACACTGTTCTCAATTATACAATTATGGGATATTCTTGAGTCAAAATTCCTACAAAACTAGATGCTTCATGCCAAACGAACATCTAGACCTTTAAGTTATACATAGACTGCTCCCTTGAAGGACAACTATGTGCAACACTACATCTACTATTATAAATAGACTGCTCCCTCGAAGGACAGCTATACACAAAAGCCGCATCTGCTACTATAAATAGACTGCTCCCTTGAAGGATAGCTATACAAAGTCAGCCTCTATCAAAAGATTCTCGCATTGATCAACTTCATGAAGATCTCAAGAACAACAAAATGCATATCCCATATAGACTTCCCGCATCAATCAGTCTATATCCAGAAAAATAAAAGCAATATTCAAAAGCACTTTTGAGTCATGGATTTGTCTATTCAGGTTTGGCTCTTTTTCGTCAGAATAATCACCTTATAACAAGTTCTCTGCACGTCTCGACTATTACCATCCACCTCACCCCACCATTCTTCAAAACAACAAAACTCAAGGGACGTGATGTATATCCGATATATTGTGATTATACAACTCTTTTCACCTATCGACTTCTCGCCTATGTAATGTACCTAGGGATTCAGGCTCGTCCTACGATAATATGTGATTTGTTTTGCTCTTTTCAACTACGGGACACTTTTTCCTCTTCTACCCAAATCTAGGATTATGTGTTGACCTTAATCAGGGCATGATTCCCTATGCTTGGGTAAGCTCAACCTCGTTTCACCTATACCCACACCAACACCGCCAATACCTTACCAACACCAACAACATTACCCTACCAACATAAAACTTTTTACTAACCAACAAATTACCTAACCACAACCAAATTGCTTGAATTCACCTCTCCCTGGTCATAAGGGAGAACTACATCAGTCTGAGGCCCGTCCTTGCTTTGTGCAATGGGCTATGTAGGCAGCAATTAGGAGACAAGGGGTCTCCCAAGGTTAGCTCGACCATCCCCTACCATAACCTATCATGTGTTGTTAAAATATACATGAGTTCGCATATTTTGATAACACTCACCTTGGTCCTTTATCAATTCAAAATATTTGAAACACAAATATTCTTATTATTATCGTAAACTCAAAATCAACATACATATTCAGTTTTATTTAGATGTTAAAAAAATACATCTTCTCTATCATCGACACGCAGGTCGGCATCCTTATTTATTCTTCTACCCCTATGAAATTCACTTAGACCCTTGTGCCTCATCCTGAACTAGGTGGTGATCATGATCGTCGACGGCACTCATGTGGCCTCTCCATCCTCAAAGGTGCAACTATTATTGGTTCCTCCCACTGATCCACCAACATCTCCTGTAACGTATGAATACACCCTCTCATTTGGAGGAATCTTACCTCTAGTCTCCCCACTCATAACTATGAAACCTCTAACAATCCCGTTCTCATCATTCACCTGTGTTTGAAGTTGGTGAACTAAACCCTACAGGTGGTCTCTCTCCAATATAATCACAGCTATGTCAGGACGATCGGCCCTCTCACATGCACCTCGTAGCTCTGTTACCCACCATAATCTATAAGTCTCTGTCATTCCTACATCCATTACCCTGCGATCGGCTGCTGTCTCTTCTAGTCCTTCTGGAGGTGTCAGCTAGGGAAGGTGAGAATAATGCCTCAGCATCAATCCTCATGTATGGTCTATATGCCATGGGTATATCCTGAACAAATCCAAATTGTCGCTACAACACGATCTAGAGGAATCCTCTTGTACTCACCTGGCATATGTCCCGCAATCCACCTTAATCGCTCTACACCCCTTAAATCCTCAGCTATGTTCGCCATCACCATATAGTTCCCGTAAGGCCTCCAACGGATATCCACAATCGTCACCATCTCCCACATCTACCTATAATACTCGACGTTATCTATCATGGTCTTGGATCTCGCCTTTTGCTCTGTCTGGACCCATTGTCTGAATCCCAACCTCTGCACTCCTATCTCTCCTCCCTAGATTGGTTGGCCTATTGGTTCGCACACACACAATGTACTCATAGGCCCAACAATGTAATAGGTATGCACAATCCTGTGTAGTCCTGTGATTTTGCTTGTAAGCCCATAAACCCTTGTATAGCTCCACCAGATATGCGGGTGCCCATGCAAAATTCACGCTCCTTTCTATCATTTCCCAAATAATACACATCAATGATTTTAGAAATCTTCCCCCATCCGCCCTCAGTAATGCATAATACCCCACCACTATCATTAATACCACTGCCAACCTTGTTGCCTCAGGGTGTGCTACAAACATTACACAATAAGTGAATGTCAAACCTCGTTGTGCCAAATCTCGTGCAGCTGGAGCAAATACTGCTGTTATCACTCCCCGCGCCATGCTAGGCCCTGCCTAATACACTGGTCTTCCTATAATTGGGAGTCCTCAAAATTCGAAACACATCTTCTAACATCACTGTCATCTCCCCTATTGGCAGAAAGAAGGTATTATTTTCTGGATTCCATCTCTCAATCAACTCCTACAACATAGCATGATTGCGTGTGATTCGTGAATAATAGCAAATTCCACTTATACCCCACGCACGGTTTATCAATGCCCACTCAGCTGGTGTTACATCCACTCAGACCCATGACAACAAATCTGGCACCCCTATCATTCATCCTCAACCCCTGCCTCTACCTGCATACATCAAATCAACAAACAACAAATCAATAAATAAAATCCCCAGGTGTTTTTTATCACATTTTGGAATTTTACACAGTAACCGATATCGGTTATAGATAACCGATACCGGTTACCTAACCGATACCGGTTATATCTAATCGATATCGGTCACTGTTAATTCTATACAACCTGCTTAAAAACACCACCCCTACGATAATTATTCACTCCTTTAACCCTCTCTATACCTACAAACATACCCGAAACACCTGATCACCTATCCCATAACACTCACCCCATCCTGAACCATTGCCTATCACCTTTTCTTTTTTTACCCACTTACCTTCTCTCATCCTATTCATAAACATGCAAGAATTGAATTCCAACCAAAACTTATACCTCTTGGGATGCAGCAGCTTGAGGTGGAACCTGTCTTCCCTCTCTTCTCTACCCGCTGGATGCTTCTCCTTGTTCATCCCATGTTCACCACCCTCTTCAATATAGCTTACCTCTCAACCTTCTTTATCTAAGCCCATGATTACTTTACCTATCTCTTTCCTCCTTATCACTCAATTCTCTCATGTAATTACCTGTATAAGCCATCAACAACATCGCATTCTCGTATTTAACTTGTTGCATGACTCTAAAAATAAGAACTTAAGTCACCTCCCAATCTTTTCTACTTTTAGAAAAGCTCGTTTTAGCATAACCGATATCAGTTACCTAACCGGTATCGATACGAATGACGCATGACTCTAAAAATAAGAACTTAAGTTGCCTCCCAAGCTTTTCTATTCTTAGAAAAGCTCATTTTAGCATAACCAATATCGGTTACCTAACTGGTATCAGTCGAATGACTACCTACATCGGTTACCTAACCAATATCGGTCACCTCGCTCCCTTTGGTTATCCTAGGCCATTTCTTTGTTTTTTGTAAATTTTTGGTGGCGCCCGCCTCTTTTCTTTGCATAACGACATAGTTATCAATATCTATCATCAGAATACCATCAACACATATGCAAAACTTCATCAACATCATCTATATATGCATAAAATTTCAATACCATCAACAAAACACATGAAACATTCTAATACATGCATTAAATCAAAAAATTTTAAACACCATGTGGAGCAAACTCATCTATATATCATCATTAAATCAATGTCAACATATACAAAATTTGCCCTGCATGGGGCCTCTGTGATCTAAAAATATAAATTCGACATGCAAGTCACTGTCTCTGTCAAAATCTTGACTCGGCTCGTAGGCCGGTCTCTCATGTCAAAAATATACTCGGCTCGCAGGCCGGTATCAACTATACAAAATGTACTCGGCTCGCAGGCCGGTATATACAACAAAAATGAATAAATAAATCCTATGTGGGCATGCAGGCCTCTATATACACACTCAGTTCACAAACCAGTGTCTCTATCAACAAATCCTCTATATACCCATCTCTGCTCTTGGGGTGCCTCAGCTCTCTCCTCCTCCCTCGGCTCATCTCTCAGCTGGCCCCTGTACCGGATCTCGCCTCCTACCTGTCACTGACCCACTGGCTATGGCTGCGGCCCCCTATGACCTGTGACTCCAGGATGTCTACTCCCTGTGAGCCGCATATAGCTGATAGTTGGCATTGGTACCATCTATCACGTCCTGATAATATCGGGCCTCCGCTCTCGCCTCCATATGTCGGGCCCGTGCCACCATGGCTGTGGGGCTGGTCCCCTGGATCCTAATAGAAGTGGCCCCTGACCTGCCTATACACCCTGTGCCTGTGCCAGTGCCTGTGCCTGTGCTTGTAACTATGCCGATGCCTGTGGCTATGCCTGTATCTGTCCCTGTGCCTGTGCCTATGCCCTGTGCCTGTGCCTATCCCTGTGCCTGTGCCAGTGCCTGTGGCTGTGCTTGTACCTGTGCTTGTATTTTTGCTTGGGCTAACTACCCCTGTAGTACCCCAATCTGTGTCTGTGCAGCAGCAAGCTGCCCCTGTAATACCTACACCTGGCCTAAGAGATGATGCCTCTCCGCTATAATAGCCGCCAAATCTAGCTGTGCAGGCTGTGCTCTCCTGACTACCCTCTGCCCTACCCACCACACCAAAAATGAAACTTGTCACCCCCGGTGTCATCCACCGTACCATCAGCCGGCCTCTCTACTACCTAGACTAGGTCACATGGCTGTGGTACAGGTAATGGTGCCTCTACATCCTCCCTCCGATACTGTGGGAAGGGAGGTGGTTCATCCTATCGTAGACCCAACTATTCGGCATACCCTCTCTAGGAGAATTTGCTCATGCTCCCCAAGTCTCCGTCCAGCTATCCAGAAGATATATTGGATCCATCGTAGTTGTGTTCAAGCTCCTCCTCGGGATTGATGGCCTCTGTATGGCCTCCATATAATATGTAGTGCGGTTAGGGCCCTTTAACATATGCCTGTAGTATGTGACATCTCGCCCTGTAATAACCACTTGTCGCTGGCCCACAACCCCCAACCACCTCTGAAACCCATAACCGATACACTACCTACGGCCCTGGCTATTGGGTTAGCCCTACAGTTCGTAAAAAACACAATGTGCTCATAGGCCCAGTATTGTAGCAAGAATGTCGAGCATATCCCGAATCGCCTCATATGGCGATAGCCCCAGACCTCTCTGTATAGCTGCACCAAATACACCAGTGCCCATGCATAGCAGGTGTGCTCCTCCACCATCTCATGTAGTACTCCCATCAGTTCCCGTGGGAAGTGACCTCCCTCTGAGTCTGGGAGGGAAAAACAGGTGATGTTAATCATCATCGGCATGACAAGTCATGTCTCCTATTGATGTGCGCGATACATATCGCCATAGCAGATTCTCACACTATGGTACTTAATCAATGGGGCTACATCCCTGAATACCTATAGGATGCTATCCATCGCTGTCTCAGCAATCCACCTAGAACACCACCTCGCCTATGATCGGTAGTCTCAGGATGTGATACACATCCTCTAGTGTGAACGTCATCTCTCTAATAGGGAGATGGAAGACATTGGTTGCCGGATCGCATCTCTCGATGAGGGAAACCATCAGGCTATGGTCCCTATCCACAACCCTATATCTCTAGACTCTGCTGAGTCCCACCTCCCGCATGACTGACCACTGTGTTGCTAGTCACATGTGGTTGCATCCCGCCCCCAGTAGAGGCGGCATCCTATCCCGCATCATCAGCTGTTGGCATGCTTGTAAAAACAACCCACTCCATCAAGCCTACTCTTTCCAAAACAACTACCAAATGCCCCCAATATCACTAACCCCACCCAACAAAACACCTACAATAACCCCATTTTATCCTTTCACCCCACAAATCTATCCTACCCACTGATAACAAACCAACACCACAAAATTCACACGCTTTCCTCCTACCCATGGCAACTGGTACCCGGTCACCCTCGACCGTCATCGGTCCACCACCCATACCTATACCCTACTTTTATGCACCGACATCGGTCGACACATGACCGACGCTGGTCTCTGAACCCATTAAATCTAAAAAGCTTGTGTGGTGACCGATACCGGTCGCTTAGTGACTGCCATCAGTCACTGTGGGATTTTAGGGCCAGATCGAAAACTACCCCCAAATCCCCTTTTTTTCTATTTTTAACCTATCTACCCAGCCCAATTGCCTAAAAACTTACCCCACCCTGCCGTGTTGACTTACCTAACATATCTACCCACTCCATTTTATGATTTATCCTCATTTATTCATTGTTTTATCACATTTTAGATTCCTACCCCCAAAACCCACCTCCTAGCTAAATTCATCAACTTCACACAAATAGGGATTTAGAACCTACCGGTATGACTACACATCATCGTGGTGGGATAGGTGGTGGTGGTCCAGCTCCTCCAGCACCTCCTGCTCCTCCAGGCTGTGCCATAGCTCCAAATCTCCTCAGTAGGGTCTTCAACCAATCACACTCTGCTTCCTTATTGATGGGGCCTACCAATAACTCCCTCCTCCACTTAACTAGTGCCAACTCAGCCCACAAACTCAACACAATCAATTCAAAACTCAAACAAGCAAAAGGTTGGCACTCAAATTGATAATGTGAAAATGACACACCATATTTTTCTTTTTATAGGTTTGACCTATAACCGATATCGGTTATAGCGCGCCCTAAAACACTGATATCGGTCGTTTAAACCGATACCGGTCATAACTTACCGATATTGGTTACATGCCTATTGTTTCCTAATTCTTGCCCTTATCCACCAATTTCCATTTCTCATCACATCACCTACCCAAAGCTGCAACCAATCACTTGGCCCAACCCAAGGCCGCAACAAACCAATCGGCCCGACCCAAGGCCGCAACAAACCAATCGGCCCAACCCAAGGCCACAACCAATCACTTGGCCCGACCCAAGGCTGAAACAAACCAATTGGCCCAACCCAAGGTCACAACAAACCAATTGGCCCGACCCAAGGCCGCAACCAACCACTTGGCCAACCTAAGGGCTAGCAACAAACCAATGGCCCGACCCAAGCCAAAACAAACCAATCAGCCGACCAAGGCCGCAAAAACAATCACTTGACTGACCTAAGGGCTACCACAAAACTCATATCGGCCCGACCCAAGGCCACAACAAACCACATTGGACCAACCCAAGGCCGAACCAACCAATCGACTAACCATAGCCCACACCACTATTAAATACCTTGACGAAGCCCAAA